>BLSH010042062.1:2841544-2870268 GCA_018402905.1 Glandirana rugosa | reverse complement strand
AGACGATGAACAGTACTCATTCCGTTATGGTGTACACACTCTGAAAATGTGTCGGACCGGTGTATGTCTCCGGGTTGTACATTCATCGTGGCAGTCCGCAAGATTTCCGTACTTAATGTGTAAAGTAAAGGACTCATGGATAGTGTAAAAAATTCCGGGACCTCGTGGTCCTGTTACCTTAGTGGGGGTTTTCATGGGGTAAAACCTTTCTTTTGTAGGGTTACATTTAAAATGCTCCGTATTACCACTACCCCCTGAGGTAAGAATCTTTGTGTCTCTCCGGTTAGACAGTGTTTCTGGACTTCGTGGCTTGACATTTGACAAATGGCCCGCGAGCCCAAGCCCTGTAGTGCCTAGCCCACCTGTCTAACGACCCTCCCGTGATGTCCCGAACCCGAGCGCCCGGTAAACAGTTTACAGTTCGGTGCTTCAGGTCTTTGTGACAGATTGGCCTCTCTGTGTTTCTAAGAATGGAGTCCCCCATCACCATTATGCCTCGTAAAATTTACATTGGGATGTTTTCTTTCCAAAATGGGGTACTTTTGGGGGTGATTCCATTGTCCTGGTGCTCCAGGGCCTTAAAAAATGTGATAGGTACTCAGGAAATGAAATGTGTAATTCATGCCTTTAGAACGCCTGACGGTGCTACTTACATGTTGGGCCTCTGTATGTGGCCAGGCTGTGTAAAAGTCTCACACATGTGGTATTGCCTTACTCATGACAAGTAGCAGAATGTATTTTGGGTGTAAATTTTGCTATGTACATGCTATGTGTTAGAAATATCTTATAAATTGACAATTTTGTGAAAAAAA
Source organism: Glandirana rugosa (assembly GCA_018402905.1). Classification (NCBI taxonomy): domain Eukaryota; kingdom Metazoa; phylum Chordata; class Amphibia; order Anura; family Ranidae; genus Glandirana; species Glandirana rugosa. The sequence goes on along the minus strand of BLSH010042062.1, from coordinate 2,869,456 downwards.
ATAAGTTTTCATTTTCTTTCCACATTTTTCAAAGACTTGTGGAAAAAAAAATACTTGTTCAAAAGATTCATTATGCCTCGTAGAATATATATCGGGGTGTTTTCTTTCCAAAATGTGGTCATTTTGGGGGTAATTCCGTTGTCCTGGTGCTCCAGGGCCTTCAAAAATGTGATAGGTACTCAGGAAATGAAATGTGTAATTTATGCTTTTAGAATGCCTGACGATGCTACTTGGATGTTAGGCGTCTGTATGTGGCCAGGCTGTGTAAAAGTCTCACACATGGGGTATCGCCATACTCAGGACAAGTAGCAGAATGTATTTTGGGGTGTAATTGCAAGTATGCCTATACTGTGTGTGAGAAATAACGTATAAATATGACAATTTTGTGAAAAAAAAAAATACATATATTTCTTCCTTTTCCAATTGATTGTGGGAAAAAAATTGCAGCTTTAAAAAATTCACTATGCCTCTTACTAAATACCTCAGACTGTCTTCTTTCCAAAAAGGGGTCATTTGGGGGGTAAATGAAAGAAATTAGATAGACCATCAGTGCATCAGGATTGATCAATTTTCAATAATGCGTAGCATAGCTTGTAGATTCTAAATCTTTTACACAAACCAATTAACATACACTTATCAGGATTTTTTTTACCAAAAGACATGTAGCAGGATACATGTTGGCCTAAATTTTGGGCAAAATCTGATTTTATTGCATTTCTTTAAAAACAGAAAGTAGAAAATTTAGGGTTTTTTTCAAAATTTTCGCTCTTTTTTCGCTTATATCACAAAAAATAAAAAACCCAGTGGTGAATAAATACCACCAAAAGAAAGCTCTATTTGTGTGAAGAAAATGATAAAAATGTCATTTGGGTACAGCGTAGCATGACTGAGTAATTGTCATTCAAAGTGTGAGAGCACTGAAAGATGAAAATTGGTCTGGGAAGGAAGGGGGTGAAAGTGCCCAGTATTGAGGTGGTTAATCCTGTAAATGTCGGAACAATGCTTCACAACTGTGTATATTGCAATTGTGGTGATGCCCTATTAATTTTAATGGGCCGCTTATTGGCAGTGGTACTGCCCGCCGAGTGCAATGGGGGGGATACATTTTGCATATGTACAACCCATCCAGCTGGTTTGCAGCTTAAGGTGGGGGGCAGTAACCCATGGCTCAACCACCTGTTTTGTTTTCTGCCCTTCCTCCTTCCTCCACAGCAAGTATAAACAATTCCTATATCATTTTGAATTTCACAAAGAAAGAATCAAACATGACACATGCTAGACTGTGAATAGCACAATTTATTAATCTATTTAATTCAATGAATAATGTTGCATATGGTACATATTGCATTTAACAGATATTTGTGATATGCAGCACAGAACTTTGTTTTCATATCTTATGTAAACCTGCCCCTCATCCATCATGATATTGGGACATAGGACTTTATACACAAGAACTACAAATGTAGCAAATTGCTGACCCCCTTCATCATTGGTGGTCAGTGATATTAAAACCTGTCAAACAATCCCACAATCATTGGTGGTCACTCAGTGATATTAAAACCTGTCAAACAATCCCACAATCATTGGTGATCATTCTTTAAATCCTCTATTCTCTCCTTTATCTTTTGTAAGCTGTTTACATTGACAATCCCTGCGCCTGGCCACCACAGCGATCACAAGGCTCTGTGCAATTATAAATGACCGCTCAGATTAACCACTCTCCATAGTGACAGTTTTACTACAATATTCATCGGGGCGGGGGGGGTTAAAGTGGCCCGATGCCCCCTGATGGGTCACAGTCAGTGCTCTCAAATCAGGAGCCTAAGCTTTTCTGATTGCAGAGTTATAGGACTGATTCTCTAGGACAGGGCTTGACAAATTTGCTTTGAAACTAGGAGCCAGCTAAAAAAGTTAGGAGACAATTTTTTTTTAGCGTTGTGCGGGTTGTCAGCCCCCCCCCCCCGGGGTAAGGCAAGTATTTTGCGCCCCCCTAACCCTAACTTACTCACAGTAGAACAGCCAGTCAATAACTCCTACGTAACACCGGGTTACATCAGGGTTATAGGTTGGCCAAAAAGTGTGACAAAAGACTAAAAACCCGTTTTAGGGGGAACTCATTATGCCTAAGGCATCGTGACTGCGGCATGTAAAACGCCCTCATCTGCTGCCTAATGCAGCTTAAGGGTGGCCGTTGGTGGGTGGCAAAAACATGTCTCTACTGCACATTTTTACCACTCGACTGCAGATCTAAATGAAGCCTTAGTGACACTTTAAATAAAATAAAAAAAAAGGATGAAAGAAGTATTCCAGTGCTGCTGATCTTCTGCTGCCTCTTTGCAGCCATTTCCTGTCTACATGTGTCCCCCCCACAGTGACTATATATTGCTCTGATGGATTTCCGGTCACCATGAAATACTGGAGCCCAGCTGCACATAAAGAGTGGTAATTGTTGATGGTCAAGAGAAGGGTGACAAAATTAATAAGCAGACTGGAAAAGCTCAATTACAGGGAACACCTGCAAGCACCGGACTTATTCTCTCTGGAGAAGAGACGCTTGAAAGGGGATATGATGTATACAAATACCTCAATGGTGATCCCAGTGTAGGAAGAAAACGTTTCATTCTCAGGGGCCACACAATGAAACTGGAAGAGAAGTGGTTTAACCTTAAGCTGTGCAGGCGGTTTTTTACTGTCAGGGTGATAAGGATGTGGAACTCTCTCCCACAATTGGTGGTGTCAGCAGGGAGTATTTATAGTTTTAAAAGACTCTTGGACATGCATCTTAGTGTACACAACATACAGGGATATGGGAAATGATTATCGACATTGACGCACATACATCTACACAGGTTGAACTGGATGGACTAGTGTTTTTATTCAACCTTACCTACTGTGAAACCCACTGCAGGCTGGTAATTGCTTGTCTGTCAAACATTTTAGCCTAATAGATGATCATTTTATAAACTACAACCATTGTGTATGTGCAATAGATTTGGCCACTAGTTATACCAGAATTATCTCAATGACTAACAATAAATTGATGTTGTGTTTCTAACTTAGCCTGGGATCTTTTACATGACTAATAAAGATTCCAGACATGGGTCAGAAAAGTGACTCCTCTGTAATAAATAATTGTTTGCCACCCCCCCCCCCCCAAAAAAAAAATACCACCAGTCGCCTTTGCTGTAGAAAGACAGCACAATATACACAGTGTGCTCTAAAATAATATCAGGTCTTCTAAATTCCCTTCTAATTGGAGTGGACTTGTATTTTGGACATAACAAGCAAGTTCAATTGTGGGCTAAGTTTGCTTTGGTGCACAGCTCTGTATGCAAGTTAATCATGTGTGGTAACCGAGACTTCAATATTGGTCAAGCTTGATTTAATACCCCAAATCTTCTTTAGATTGTTTAGCAGTTTCCTGTTCCCCAAGATTAAAATAATAGAATTTACTGTTGGAAAACAAGCAACCACAATGAACCCAACTGTGATGGTTGTGATATCTTTCATAGTTGTGGGATTGCTTAATATAGCAAAAGTAATATAAAAAAACAGGTAAAGCAGCAAGAGAGAAGTCACAGTTTTAGTAGCTGATAAGTGAGTATGGATTCTGGAACGGCCAGACCCTTCATTATTCTGACTCATCCTTGACATGTGCCTACAAAGAGAGATTACAATACCTCCACCTGTCAAGATAATTATAGCAAAGGCCACAGAAGCAAGAAACATACTAATCTGAAAAAAACAATTACATTTCTCCCCATAATGATGAAACATTAATATTGTTATATTTCCTGTAATATTAACCGGTAAAAAAGATATGTCACCATACAGATCCCAGTAGGCTAGCATTCCAGACGACCATGAAAGAATAATGGAGAAAACTATTAGCCAAGGTACTACTTTGGGAAGCTTTGCCTTCAACTTATAAAACAAAGGTCTGTTGATATTGACGATCTTTACGTAGTAGTAGAAACAAAGACATGTAGCACACCAAAGACTGGATAATGCCAGCGATGTCATGATGCCTATGAGTGAAATAGATACCCATGCTTGACTGAATAGCTCCGGAAACCAGAAGAAAGAAATCTCTTGGAAAGTAACGGCTCCTTGAAGAAAGATGTTGGTAGTCCCAATACTGTTGATGACGATGTCACAAGGATTGTGCTCATGTGTCTTAAGCCAGTCTAGAAAGTGAACTATCAGGATAAAAATATTTCCAGATAGACCTGTTACAAGAAGTGTACTGTGAATCGCAACAACTGTGGTGGCTAAGCAAAACATGCTTAGTAGAGGCTTAGTAGAATACGTGCCAACTTAAATAAGATTTCCTTTTTGTGGGAAGCAAATGTTTCGAGATTGTATTCCCTTTAAACGTAAAATGCATGAAGATTATAATTTTAGATGTACATGTTTTTTGCCAAATTTTTCAAAGGTAAGTTTTTTCTACGTTGTATTACTTCTTGAAGACAACACAGAAGTTGATTTTTCTTTTTCCCTTACTGCCACATTGATTGAACCGCCCTTAGTGGCTCTGATGTGCTGGGTTTTGGTCTTCTGGATTCTTGTATCCTCTTTTGTGTGCAGTTTCTGTATGGTGTATTCCCTGACACCACCTTATCTGGTAATAGTGTGCTTGTCAAAAAGAATATATTTGCAAGTCAAGTACTTTTCCCTTTTTTTTCCTTTTCACATACAAAAAATGTGGTTTGCCATGTGTACCTTCTCTCATCTTATCTTTACTAAATACAATTTAATGTACCAAATGTACCTGAAATAAAGTGTAGGAATCCACAATAGCATCTATTTCGGGTTCATATCTTTATTCTCTTACAAACTCTGAAACAATGATGGCTAGATAATTCACCTTTGATACATGTGATCCAGTCACTGACCACAGCTAAAGCGCACTGCTTATTGGTCTTTAGTCACAGGTGTGAAAAATTTGCTTTTTTGTGCCACAGTCTTAGCATTCCTAGATCTTTATGTAGGAGCTGTGAGGTTTAAAGTGATAGTAAACCCTCACCTTGCAAAACAACCAATTCAGGTTAAAATAAAAGGCAACACATTTGTGTATATATATATATATATATATATATATATTATCTCACAAAGGTGAGTACACCCCTCACATTTTTGTAAATATTCTCCTCCTAAACCTTGTGGACAGCCTTCCCAGAAGAAGCTGTTGTAGCTGCTAAGGTTGGAGCAACTCAATATTGATCCATATGGACTGAGACTGGGATGCCATTAAAGGCAGGTGTCCCAATACTTTAGGTAATTTACTGTTTATATACAGTATCTCGCAAAAGTGAGTACATCCCTCACATTTTTGTAAATATTTGATTATATCTTTTCATGTGACAACACTGAAGAAATGACACTTTGCTACAATGTAAAGTAGTGAGTGCACAGCTTGTATAACAGTGTAAATTTGCTGTCCCCTCAAAGTAACTCAACACACAGCCATTGATGTCTAAACAGCTGGTAACAAAAGTACAAACCTAAGTGAAAATGTCCAAATTGGGCCCAATTAGCTATTTTCCCTACTCTGTGTCATGTGACTCGTTAGTGTTACAAGTTCTCAGGTGTGAATGGGGAGCAGGTGTGTTAAATTTGGTATTATCACTGTCACTCTCTCATACTGGTCAATGGATGTTCAACATGGCACCTCATGGCAAAGAACTCTCTGAGGATCTGAAAAAAGGATGGCCTAGGCTATAAGATGACTGCCAAGACCCTGAAACTGAGCTGCAGCATGGTGGCCAAGACCATACAGCAGTTTAGCAGGACAGGTTCCACTCAGAAAAGGCCTCGCCATGGTTGATCAAAGATGTTGAGTGCATGTGCTCAGCATCATATCCAGAGGTTGTCTTTGGGAAATAGACATATGAGTGCTGCTACATATCAATATGTAATTTTCCTTATGTAGTACCTGATTGATCCTGCCAGTTTCCAACTTCCTGGTTGTAAACTGACCATCCTAAGCACAGAAGCTGATCCATGCTAGCGTAGTCAGTTTATGTCCCTTTGCATCCCGTTTGGTGTTACAGGCACGCTGTATATGAATTTGGCACATTTTCACCACTTATACAATGCATGAGAGACACTTTTACAAATGTGCCTGCAGCAGTCTTCATGAATTCCAGGGTATGTGTTTTGATTAAACAAATTTCTCACAAAGTGTCTCCTACAGGGGACATATTCATAGTTGCACCACACCTGAAAATGATTATCCAATTAAATACTAGGCCATAGCTTCACGCTGCTGAAGTAATCCCAAGAGACACATAAATGAACGCTTACATCAGTTTTGAATGGTCTCCCTGGTAAAAAATTTGTCTCTACTAAACTAACTGGTGATATTTTCTGAAAGATCTTTAATGAATTTATCAGAGATCTCCAAGAAGAGCTTAATGGTTAGCACTACTGCCTTGTAGCACTAGGGTCATCCGTTTGAATCCTAAATACAACACTACCTACATGGCTTTGCATGTCCTCTCTGTGCATGTGTGAGTTTCCTCTGGGTGCTACACTTTGCTCCCACACGCCAAAAAACCTGCTGGTAGGGTAATTGGCTCCTGTCTAAACTGACCCACATATGTATGCATGATGTGGTTCTACAATATACGTAAAGCACTGTGTAGATTGTTGGCTCTATATTAATACCTGTACTAAATAAATAAAAACACATCTGTACAGACAGAACAGTTAACTGAAAGTTATTGCATTGGATTACCCAATTGCTACCATTGTTATTATTATTATGGGTTAATTGATTGTAAGGTAATATATAAAACTATTTAGATTGCACTACACAAAGCTAATTAGTCACAAAAACTGTGGTTCATATATACTTTTGAAAATAAGTCCAAATGAAGGTCCATAAACCCAATCCAATCTGCCTCAATGAGTTTCGCCAATCAGCATCATCAGGAAGCTCTGTGGCCGCCATCTTCTAGAAGACTTTGTACCCCATGGTGTAATAGAATTGGTGGACAATTTAATTCTGGCAATATTATCACATTTAATTAAAAATTAAAAATTACAGATACAGGCTGGTTCTGCTATACGTAATTGTATACAACAAAGAATAATAAAAAGTTGTTCCAAAGAGCTGTTTTACTAAGAGCTGTTTTACTAAGTACTATATTGATCATATAAAGGCACAATGATGGTAAAGACAACCTTATTCACCTGGTGTATACATAATCTATAGAATTTCCTTTTCCTATAAGATCTTCACATTATCAAAATATGTTTGTATATACCTCTATTTCTATAAAGGTCACATTACTATGCCATCTAGTGACTGATTAGGAGTTAACCTTACCTAATTAAAAATAATAATAATCACTTTTTTTTAAAACGGAGGTCTTTAAACATCTATTCATTTTAAACAGACATATACCTTTTCTAAACTTAACACTTAATAAGGAGAAATGTAGAACCAAAAATCAATAATTAATAAGAAAACGATTTAAATTGTTATCTATATTGTGTCCCTGAGGGGCTAATATTTCAAATTCATAGATCCTTATAGCATACGTGTGTTGTAAATAGGCTATATACAGTAGTTCACAATAAGCGAAGCTAGGCCTACTAAAAATGACATAATGAGAAAACAATCTTTTGTGTTTTGGGAAACAATCTTTTCATTATGTTTTGTTTTCTGCTTCCCCCCACCCCAAAGCACCTTGTCCCCATGTTGATGGGAAAAAGGACCTTTTCCCGACAACACTGGGCGGTGGATGTGGGGGTCTGCGGGCAGGGGGCTTATCAGAATCTGGAAGCCCCCTTTATCAAGGGGGCCCTCAGATCCCGCCCCCCCCATGTGAATGAGTATGGGGTATATTGTACCCCTACTCATTCTCTAAAAAAAAGTGTCAAAAATAAATAAAGATAAGAGGTAGTATTTGACAATTGCTTTATTAAAAAAATAAAAAATAAAAAAAAATGTCCCCCGATGTAGAACCATCGTCAATCATGACGCCCGCTGCACCGAAAAACCTCTCAGGGGATCAGGAAGAAATTTGTTCCCCCACTATAGCAAATTGGATCATGCTTTGTTGGGTTTTTTTGCCTTTCTCCGGACCAACTGTGGGTGAAGGATTGTGTATATGGGATTGTATGGTAATATATATATATATTTATATATATATATTTTTTTTTTTTGAACTAGGTGGACTTTTTTCAACCTGACTAACTATGTAACTATGTAAGGTTGTTGGGAAGAGGCCCTTGTCCCCATCAGCATGAGGAAAAGGTGCTTTGGCACCCTCCATGTTGAGGGCATGTGGCCTGGAATGGTTCAGCAAAGGGGGTGCTTACTTGTCCCCCCCTTTCCTGGCCTGCCAGGCTGCATGCTCGGATAAGAGTCCGGTATGGATGTTGGGGGGGCCCACACCATATTATAGCATCGGGTTCCCTTAAAATCCATACCAGACCCAAGGGGCCTGGTATGGGTTGGGGGGACCCCACACCATTTTTTAAAAAAACATTTCAATGTTTTCTATGCGTCAATGTTTTTTTTTATTCAGCTGTCTGTGGGGATTCTATGCATGAAGGATAAAAACTTTCAGTGCGCAGCTCTACCCTCAGCCTCCCCTAATTCTTACCTAAGTCTGAGCTTGATCCAGCAATGTGCTTGAGACCCAGTGGGTTGGTGGGGCTTCATTCATAGTCATTGATGATGGATTTACATCGCTGGATGATGTGGCTGACATTGGATGACATTGTGGGACTTTTTTTTTTTTAAAAGACTTTTTCTACTGTGTCTGTATGCTCATGTTCATTTTTTTTTCGTGCATGAGTACAAAGGGGAACTAGCACCCCATACTCATTTATATAAGGGATGGGGGCCAGATATCAGTGGGCTCCCTTATTCTAAAGGGGGTTTCCAGATTCCCATAAGTCCCACCATGCAGACCCCCCCACAACCACCTGGTCAGGGATATGGGGATGAGGCCTTTGTCTCAATCAACATGAGGAAAAGGTGCTTTGCCAGGGCCCCCTCAATTTTGAAGGAATGTGGATTAGTATGGTTCAGAAGGACCCCCCCCTTTTCCAGGCCAGCCAGGCTGCATATCTGGATAAGTGTATAGTATGTTTTTTGTGAGGGATCCCATGCCATTTTTTTTTTTTTTGCATGGCATGCTCCTTAAAAATCCATACCAGGTGCCTATCTAGAACGAGGGTCTTGCATGGATTATAAGAGGGACCTCCTTCAGAACATCTGGCCTGGTATGGTTCAGGAGAGATGGGGGCTGCGCGTTTGCTGCTCCTCTTTTCCTGGTTACCCAAACTGCATGTCTGGATAAGGGTCTGGTATATCATTTTAAAGGAGACTCCTTGAAAAAAACAAAAAGAAAAATGGTGTGGGTGCTCATGCTGATGGGGACACAGGTCTCATCCCCCTATTCCCGGCCCTGTGGATGTGGGGGTCTACAATGAGGGGGCTTAACGGAGTCTGGAAGCCCCATTTAAGATAAGAGGTCTCAAAAAAATCCATCCCCTATGTGAAGGGTATGAGTAAAGGGTATGTATTACCCCTTATAAATCATTCAAAAAAATGACACAGCAAATAAACATACAGACAACATAAAAATTATTTTATGGAGGAAAAAAAAACGTCCCACAATATAAATCCATCAGTCTTTTTCACCCAGCACTGCAGATACATGGTCACTCACAATGAGCGACACTTTGCGACCCACCCCACCCCAGTGCAAACATTATGATCCATGCCACACTGATTCTCTCCTGCTGTACTCCTGCTGCAAATAACAGCTTCCTGACTGGCTGCTCCATGTCAACAAATTGGTTGGGGATATAATTTATGTCACTGACCACATATGGTCATGACCATATGTGACAAATTACATCAACCTGAATCCCCCAACCACTTTGTTTACAAACAGAAGTAGGTCGAGGATCTGCAATGTCATTTAGCAGCAATAGATTTTTTTTCTAAAATGTCACTTTTGCTGGAGTGCATCCCACAGGTACACAACTTCACAAACAGATGGCAAAAAAGGAAATGTGCATTTTTAGAGTTGCCTTTAAAAGACCCCTCCCTGCTCAACGGTTTTGTTTTATTTTTATAGACTTCAAGGCATTTGGGTTTCATTTTCAAATGTTCAGAGAAAGTCCAGCAAACTACACTTTGGTTGGTTAACTCAATTGTGACCTCTCTGAACTGCTGAGGAAGGGAAACAGAAAACCATATCTTGTCTGGTTGTGTCCAGCAACTCCAGCAATTTGGGGAAAATGAAAATAAAGGGGCATGTGCCTGCATTTGAGTATGGTGAATAAATGGTCACTCCACTACATGTTTTACATGTTTTAATCCTTTCTCTGCCAGGTCCATATGTCGTATGGACCTGCCAGTGGTGGGGTTGTGCAAACACTGAGGTTAGCTGCAGCCACCTGGAGTGTGTGTATATCCGGCTAACCGACTACTCGCTGTCAGATGGAAGCAGTCCAGGATTGTTTACACCCCCCCCCCCCACCCGGTAATGCCCTGTGTGCCCTAAAGTTACATTTTCTAGACCTTCACAGCAATATCACGCAACATAAAAACGTGGAACTACCACCATTTTATTCTATAGGGTGTCTGCTTTCAGAAAATATATAATGTTTTCTGGGTTTATGTAATCTTCAGGTCAAAAGTTTATTTTTTTTAACATGTGCAAAAAACTCAAAAAATGACTCTGGCGGCAAAAGGATTAAACACTACATAAAGATGTAAACATGTCACTCGCACAAAGGTAAAAACAAACACTAAACTAAATTAAAGAGAAATTGTGGGTTGCTGCAGTTTAAAGTGACAATAAAGGCAGAATGTTTTTTATGCATTAAGATAAAAAGCCTTTTGTGTGCAGCAGCCCCCCTCAGCCCCCCCGCCCCCAGCATTTACCTGAGGCCCCTCTCTGTCCAGCGATGTCCTCGAGTGTCTCAGCTGTCCGAGATTCTACCTCCCTGATTGGCTGAGACACAGCAGTGGCATCATTGGCTGCCGCTGTTGTCAATCAAAGTCAGCTAGCCAATCATGAGAGAGAGGGGGCAGGGCCGGGTTGCGGTCCGTGTCTGAATGGACACAGGGAGCTGTGACTCGGATGCCCCCATAGAAATCTGCTTGCTGTGGGGGCACTGAACGGGAAGCAGGGGCCAGGATCACAGAAGAGGGACCCGAGAAGAGGATGATCTGGGCTGCTCTGTGCAAATCCACTACAACAGAGCAGTTAACCACTTCAGCCCCGACACTGCATCGCTTTAACTGACAATTGCACGGTTGAGCGACGCTATACCCAAACTAAATTTGCGTCCTTTTTTCCCACAAATAGAGCTTTCTTTTGGTGGTATTTGATCCCCTCATCATCATTTCTGATCACTTCTATAAACGAAAAAAGAGTGACAATTTTGCAAAAAAAAAATATTTATTACTTTTTGCTAAAATACATATCCAAAAAAAATATTTAAAAAATTATTTATTCATCGGTTTTGGCCGCTTTATATTCTTCCTCATATTTTTGGTAAAAAAAAATGCAATCTGCGTTTATTGATTGGTTTGCGCAAAAGTTGCCGCGTTTACAAACCATGAGAATTAGTTTCTGGTGTTTTTACTATTTTTTTTAATAGTAATGGTGGCGAGCTGCGATTTTTATCGGGACTGTGATATTGGGGCGGACATCTCGGACATTTTTGACACTTTTTTGGGACCAATAACATTTATACAGCGATCAGAAATGTAAATATTAGATTACTGTATAAATATCTTTGGCATGGAAGGGGTTAACCTACAGCGGGCAGTGAAGGGGTTAACTGTGTTCCCTAGACGTATTCTAACTGTATGTCGGCTGGGCTGCCAGGGGCACCAGAGATCTAACTGATCCCGAGTACAGGGATCAATAGATTTCTGACGTGCCGCCCGTCAGAACGGGCAACCGCCGTGTTTAAATCAGCGATTTTTCGGTTCTGGCCCTGTCACAGGCGATCGCGGGTCACCGGCGGACATCGAGTTCCCCTACCCATCTAAGTGCAGCTTGCTGCAAAAAATACTTGCCTTCCACCCTGCTGCAGCAATAGTCACTTCATTCATTTATATGAGTGATCATTTATTATAGCAGCCTCTAGCCTATGATCCACCCATAGGAATAAATTGATTTGTAGAATATATGTGCAGGTGGCTTAATAGAGTCAGGAACATCAATACCATGGAAGACTTGGTCCTTATTGCCCATAATAGAAGAGATCGATATACAAAAACATGGGCGTACAGGAATATGTTTGTATATAAGGACAAGGGGAATTCCCTCCTGGAGAACTGCTTAGAGGATTGAGACTGTACTGGTTTTTGTACCGGCACGCCCACGCAACTCATCACCCTGGTTTCCACCCCCCCTCCCTCTTTAGCCTTCAATTTCGGCACCCCTCTGGGTGCCCCTATGCCTTCTCTATACCTTACTTTCCTTCTTTTTAAAAAATTTAAAGTGTCCGCCCGTGCAAACTAGAGCATAATGTATATAGGTACCACCTTTTCTTTTTAAATGAGAATCTCTTCTGGAATACAAAACTCTTATGGGTATTAGTGAGGTTAGACTATTTTGCATATCAATAAGATTGCAGTGTACTGTATTACCCTGTTAACTTGGACTGTCTCTTTATTGGGTGTGACATGGTAACTCCTTTTTCTTCTATTGTACTAGGTCCTATTGGTTCTTAACTTTTTCGTTTAAATAAGGAATTTGAAAAAAAAAAAAAAGAAAAAAGGAAAAAGGAGATCGGAGGAAGTTTCCTAACAAAGGCTTTGTAGTGCCGAGCAAAACCACACAATGCATAGGGAGAAAGGCAAGCATCTTTAATGTTAGGCTGTGCTCGGGGGATGAAGGCATAAGCTAATGGACAACTGTACTAAAGATACAGTTGTCCTTTAACCACTTCCTTACTGGGCACTTAAACCCCCCTCCAGCCCAGACCAATTTTTGGCTTTCAGCGCTGTCCCATTTTGAATGAGAATTGCGCGTTCATGCGACGTTGTACCCAAACTAAATTTATATAATTTTTTTTCCCACAAATAGAGTTTTTTTTTGGTGGTATTTGATCCCCTCTGCGTCAATTCTGATCGCTGCTATAAACAAACAAAGAGAGATGATTTTGAAAAAAACACAATATTTTTTCCTTTTTGCTATAATAAATATCCAAAAAAAAAATTAAAAAATAAAAATGATTCAACAGTTTTGGCCGATTTATATTCTTCTACATATTTTTGGTAAATAAAAATCAAAATAGGCATATATTGATTTGTTTGCGCAAACGTTATCGCGTCTACAAACTATGGGAATTGATTTATGGTGTTTTTATTATTTATTTATTTTTTACTAGTAATGGCGGCGATCTGTGATTTTTATCGTGACTACGATATTGGGGTGGTTATGTCGGACTTTTTTGACACTTTTTTGGGACCAATGACATTTATACAGCGATCAGAAATTGAAATGTCCACTGAATACTGTGTAAATGTCATTGGCAGTGAAGGGGTTAACCTGCAGGGGGCAGTGAAGGGGTTAAATATGTTCCCTGGGTGTGTTCTAACTGTAGGGGGCCGGGGCTGGTTGGGACATAACAGATCTAACTGATCCCAGTGACAGGGATCAGTAGATCTGGTATGTCCCCTGTCACAGAATGGAGAACCGCCGTGTTTACATCGGCGGTTCCCCGTTCTGCAGGTCTGACAAGGGATCGCGGGATGTCCGCCCGACACGCGGGCACGGCCACGCAGCGTGCGGCGGGCACGTGCGCGTGCCGCCGCCTGTGAGTGCGCGCCAGGAGTGCGCACATGGCCAGGACGTCCATGGACGTCCACCCGGCATTTCAGATCCGCGCTGGAGCCGTACTTTGGCTATAGCGCGGATCTGGACGGGTTAAAGAAAACATGCACTGATGAAATATGTGGGCTGTTATTGCTAAACTTCCCCTTTGAAAGTTCTGGTTGCCTAGCTATAAGTGCCCATTCACACAGCTGCGACTTGCACTCCAACTTGAGTCGCCTTAAGTCGCTTGACATTTGAAACCACATTGAAATGAATTGGAGCTGTCTTAATGTACACTAATAAAGTCGGAGCAACTTCAGAAAAGGTTCCTGTACTACTTTTGGGCGACTTCTATCCGACTTGTGCCTATAAAATTCAATATAAGTTGCCTCCAAGTCGGATTCCTCATCAAAATGGAATCGACTTTAGAGTTAAAAGAAAATAATTTATCCAGGGCAACCCCCTCCCTCCCTTCTCTGATTGGCCCCAGGCAAAGTCGCCTGGCATAGTCAAGCTTGAAGTTGCCTCCAAGTTGCCTTGAAGTTGCCTGGCAAAGTCTTGCCTGAAGTCGGATCGCCCCTGTGTGAATGCAGTCTAAGGCCTCATGCACACAGGATGTTTTTTGACTGTTTTACAGCAGCTGTTTTTAGCTGCAGACATTTTTTTCTACAGTCAATAAACCCCCATCATGTTATCCTATGTATTCATGCACACATAAAATGAAACCAAAGATACAGCGCTTACAGGTGCTTGAATACAAACAGTGCAATCTGAAAAGTATGAACAACTATATATCTAATTATAGACAATCTATTATTAAATATATCACAATTAATGCTGAAAATATCATAACAAAAATTATTTTAAAGGTGAAAAAGTGCAAATAGTGCTTTAAAGTGCTTGCTGTCTTCAAAGTGCCAACGGTGCCAAGGTGCTTCAAAACGTGTGAAGTATGTACCCCTATTGCATCCCTACTCACCACAAGACCATGACCACCAGCTTTTCAGTCTGGAGGTCAGGTCAGGCTTGTTAGTCAGATTCCTTCTCGGGTGACTAGCCCAGGATACGAGTATTCAGAATAACCAAAATTCCTGGAGACACTCCACATTAAAAATAAAGAAGAAAGGGGGGGACCACAATAGTGAAGTACTGTATGCACTGCTTTATTGCGCAAAACAATCAAAGTACTCACAGAATTGCAGATGTAAATGAGCCTGTAGTAACAACATACAAACGCTGGACTGCGTGCTTTCCACAGAGAACCGGAAGTGACGTCCACGGAAACCAAATGCCGGAAATTACATCAACGCGTTTCTCCTATCATCAGGCGTCATCAATGGACATCATTTCTGGGTTTCCTGGGTGAATTTATACACAGGGAAGGCGGCCCCTCCCATGGTGCAACTGATACTCATTCGTCACAACACTTTTCACTCTCACGGAGGGCGGGAACAGTCAAAATGTCCCCCTCAGCAAAAGGAGAGTACAATAAAAGAAAAAACTTTTGAAAAGACTTGTTACCGAGAGGTCATTTCCGGTTTAACAAAAATTAAATTTTAGCAGTATAATAATGCCACAAAAATGGTAATTTTAATATATATAAATTTTTAATTTTATTTTTTATTAGTAATCTTTTTTCTGTTTCCACAAGCGCAAATATTTTTTACACATGAACACATAGGCTGTTATCAACTGGTTTTAGCTGGGACGTTTCTGGACAGTAAAAAAACCCCAAGACCAGAGGGTTCTGAGAGACGTTTTTCAGCTGTAAAAACTCTCAAACGCTTAAAAATGCTCAAAAACGTTTTTGGACGTTTTAGATCAATTGAGGGGAAAAAAAAACGCTCGCCCTTTAAAAATTTGAAAAAACATGCAAAAATGCACGGTAGTGTAACGCTAATAAAAGCTGAAAAAAATCACTGATAGGCTACTGACATTTTTAGGACTTTTTTTAATGTCCTGTGTGCATGAAGGCTAAGATCTCTTTCACACTGAAGGCAGTTTTCATGTGTTTTAGTGCTAAAAATAGCACCTGTAAACTGCTTCCTAATGTACCTCAGTGGGAAAGCCTGAGTGCTTTCCCACTAGGGCAGTGCGCTTGCAGGAGAGGAAAAAGTCTCCTGCAAGCAGCATTTTGGGGTGGTGCTGGTGCGGGAGGGATGTATACACCGCTCCTCCACCGCCCCTGGCCATTGAAATGAATGGGCAGCGCTCCCGAAGCGGCTGTACACCGCTCCGGGAGTGCCACGCTCTGGCACTTTTAACCCCTATTTAGCCACCCGAATAACAGCTATATAACAGAGGTAAAGTGCTGCTAAATAAGCAGCGTTTTACTGCTGACGCTCGGGCGGCTCAGTGTGAAAGGGCTCTTAGGCTTCAAAGCTTTCATATCTATTGGTTTGGAGCTGTATATTAGGACTTGTGACTTTGCTTTTACTTTACTTGCTGCATTTTGCAAGTTAGGGATTCGGAAAGCCTAAAGGCAGTCATGCACATAGCATTTTCAGAAGTAGTTCTGTATTACCCTAGTTGTCCCTTTGAGGTTTGTAGTACCTTAGTGCTGATGCTGCACTTTGACTTCCATTTTCATGTTTCTACAGTCTCCATTCACCTCTACCATAAAGAAAAGGTGTTATGTACACAGAATGATGGTCATTGCTTTTCATCAGGCTCAGATCTGAACACTCTGCATGGACTTTCAGTTGGTTTTAGGTTCTTTTAGGGCCGGTTCACACTGGTGCGATTCCGGAGATCGCATATGATTCGCACCGCACTGCAGTGTGAATCACATGTGATCTCTATGCGATGCGATCTCAGCCATACAGATAGTATGGCTGAAATTGCATCGCATTCGGCACAGGACCCTCGCAGCAGATTCGGATTGTATGGGTGTTCACATCCATGCAATCCGATTCCTGTGAAAGTTTACAGTTCGCACTGCGATATGCAAACTGATTTGGGGGTGTCATTAGCTTTGTAGTGACACTCCTCGCAGCTCGCATATAGCAGTGTGAACTGCCGCCAGGAGACATGCGATGCGGTGGATTCGCAGGGTTTCCGCATCACAGCAGTGTGAACCAGACCTTAATGATTTGAGATAACTCTTAAAAAACTGATTATTATATTTTATTTATGATCAAACACCCTTATGTTACATCATTATGTTAAATAGAATTTGTCTAAAATACAGACATTAGCATGCACGTCATTGTTTTACTGCGGCAATATGGCTCCTTCCCGCGGATCAGCGTCATTGTACGTCGGTGCGGGAACAAGTGCACGCTCTCATTGGCCTACGGGGGAGCCACTCAGCGGGTGGGGCAGACTTAATGTCCACCGGCCACCCGCGATCGTTCCCCACAGTGAAAGAACGGGGATCTGCCTGTGTAAACAAGGCAGATCCCCTTTCTGACAGGGGAGATCACACAGATCCTGTCTTTCTGCTAAGCAGGATCTGTGTGTTTCCCCAGTGAGCCCTTCCCCCATACAGCTAGAAACACCTCCCAGGGAACACATTTAACCCTTTGATCACCCCTGGTGTTAACACCTTCTCTGCCAGTGACATTTATACAGTAATCAGTACATTATTTTTCTTCAATATTTTTTTATTGAAAGTTTTGCAGAACAAAACAAGATATTATGTAAAAGTTACAATCAGTCAAGAACAACATTTTCAAACTTCTATCAGAAGTGATAGTCATAAAAACATGCTGGATTTTACATATAGTTGCTGTATATAAGTAAAAAGAACATATCTATATCACTCAAGAAACATGCTCATTTAGGTCTATATCTTATTGGTGATAGTCGCCATGATCCCAGTTTTCCGGACAACCTTTGGGAGCAAACTGTGTCCGGATGGGGGTATTGCTGTACTTTGTGATGTAAGAGTAATTCTGGATGTTTGAAGAAACTGCAATATTTTGGTATTTAATTATGGCGTAATTGAAGTATTAATTTTTTTTTAAACAATTGGTTTATTAATAAGGTTTCAGTTTCTCATGCTTTGTCTATATTGAGGTTTTCTTTAAGGGGAGTATGTAAGGTCTTCTTGATAGTTTGAGGATGTGATATTTGAGAGGAGATGCTTTGTGGAAAATGGATGTTTTCGTACCGCTGTTTCTGATGGATATCTTTCAGATATCTAGGAGGAGGAATCTTTATTTAGAAAATTTGAGTAGTGGGTCCAACATGACCAGGTTTTACTAAATTTGGAAGGGTTGTCTCTCATTATGTGTATCAGTTCTTACATTTCGGCTGTATGATGTCTCCAGTCTGAAATTGTTGGTGGTGTAGATGGGTTCCATTTTAGTGGGATGTACCTTTTGGCTGCATTTATGAGGTGTAAGGCTAGAGATTTACTATATTGGGAGTGCGGAAGGGAAGAGTGGTGCAGCAGATATTATGCTGGTGTGAAATCCAAAGTATAGGTGGTGATCTTTGCTATATGTTCATGTATATCTCTCCAGAAAGGCTGTATTTTCAAGCATGTCCACCAGATATGTAGTGGTGTACCACTTTCCCTTCCACACCTCCAACAGAGAGGTGAGGATGTTTGCTTAATTGGATTGGTGTAATATTAATCAGTGCATTTTTATAGCACTGATCGCTATATAAATGTCAATGGTCCCAAAAAAGTGTCAAAAGTGTCCGATCTGTCCACTGCAATGTCACAGTTCCACTAAGAATCGCAGATCGCCGCCATTACTAGTTTAAAAAAAATGAATAATAAAAATGCCATAAAAATATCCCCTATTTTGTAGCTATAACTTTTGCGCAAACCAATCAATATACGCTTATTGCAATTTTTGTAACCAAAAATATGTAGCAGAATACATATTGGCCTAAACTGAGGAAGAAATTATTATTTTTTTTTTCAAAATTTACGCTTTTTTTTTGTTTATAGCGCAAAAAATAAAAACCACAGAGGTGATCTAATACAACCAAAAGAAAGCTCTATTTGTGGGATAAAAAGGACGTCAATTGCGTCGCACAACCGCGCAATTGTCAGTTAAAGTGACACAGTGCCGTATAGCAAAAAAATGGCCTCATCGTTAAGGGGGAAATCCTTCCGGTCCTGAAGTGGTTAATAATGTAGAATCTATGTTCCTTGTTAAAGAACTTTTTTTTTTATCAACTTGTTGTGGGTAAAGTTCCAGGAAATTATTGTACATCTGACATCAGGACTGAACTCGGTCGATTCGTGCAATTCATTTTTCAAAATTTTGTATCGGTCAAATCGAAAACGTCATTATATATTGTATATATTAATTTGTAACGAAACAAACCGAACATGTCTAATACACATGCATACACATGCACACACACATACATCAAGTAGTTACAGTGACTCCAGTATTGATCACACTAGATTTCATACCCAGTACCCGCTTCAGAGCATTTAACAGTTTTCTGTTTCCCACAATTAGAATAATAGAATTTACTGTTGGGAAAGTGGAAATAATAATGTTGCATATTATTGTTTTTTCGACATCCAGGATATATACAGGATTGTTAATATAACTAAATGTCCCATAGAAAATCAAATAAAGTATCAGGAGAGCAGTCACTGTTTTAGCAGCTGATAAGTGAGTCCTGATTCTGGAATGACCAAGTCCTTCATTGCTTTGCCTCATCCTTGACATGTGCTTACACAGAGAGGCGATGATGGTCCCACCTGCCAAGAAGATTATTACAAATGCCAAAGAAGCAGCTAAAACGTATAAGTAAAATATACAATTACATTTACTCACATAGGGATAAATTGATTCTTCTAATGTCACATTCCCTGTAATGTTTAAGGCTGTGATGGAATAGCCTGTGTACAGATCCCATAGTGCTGGCATTCCAACCGACCATGACAGAACAACTGAGAACACAAGTACCCAAGGTACCACAGCAGGAAGATTTGCTTTGATTTTATAAAACAAAGGTCCATTGAGGTTGACAATCTTCACACAATAGTATGAACAGAGGCAGGTAGAGCACCAGAGACTGGACAATGACAGAGATGCTATAAGAGCTGTCACTAAATTATTTACCCAGTCTTCATTGTAGGCATCTAAACATATGTAGAACGAAATCTCTACCATGTCATTAGCAATTTGCAGACAGATGTTGGAAATCCCAATTGTATTAATAATGAGATTACATGGATTATGCTCACAAGTTTTTAGCCACTCCAGAAAGTGAACAAATAAGATGAAGATATTTCCAGATACGCCAGTTACAAAAAGCATACTATGGACAGATATGTCTGCAATGGATAAGCTATCCATGATGATGATGATGGCTTTGTTTCAAGACTCTTAGTAAAATCTTTCTCCAATTAGGGTCTGGCTTGTTATTTCTTAAGAATATTTTATCCAAAGTATTTAAATAGTTGAAGTTTGTTAGTACTTTATGCCAAACAAGTCATCAAGTGTTCTATTTAGGCCTCGGTTTGCAAATGTCTATTGTGATAAAAGCAGATTTCATAGATTTACAAGTTCTTGTATGTCTTCGTGTGTAATTGTAGTTTCGAAGGTTGGTTAATTTTTCACCTCTGCTTGAGTTAAGTAAAATCTCAGGCTCTGTATTACATATTAGTAGAGAGCATATAAAAAATAATGTATTTGCAAGTCAATACAACACCTGTCATTCGTTTTTTCTATTGCCTTTTGACAAATTATGTGGTTTTTGATTGTTATGTGTTACTACCGCATTGCATGAGTTCCTTGACAGAGAATTTGTGTGCAGTGAGGGAACAATGACGGATTTGTGATAACAAGTACAGTATATGGTGTTCAAACCAGAGCCCCAGGTTGCAAGTCTGTTCAGTCAAACTCATCCAATATATAGAGGCATTATTTGAGAGTCTAAAATGTTTAGCATTGTCAATTGCAACTGTTTTCTAAAGCCGTGGATAATCACATAAACATGTTCTCAAATGGTATAATTGCCAAGCTTATTCATTTTGGCACAGTGAAAAATGCAGTGACATATAACAACCGATTAGCATATTATAAATTCTGAATGGTTTCTATATTTTAAAGCACTTTTCACTTTAGTTTTTTATTTGAGTTGCCATACTAAATAAACCTATGTGTCCAGTTGGTTTCTGAGAGCAAAACAAATACCGACTTTGGGGTTGTTTCACAGCCAAAAGCAAGCATTCATACAGAAAGAATATACATAGATTCCATTCATCTTAGAAGCATTAGGACTGAGGTTGAGAACCACTGGTCTACTGGACTGAGATAGCTTTTTATGCTGTAAGTTTTGTGAGAGGCCCTTCCTGCCCTTGCTTTCCAAGGAAGAGTGAAGAGCAATGATGGTGGTCGAATCTGTTAAGCACATTAGCATGTCTTCAATTGGCACCCATCCCCTTTGCATTTTGATAGTGGTTGTCTTCCAATTTAAACCGAGAAAGAAGGTCATAATTTGACTTTACCCAGAACAGCCTTTTTCAACCAGGATGCCTTGAAAAAATGCCAACAAATTGCCCCAAATTGTCCACACATTGTCACCAATGGGTGGATCAGGTCTTCATTTTTGTTAAACAAAGCCTCAGGTTTTTATTGTGCAGCAATAGAACCTTGGGCACTGTGTGGAGAAGATGCCAGCGTCTAAGAACCAATGACATCACTAATTTGCACCTCCTCTGCTCCTCTCCTTCAGCACTGAGGTCAAGTTAGCTAAGTGAGCTAGAGAAATGGAGGGAGAAGAGGAACACTAAATATTAGTCAGTACCAGTTTGCAAAGGTGTAATTGTTTTGTAAGAATATTTCACCTCTAATGTTTGGTGTCCTACATGCGTGAATGTTGCTGCGGTATGTAAAAAATATTAGTTTGGTGTGTTAAATTTCAGAATGGGGTGCCTCCTGCGTAATTGTAAAGGGTGCCTTGAATGAAAAAAGGTTGAAAAAAACCTGACCCAGAAGATACATAGAACATTTCTAAGCCTTGTAATATAAAAGTATGACAGCTCAGTAGGATTGAATTATTTTATTAGCCTGCATTCTTAGCCAAATAGCAGAGTTGATGGAGTTGGTATGGACTTACACTGGGCATACACTGTTATTTATTTATTTATTTTTTTCAGCCAGCAGGCTGAATGAAAAAAAAAAACTAAACAAAAAACAAACAAATATACTGTATTTCTCTATCCACATAAACAAGGTGGATGCAAAAATTCCCCCCTGTAGGACATTATATTTTGCCAGCGGGGCCTATTGCTGTCAGAATATATTGTTCAGCGGCTGCAGATGCTGATCGAGGAAAGTGTTCCAGCATGGATCAAATGATTGACTTTTGTCGAGTAGGGGCAGCCACACACTGATGCCAGTTTAGGCTCCACTGAACCAGTCGAATTTCAATCAGTGTATTTTCTTTAGTTTGACATACATTCTCTTCTGACTATTCATTTCTTAGTATGCTAAGACTACTTACAATATTATATTTCTTGGCCATTAATCTTCCCTGACTCCCGTGAAAAGAGTTTGGTTTTCTTTTGCTTGACTTTCAATTCTTCCTGTTTGGCAAATGTGTACAGGTTATCTATATTGTCCTTCATATAACAGTGAGTATAGCATAGTAAAGCTATATCATCTGCAAAGTCCAGATTCTCTAATGTATAAAGAGCCCATCGGATACTTTTGTATGTGACATTAATAGTCTGCTCATATCAAACGTTTTACTATGACAAATGACCCTCCCAAAACGGGATATTGTGCTAAACCTGTAAGCAAATAAGAGAACCAGAGCTAAGAGGAAGTGTGGGTATGATAATAAAGTTGGCAGTGCCTCCACCCAGGTCATAGCCTCTGTGAACAAAGGGGATTTCTTCCCTTGCATACAACATAAAGTGGTTGTAAAGGCTACATATTTTTTTACCTTAATGCATTGCTTGCAGAGCAGAGGGTTGGGCCAAACTGTGCTGTGTGTCTATAGTTGCACACAGCCTGGCTCAGGAGTGAGCCTGCAGGTTCACCCCCATAGCAAGCAATTTCCTATGGGGGTGCAGAAGAAGGGGAGCTAAGAACATTGTGTGTTGGGAACCCCACAAGAGGAGGTTTGGGCCACTCTGTGTAATACCATTGCACAGACCAGATATGTATAACATGTTTATTATTTGAATAAAAAAAAAAAAACAATCAATTTAACATATATATAGATATATACAGGGTGGGCCATTTATATGGATACACCTTAATAAAATGGGAATGGTTGGTGATATTAACTTCCTGTTTGTGGCACATTAGTATATGTGAGGGGGGAAACTTTTCAAGATGGGTGGTGACCATGGCGGCCATTTTGAATCCAACTTTTGTTTTTTCAATAGGAAGAGGGTCATGTGACACATCAAACTTATTGGGAATTTCACAAGAAAAACAATGGTGTGCTTGGTTTTAACGTAACTTTATTCTTTCATGGGTTATTTACAAGTTTCTGACCATTTATAAAATGTGTTCAATGTGCTGCCCATTGTGTTGGATTGTCAATGCAACCCTCTTCTCCCACTCTTCACACACTGATAGCAACACTGCAGGAGAAATGCTAGCACAGGCTTCCAGTATCCATAGTTTCAGGTGCTGCACATCTCGTATCTGTTTTTTTCAATCAGTATTATTTATTCTATGCAGTATTTTAATATTATGATATGGTTGATTACAGTACAGTATTCATTTAGTTTTATGTGGTGATAGTTGCTGTTATTGGTAATGTGATTGCTGTGCCTTCTTATTGTGATCTTTGTATTGTCTTGTTGAATGTTATTGTATATTAGTATTTTCCCATTGGAATAAATAAAGTATTCTTAATCTGAAACTGAAGAGTTTCCTGGTGGAATTCTGCACATACAGTATACTCAGGTCAGGTATATATAGTTATTAATACTGATACCTTCAGATGAATGTTGCAGTTGCAGGGCCTCTGAGGATGATCAAGATGTGGCATTCATCTTGATGTCAGAGACATGAAGATAAGGTTTTTGGTGATGGGGAAACCCTCCAGCCATTGTCCAACCAGCCTGGAAAGCTCTTCACACACAATAACTGTGGTGCAGCACTGTAACTCAAAGTCAAGCTAGCTACTCTGCGCTTTAGTCCCTAGTACATTCTAATCTGATATTCAACCGGACCCTAAACTACCAGAGGTGACAGTCAGGTGCCGAACCTAGCTGTAACCTATGTTGGTTATCAAGCCCTAAGCTAAATCAGCTATAGAATCTCACACCAGATGAGGCAGGGTTAACTAAAATAACAAGTGATGCATTCAAACTCTATTGTAATAAACAGGTTTACCTACTAATATACTGGAAGGTGACCACTACACACATACTGTAGCACAGACCTAGCTATCTGACACTATGCATGTAAAATAATAACAATAGGACAGAGATACTATTTCTGTCACAAGGATTCAAAAACACACCCAAGAAGCTATGGACAGCTACAGTTAAACTATTAGAACAAAGAAATACTTTCATAATAGTCCCTTCTGGCCTAAATTTAGCAGCATGGGCAGGACATGTGGCTGAGATTTCTTTCTATGTCCTCCTTCTGGGGTATTAATGCCAGCCTCCCAGTGACAGGAAGTGATAATACGTATTTATAAATACCAGTGTGATATTAGCAGCTAACAGTAGAGGGCAGCAGATGCCTAAACACCTTCCCTGGTAAAATCCTTA
This sequence comes from Glandirana rugosa, assembly GCA_018402905.1. Classification (NCBI taxonomy): domain Eukaryota; kingdom Metazoa; phylum Chordata; class Amphibia; order Anura; family Ranidae; genus Glandirana; species Glandirana rugosa. Next base: position 2,844,976 of record BLSH010042062.1, on the reverse strand, counting down.
TGTCTTGTCATAGGCAACGGAACACGCACAGTAAACATCCATGAAGAAAACAGCATTGTCCCCTCCCCATTACAATGACTTGCTGAGGAAAACAACAAGTTAACAGCAATACATGACAGGTGAAGAAAAAAGGCGGCATGTTAACTAAATTGGAGACTGTTCCTACCCAACTCTTATACAAATGTAGTTGGGTGATAAACCTGGGGTTCCCCAAATTATCATAGGTCAAAACAAGTGGAGTATGTCTCTCTGCTCTCTCAATACTTCCCTCTGAGGAAATCCTGTGTTTTCAGGCACTGAACTAGTTCTTTGAGAAATAGGAAAGAATGGCACTGAGTGTGTAAGAACACTGGGTCCCTGACTAGACGTGCTCAGCAACTGAGACACGAACTCTGGAGATTCAAGGTTCAGTGGCTCTCTTGGAAGAGAGAGTGCTGCTGAGCTAGAGGCCTTGAGACCTACAGTCCAGTCACTCTCATGGGTATCAGGAAGATCATATGAGAGGTCTGCCTGAAACTGGGGTAACTCACACTCTGAAGTGACATCTGAGCCATTTTTTATCACTGAATTGAAGAATAGGCAACAAATGATTAGACATGTGCAATTCATTTTGGTACAAATACAAATTTGGATGAATTTTTGGTTATTCGGAGATTTGAAATGTAAACAAAATAATGCCGGCAATATAAAATTCTGAAAAAAACAGTGTGAAGTCCCCCTCACCAAAATCAATACTAGACCCTTATCTGAGCATGCAGCCCGGCAGGTCAGGAAAGGGGGGGAGAACTATACCAGGCCACATGCCCTCAACCCTCTGCCCCCCCACCCCAAATCACTTTGTCCCCATGTTGATGGGGACAAGGGCCTCTTCCCCACAACCCTGGGGCCCCCAGATCCTGACCCCTCCCATGTGAATGAGTATGGGGTACCCCTACCCATTCACCATAAAGGTGTACAAAGTGAATAGAGACAGTACATGAGTTTTTGACAATTCCTTTATTTAAAAAAAAAAAATGTCCCCTGGTTGTGGATAAAAGGACTTGAGAGACTGATATATATATATATATATATATATATATTTATATATATATATATGGGATTTTTGGGATTTCACGTTCACAATCACATAACGTGTATACAGAATGTTACTGATATAGAATCACACTTTTTTGTTTAGGTATTATTGGTTGGTATATTTTATTTAGTTTAATGGTTTAATAATGGTATTGTTTGGGGTATTTTATTATTATCATTATTTGTGCATGGTAGGTAGTGCAACATCCCAATATCACATATTTATATAGTGTGGGAACACTAATAGATGTTAGCAGCCACCTTTTCCACCATTGCTTAACACTTAATTGGTTGCGCAGGAGTTACACCTATTACATTCAGTATATACCATTAACCATAAGTATATAGATGCACACCTGTATGGAAATAATACAAGTTTTATATGAAAAAGATTAAAGCATAACTCCACTTTTGTTAAGATAAAAACATTCCCCCCTGGGTGATCTATGTACATAGCTAGGATTATAACAACCTTTGTTGCAGATTCCTACCTTTTGTTATTCTGAAGAAATCCCTGCTTGTTTCTCTGTGCTCAGTAGGTCTAATGGGAATGGTTTCATAATTATCAATCAGGTGTGCATCTGCTGGGCACCAATGAGCAAAGTGGCAGGGTCTGCATTACTTTAGACGTGTTCCTATTGGAAGTATCTCACCAAAAATGACATTTGTGTTGCAGGGGATGGCTGAAATCTGACTTGCGCCTTAGGCAGACTTCTGTGAAAATTGGTGAGCCAATCACACAAACAGGAAATTATGTTTCTGGGGAGTGGTCAGTACACATTCTATGTACAGAACAACTCCAGGTAGCCATACTGCACTGCATTTATCAAAAATTACAGCAGCTGCAGTTTGAAAAGGAAAGGTAATTTTAAAAAACATTAAATTACAATATGACTTGTATCGCAATTGAACACACTATATTATTTGCTATTTTTTTCCCCCCAGATGTAGGGATGAGGCCTTAGTTGATGGGGACAAGGGGCATGCACCCTCCCAATGTTAAGGGCATGTGACCTGGTATGGCTCTGGAGGAGGCCCTCCTTTTCCTGGCAAGCCAGGCTACACATCTAGATAGGGTCTAGTAAGGCTTTTGCAGAGACCACATGCCATTTTTGGGTTTTTTTTTTGCTCAGCATCTACCATAAAAATCCATGCCAGACCCCTATCCAGAATAAGGGTCTTTTATGGATTTTCATAGGGCACTTCTGCAGTGCATGTGGCCTAGTATTTTTTAGAAAGACAGTGCTGCACGCTTGCTGGTCCTGCTTTCCTGGCTACCCAAATTGCAAGCCTGGATGAGGGTCTAGTATGGGTGTTTAAGGGGGACTCTTTGCAAAAAAACAAAAAACAAAAAAATGGTGTGGGGACCCACCCTGGAAAGGCATTATGTCCCTATGGCCCTATGACCTCATCCCCACATCCCTGGCCCAGTGGATGTGGGGGTCTGTGAAGGTGGGACTTATCAGAATTTGGAAACCCTGTTTAAGAAATCTAACCTATGTTAATGGATAAAGGGTGTATAGTAACTCTTGTTAATTATTCAAAGAAATAAAATTGCAAAGAAAATAAACATATAGACACCATAGAAAAGATAAAGAATTCGATTCTACGGTTATGGGCCTATAATATGGCTGCTGCCTTACCTCAAATTTGCCACCGAAGTGGAGCAGACAATATATAGATAGAAAGAGAGGTAGAAGGTGAATTAAGATGGTGCCACTCCTGATGACGTCACTCTGACGAAATGCATATTGTGGACTTGAAGCGCCATCACGTCCATGGGACGCAAGGTGTCCTGGACTTACAGTTGTGTTCAAAATTATTCAACCCCCAATGCTGTAAATGGTTTTAGGGAATTTAGTGTACATTTGTAATTGTATTCTGAATGAAATCCTACAAGGACTTCTTAAAGAACCATATGCAACTAAAATGACATCAATTAGTTTTGTAATACAGTAGTAAATGTTTCTTTTGTGAATTCTTAATTGACATAATTATTCAACCCCTTAAAGACTACCACTCTGAAGAACAGAGGTTCAATGAAGTGTTTTCAATCAGGCATTGAAAACACCTGTGGATATCAGGGAGCAGCAATAAAGCCTAATAAGCACCAATTAGGCAGCTTTAAAATGACTGTGATACTCAGCTCCTCCTAGACATTTACTGGTGTGGTTACAAACATGGTGAGGTCAAGAGAATGGTCCAGGAAGACAAGAGAACAGGTGATTACTCTTCACAGGAAGGGCAATGGCTATTAACTTTTGTGAAGTAACTTGGAGACAAGAAGTCTCACCATCAGAAATTCCCCAACTTATTAATACAGTTAATTCTTAAGTGTTTTCTTTGTAAATGATGACA
>BLSH010042062.1:2793714-2832647 GCA_018402905.1 Glandirana rugosa | reverse complement strand
TGATCTATTGACCTGCAACTAATATGCATATTAGGAGTTGTGACTGGCTGCATGTATGTTGCAAGTTAGGGATTCAGAAAGAATAAAGCCTAAACTAAGTCAGGCAAGTAGCATTTTCAGAGCTAGTTCCATAGTACCCCAAAGTTGTCCCTTTGAGTCTTCTAGTACCTTAGGCTGGCCATAGCTGGAGCAAATTTCTTTCCTGCAACAGCTGACAGTGTTGACAGGGGAATCCCTCCCATCGAGCCACTGTGTTCTGGTAGAGGGGGGGGGCATGGGAAGCTGTCCTCGCCAGGAGAACACAATTATTCTTACTAGCGGCTATGATGGCAGCTAGTGCTAATGGCATGTAAAATCTGTTAGGCTGGTTGTACCAAAGTTGATCGATCGATCAGCTTGTGTACATTCAGCCTACCCATACATGGTTAGAATCTCGTCCTGTTCCTGCTGAACCAGCCAAAGTTCAAATCGTCTATGGCCAGCTTTAGAGTTGATCCTGCACTTTGATTTGTATTTTCATGTTTCTACAGTCTCCATTTAACTTTGGAATAAAGAAAAGGTGTTCTGTACACAGAACGGGGGTCAGTGCTTTTTATCAGGCTCAGTTCTGAATGTATTTGTATTCTGCATGAAATTGCCTTCTTGGGCTGGAATTCTTTTAAAGTGGTTGCTAACCCACCAATTAAACTTTTCATAATCCTCTTGGTTCATTACTGTAATGTCCCCCTGTGACTGCTTTATGAAAATAACGCTGTTTACTGAGTGCTGATCTGCGCTGATTAACCCGCAGCTTCTCTCCTCTGTCTTCCTGACAGATGCAGTGGGCGGGGCTGAGGATCCCCGCTGACGTCAGTCATGAGGGGAGGAGGAGAGAGGCGCCCACTGCATGTGTCAGGAAGAGAGAGGATAAAAGGGTGGCTCAATCAGCGTAGATCAACAAACAGTAAACAAGGTATATACAGTGTTATTTTCATAAAGCACAGTCACAGGGGGACATCACAGTAATAGCCCTTTCACACTGGGGCGGGCAGGGCGGTAGCGGTAAAGCACTATTAGTTTTAGCGGTGCATTACCGCTGTTATAGCGGCACTTTGGCACTGCTATTCGGGCAGCAGCGGGGGGCTTTTAACCCTTAAGAAGGGGTTAATAAGGGGTTAAAAGTACCGGCGTGCAGTGCTTCTGAATTGGTGTACCAGCGCTGCCCATTCATTCCAATGGCAGGGGTGGTGGGGGAGCGGTGTATACCCCGCTCCCGCACCGCCCCAAAGATGCTGCTTACAGGACTTTTTTTCTCGTCCTGCAAGCGCACCGCCCCAGTGAAAGCACTCGGGCTTTCACACTGGGGTGGATGGGGAGGGAGTTTTGCAGGCACTTTACAGGCACTATTTTTAGCACTAAAGCACCCGAAAAACACCCCAGTGTCAGAGGGGCTTAATAAACAGAGAGGATTGCAGTAAAAAAGAACTAATTTGAGCAGCAGGACAGGAGGGGGGAGCTGTCAGCCAGAGAGGGGAGGGGGGAGAGCACACAGGAGATACAGAGCAGTTTGCAGATGATGGAGACATGTACTGATGACTCAGGTGTCACAGCTTGGCAGCCATGATACATCAGAGTCAGTGTACAGGGGGAAGAGTATAGCCAGGCAGGATCAGCCAGATATTACAGGTGATACAGGGGGCCAAATGACACAGCCCTGTGCTGTATAACATGCTTTAAGGGAACAGGATCTTTATTTCATCTTTTTTGGGTTAACAAACGCTTTTTTAGGATAAACCTTAAAAACGGATTCTTATATTTAATTACAAGCAAGTGTCCTTACCATTATGTTAAATAGAATATGTCTTAAAAATTGATATACATATATTAGAATAGTCATTAAACTACATCTGGGACATTTGTACTGACATTTGGATTATGACAGGAACAGCAAATAGGCAAATAAAATGGCTGTAAAATACTTGGAATCATTTTTAAAATGTCTCTAAACATGATACATTTATAATATCTTATGCCCAGTTTTCATCATATAATTCTAAATAAAACATTAAATGGATAACATTCTTCTAGCTCACACACATGCACTCATATACATTAGTAAGTAGTAACAGTGATTTCAGTATTGATCACGCTAGATTTCATACCCAATACCCGCTTCAGAGCATTCAATAATTTTCTGTTTCCCATGATTAGAATAATAGAATTTACTGTTGGGAAAGTGGAAATAATAATAAAACATATTATTGCTGTCACTACATCCAGGACATATACAGGATTGTCAATAAAGCTAAATGCCCCATAGAAAATCAAATAAAGTATCAGGAGAGCAGTCACTGTTTTAGCAGCTGATAAGTGAGTCCTGATTCTGGAATGACCAAGTCCTTCATTGCTTTGCCTCATCCTTGACATGTGCTTACAAAGAGAGGCGATGATGGTCCCACCTGCCAAGAAGATTATTACAAATGCCAAAGAAGCAGCTAAAACGTATAAGTAAAATATACAATTACATTTACTCTCATAGGGGTAAAATGATTCTTCTAATGTCACATTCCCTGTAATGTTTAAGGCTGTAATGGAATAGCCTGTGTACAGATCCCATAGTGCTGGCATTCCAACAGACCAAGACAGAACAACTGAGAACACGAGTACCCAAGGTACCACAGCAGGAAGATTTGCTTTGATTTTATAAAACAAAAGTCCATTGAGGTTGACAATCTTCACACAATAGTATGAACAGAGGCAGGTAGAGCACCAGAGACTGGACAATGACAGAGATGCGGTAAGAGCTATAGTAAAACTATATACCCATTCTTTATTGTAGGCATCTGGCCATATATAGTATGACATCTCTATAATATCATTGGCTATTTGCAGACAGATGTTGGAAATCCCAATGGTATTAATAATGAGATTACAAGGATTATGCTCACGAGTTTTTAGCCACTCCAGAAAGTGAATGATTAAGATGAAGATATTTCCAGATAAGCCAGCTACAAGAAGTATACTATGGATAGCTAGATCTGCAATGAATAAGCTATCCATGATGATGATGATGATGATATCTTTGTTTCAGGATTCTTCGTTTCTCTAATTAGGATCTGGATTGTTTTTCTAAGAAATTGGTTTGCAGTTCTTTGTTGTAATAAAAGCAGATTTGATAGATTTGCGAGTTCTTGTATGTCTTCATGTGTGTGATTGTAGTTTCAAAGGATGCCTAATTTTTCACCTCTGCTTGAGAAAAGCAAAAATCTCAGACTCTGCGTTACATATTAGCAGAGAGCATATCAAAAAGAATGTATTTGCAAGTCAATACAACACCTGCCAATTGTTTTTCCTATTTCCTCTTAACAAATTGTGTGGTTTGATTGCTATGTGTATTGACCACATTGCATTATTTCCTTGACAGAGCATTTGTGTGCAGTGAGGGGACAAATGACAGATTTGTAAAAACAAGTATATTATGTTCTAAACCGGAGCCCCGAGTTGCAAGTCTGTTCAGTCATCCAATATACAGAGATATTTTTTGACAGTCTAAAATGTTGATAGTTACCAAACATCATAGGTGTGCACAGCCTATTGCATTAGGGTGTGTATCCCAAACGATGCCTGCCTTTACACGCACATGAACTTTAATGGCATCCCAGTCTTCGTCCATAGGGTTTAATATTGAGTTGGCACACCCTTTGCAGCTATAATTGCTTCAACTCTTCTGGGAAGGCTGTGTGTCTATGGGAGTGTTTCTTCTTTAGGAGTATGTATATGGGAATGTTTGACCATTCTTCCATAAGTGCATTTGTATAGTCGGGCACTGATATTGAACAAGAAGGCCTGGCTTGCAGTCTCTGCTTTAATTAATCCTCAAGGCATTCTATCGAGTTGAGGTCAGGACTCTGTGCAGGTCAGTCAAGTTCCTCCACCCCAAAATCACTAATCCATGTCTTTATGGACCTTGCTTTGTGCACTGGTGTGCAGTCATTGTGGAACAGGAAGGGGCCATCCCCAAACTGTTCCCACAAATTTGGGAGCATGAAATTGTCCAAAATGTCTCAGTATGCCGATGCCATAAAGTGGTTGTAAACCCTTTGCAACCACTTTTACGTACAGGTAAGCCTATAATAAGACATACCTGTAGGTATTGGGGATATCTCCTAAATGTTCACAATTTAGGAGATATTCACTGTATATGCTTGCGCCGACATCATCAGCGCATGCGCAGTGAAGAAGCGGCGCGCCGTGCTGTTTATTCACTAGCATTGTGCCGGCTCCTGCACGCATGCGAGGGAGTGACATCACGCGACTCCAGCCAGTCACAGAGCCGGAGTCCGTGGCCCTGGAAGGTAGAGGGGCAGAAGATGGAGGCGGCCTCCACAGGGGACAGTGCGGGCTTCAATTGCAGGTACGTATCATATGCGATGCATACTAGCCCATTATGCTTTTACTTTGCAGGGAACTTAAGAGGAGGTAAAACCCATCAGGGTTTACTTCCTCTTTAAAAGTACCCTTCACTGGCCAAGCCCAACCCCTGAAAAACAACCCCACACCATAATCCCCCCCACCAAATGATTTGGACCAGTGCACAAAGCAAGGTCCATAAAGACATGGATGAGCGAGTTTGGGGTGGAGGAACTTGACTGGCTTGCATGGAGTCCTGACCTCAACCCAACAGAACACCTATGGGATGAATTAGAGTGGAGACTGTGAACCAGGCCTTCTCGCCCAAAATCAGTGGCTGATCTCACAAATGCACTTCTGGAAGAATGGTGAAACATTCCTATAGACACACTCCTAAACCTTGTGGACAGCCTTCCCAGAAGAGCGTCCCAATAATTTTGACAATATAGTGTATATACAGTATGACCCCGGCACACTGACCTGTGTAAACACTTCTCTTATGGCAGAGCCGGTAAGAGGGAAGTCTTTCTCATCTTCCTCCCAGCACACAGAGCGATAATGTTAATGCGCATGGAGTGGTTAAGGTGTGCCTAGGCACATCCGGCACACCCTGTGTGCATGCCTATGTCAATTATAACTGATTTCTAAAGCCATAGGTTCAAATCCCAACCATAGCACTACCTGCCTGGAGTTTGCATGTTCTCCCTGTGCCTGTGTGGGTTTCCTCCTGGTACTCCAGCTTTTAAATTGGCCCTAGTATGTGTATGTATGAATGTGAGTTAGGGACCTTAGATTGTAAGCTCCTTGAGGCAGGGACTGATGTGAATGTAAAGCTCTGCTTAAATTGATAGCTCTATATAAGTACCTGTAGTAAATAAATAAGTAAATAAATAAATGTGTATTCAAAAAGAAGGCTTGCAAGCTTATTCATTTTGGCACAGTGAAAATGCAGTAACATATAACATATAGCATAACATATATATTTTGAATTGTTGCTATATTTTATTGCACCTTTCACTTTAGTTTTTTTTTCTTTTTTTGAGTGTTGCCATACTAAATAAACCTATGCTAGCAATGCAAACTCCAACTTAGTAAAGTAAAAAAAAAAAAAAAATCATACAGAAAGAATAACCATAGATTATATTCATCTTGAAAAAAAAAATGTATATCACCCCTTCAAGGCATTAGTAAAAGTTGCAAAGTTGAGAGATGCTCGGGGGAACTGAATTTTCTCTGATATTTTAGTAAAATCATTATGCACACAAATATGGCCAGCTTTGGCAACATAATATAATGTTAATGCATTAATGCAGGGGATGTATTACCCTGTGTAATATGTATTACTCCTCTTAAAAGGAAGTCATCATCATTATTTTTAAACTACTTCTGCCCAGTTTTGGTGATATGTTGTCTTACTTAGCAATAGTACATTTATGAATAGATATTGTCTGACAGATGCAGGCTGACAAGAGCATAGCCACTGTACCAAGAAATGCTACCCACCCAATGTTCTCACTTCAGGTAAATAGTTATCTATAGAAGGTATGTATTCACAGCATATCATGACACCCCCCTGTTCGGTTTGTACCAGAACTCCCCAACAGGGAAAAAGTTTGGCCCGAACCGGAAACTCTATTGAAGTCTATGGAAGCTGAACATGAAAAATCAAAAGTCCTCATTTTGAAGGCTTATATGCAAGTTATTGGCCTTAAAATGGGTACATGTTCCCTGGGGGACATGTATCAAATCAAAAATATTTTTTAACTACTTGCCAACCAGCCACCGCAGTTGTACCGCGGAAGGTTGGCATGGCTGCACGAATCGTTATCATTGGACGACGGCCGCTTTAAGAGCTATAGGGGGCACGCACGCACAGGCGGCGCGACGCCGGAGACGATGCACGTGGGCGGCAGCTGCGATGTCCGCTGGCCACCCGCGATCGCTCCTCAGAGAGACAGAATGGGAATTTGTCAATGTAAACAGACAGATCCCCGTTCTGTCAGGGAAGTAGAGAGAGATCTGCAGTCCCTAGTGATCAGGAACAGCGATCTATCTCTACTCTCTCAGTCCATTCCCCCCACAGTTAGAAACACCTCCCTAGGGAACACTTAACCCCTTGATCACCCCCTAGTGTTAACCTTTTCCCTGCCAGTGCCATTTATGCAGTAATCAGTGGCTATTTTTAGCTCTGATCGCCGTATAAATGTCACTGGTCCCAAAAAAGTTTTCAATCTGTCCCCCGCAATGTCGCAGTCCTGCTAAAAATTGCAAATCGCCACCATTACTAGTAAAAAAAATAAAAAATAAAAATGCTATACATATATGCCTAATTTTGTAGACGCTATAACTTTTGCGCAAACCAATCAATATACGTTTATTGCAATTTTTTTTACAAATAAATATGTATAAGAATACATATTGGCCTAAACTGATGAAGACATTTGTGTGTTTAAATTTTTTTTTGGATATTTATTAAAGCAAAAAGTAAAAAATATTAGGTTTTTTATCAAAATCATTGCTCTTTTTTTGTTTATAGCGCAAAAAATAAAAAACACAGAGGTGATAATATACCACCAAAAGAAAGCTCTATTCATGGGAAGAAAAGAACATAAATTTTGTTTGGGTACAACATCACACAACCGCGCAATTTTCAGTTAAAGCGAAGCAGTGCCATATCACAAAAAAAATGGCCTGGTCATTAAGGGGGTAAATCCTTCTGGGGCTGAAGTGGTTAAAACAATTGTTTTTAAAGGAGCAGTGATTTCTATGATGCTTTAAGTGAAACAATAAAAATGAAAACTTCCTTTAACCACTTCAGCCCCGGAAGGATTTCCCACTTTAGGACCAGAGCACTTTTTGCGATTCGGCACTGCGTCGCTTTAACTGACAATTGCGCGGGCGAGCGACGTTGTACCCAAACGAAATTTGTGTCCTTTTTTTCCCACAAATAGAGCTTACTTTTGGTGGTATTTGATCACCTCTGTGTCATTTCTGATCGGCGCTATAAACAAAAAAAGAGCGAAAATTGTACAAAAAAAACAAACAAATTTCTTACTATTTGCTAAAATACAAATCCAAAAAAAAAAAAATAAAAAAACATTTTTTTTCATCGGTTTTGGCCAATTTATATTTTTCCTCATATTTTTGGTAAAAAAAAACCGCAATCAGCGTTTATTGATTGGTTTGTGCAAAAGTTGCCGCGTTTACGGATGATGAGAATTAATTTCTGGGGTTTTTATTTTTTTTTATTTTTTTACTAGTAATGGCGGCAATCTGCGATTTTTAGCGGTACCGCAGCGGACATGTCGGACCATTTTGACACTTTTTTGGGACCATTGGCATTTATACAGCGATCAGTGCTATAAAAATGCACTGATTTCTGTGTAAATGCCATTGGCAGTGAAGGGATTAACCTGGAGGGGGCGCTCTAAGGGTTAACTGTGTTCCCTGGGCGTGTTCTAACTGTATGTGGGCTGGCCTGGCTGGGGGAAGGGAGTGATCACGGCTTCCATATACAGGAAGCCTGTGATCACAGCCCTTCCCCCTTTATGAGAACAGAGATCTGTGTTTACTTACACGTACCTCCGTCCTTTCACTGTGGGGGGGCCATCGTGGGTAGCTGGAGGCGATCGAGTCTGCCCCACCCGCTCCCTGGCCCCCCCCCCGGACACAGTGATGCACGAGCGCGCCTCCGGCGGCGCGCGCGCTCACAGCACTAGTTATAGCAGCAGCCGTCATATGACAGCAGTTTGCAATAACGAGCCACTCTGTCGCCGTCAGACTGCGGTCGGCAAGTGGTTAAATATAGTGACTGGGGGACCCTTAGTCTATCTGTAAAGTGGTACATCTGTAGCATGTATAGAATATGCTGCAACAAAAATGACACTTCTAAAGGAATAAAACGAGTCAAATCTCATTTAAATTGATGCACGGTTGCAATTGCCTTTTCCCCTTTTTGGGAGTTCTGGTGCGAACCGAACAGGGAGGCGTTCGACCCATCTCTACTTATTATATAATTTAAATGACCTGCTCTAGAAACTTTGTGTGTGTAAGTTTTATAGTTACACACTCAGATTAATAGAATAAACATATACCATTACAAAAAATATAAATTAAAATCTAACAGCTGCTGAACACTCCAGGTGGCGGAGATACGCTGATGAAGACCCGCCCCCTGGGATGCGCGGGAAAGGGAGTTACGTCACTCGCGGCCGTCTCCTTGTGCTGATTCCATGTAGTTTTATGTGACAGAACACTTGTTGGCTGGCACTTAATGGAAGTGCCTTTTATGTAAGTGTGATTCTTTTTATCATATTAAATATATGCTAGCAGAGAGCACTAGATGTTTCCTGTTTCATTTGCATATACCGGGACACTGATGATCTTATGCTGCAATCCCCTGCATATGAGCTGAGGTGGTGATCCATTTGCTTTGCACTCTGAAGAGGTTTATCGCTACTCTCAGAGGGATTTTGCCCTTATGGGAAAGCCTATTTGACTCTTTGTTGACTCAGGGGTCCTATTGTTGAGGTGAGCGGCATAGAGTGTCTTATGGTGGAGGATTTTCAGTCTTCATTGATGCACGTCGTCACTTTATTTGGAATCCTGATTCTATCTTTTCATGAACTTCCTATGAACTTCTTTCTTATGAACTTTTTTTCCAATGAATATATCTTTGATGCATTGATTCTATTGGATGATGAGATGAAACTTTTGTGATACTTAGCGCTGCACTATACTTTGTACTTATAGTTAGACACACCACACGATTTTACTACATACTGTATAACACCTCTCTCTGTGGGCTTTGTTTTCCCTACTATTCGTTTGATATTTTGGCTAACATTCATTAAATTAGTACATTTATTTTGTACAATAAATGTAATTTATCAAATTTCAATTTACTTACATGCGTATGCAAGGTACTTCTGCATTTTCAATTTGTACCCATAGCAGGTACAAAATGTAGTATAATGTAAAAAGGGCCATTCTGTTTAAAAGTGATCTAAGAGTTATGGGTGAAGGGAGAGCCATTTCCAGCCTTTGCTTTGCAAGGAAGAGTGAAGAGCTATGTTGGTGGTTGAATCACTTTAACACATTAGCATGTGTTCAATCGGCATCCATGCCCTTTGCATTTTTATTGTGGTTGTCTTGCAATTTACCCTGGGAAAGAAGGTCATAATTTGAATCTTATTTACCAAGAAGATACATATAATATTTATAAGCCATGTAGTATAAAAGCATGACAGCTCAGTAGAGTTGGTATAAACTCAAGATGGCCATACAGCTTACTGAAATTGAAGTACACACATTAACTCTTTACCCCCTCAGCCTGCACCAGCCACTAACTGTCTAATACACCTGCAGGCAACCTGCCTACAAGCAGGCTGAATGTGAAAAAAAAAAATTAACCCCGGATTTCTCAATCCACACAAACAAGGTGGATGGAGGATCATATTTTGACAGTGGGACCTGTAGCTGTCAGAATACACTGTTCAGTGGCTGCAGCTGCTGATCAAGAAAAGTGTTCCACCACGTCTCTTCAACATAAGTCAGTCAAATGATTGACTTTTGATGAGCAGGGACAGTCACACGATTGAAATTCCGTCCCTGCTGAACTGATCGAATTTTGGGAAGTGTATAGCCAACTTTAGTTTGCCACATATTCTATGCTGCCTATTCATTTATTAGTATGCTAAAACTACTTCCAATATCATTTTCATTGCTTCATTGCCATTGGACAATATTGGCAAAGTAGATAAAAGTTTCTTTGAATGGTATTTCTTGGCAATTAATTTTCACTGATTGCAGTGAAAAGTGTTTAAAGTCTTAATCTTGGTTTCCTTTTGGTTGATTTTTAAATCTTCCTGTCTGGCAAATGTGCATCTTCTCCTGCATATAACAGTAGCAAAGCTATATCTTCTGCTACGTCCAGATCATCTAATGTTGTAAAAAGAGCCCATCTGATACCTCTGGATGTGACATTAACAGTCTGTTTATATCAAATGTTCTTTTGCCGGGCTTATGACAAATGACCCTCCACAAACAACACATTGAGCTAAACCTGTAGGCAAATAAGAGAACAAATATGATTATTAATAGCACATACATTAATCCAATGTACAAACAGGTATTATCAGCAAAGGGCCCAACAAGAGTGGAATTGCGCACATATACAGTATCTCACAAAAGTGAGTACACACCTCACATTTTTGTAAATATTTTATTCTATGTTTTCAGGTGACAACACTGAAGAAATGACACTTTGCTACAATGTACAGTAGTGAGTGTACAGCTTGTATAACAGTGTAAATTTGCTGCCCCCTCAAAATAACTCAACACACAGCCATTCATGTCTAAACTGCTGGCAACAAAAGTGAGTACACCCCTAAGTGAAAATGTCCAAATTGGGCCCAAAGTGTCAATATTGTGTGTGGTCACCATTATTTTCCAGCGCTTGCTTAACCCTCTTGGGCATGGAGTTCCCCAGAGCTTCACCGTTTATCACTGGAGTCCTCTTCCACTCCTCCATGACAACATCACGGAGCTGGTGGATGTTGGAGACCTTGCGCTCCTCCACCTTCCATTTGAGGATACCCCACAGATGCTCAATAGGGTTTAGGTCTGGAGACATGCTTGGCCAGTCCATCACCTTTACCCTCAGCTTCTTTAGCAAGACAATGGTCATCTTGGAGTTGTGTTTGGGGTCTTTATCATGTTGGAATACTTCCCTGCGGCCCAGTCTCTGAAGGAAGGGACTCATGCTCTGCTTCAGCATGTCACAGTACATGTTGGCATTCATGGGTCCCTCAATTAACTGTAGCTCCCCAGTGCCCATGACACTCCCTCCACCCTGCTTGACTGTAGGCAAGACACACTTGTATTTGTACTCCTCACCTTGTTGCCACCACACACGCTTGACACCATCTGAACCAAACATCATCAGACCACAGACATGGTTCCAGTAATCCATTCCCTTAGTCTGCTTGTCTTCAGCAATCTGCTTGCGGGCTTTCTTTGCATCATATTTAGAAGAGGTTTCCTTCTGGGACGACAGCCATGCAGATCAATTTGATGCAGTGTGCAGCATATAGTCTGAGCACTAACAGGTTGACCCCCCACCCTTTCAACCTCTGCATCAATGCTGGCAGCACTCATACGTCTATTTCCCAAAGGCAACCTCTGGATTTGACTCTCAGCACGTGCACTCATGTCAGGGATCCAGATTGGCACCGCAATCGTGCAGGCTTGTGCGCATGCACGCACAGGTTCGCACAGGGATTCCCCTGACTGATCACCGCTGCGCACATGTGCGCATGCGTGGGAACGCGTGCCGTGCACACACGCATGTGCTATTCTGCCTTGACGCCTAGTGGCCTTTAAAGGGACAGCAATTGCATCCTGGCATTGCTGTCTGATCTGCAGCTTGTCCGTTATTCTGAACCTGATTGTTACCTGCTACCTGATTGACCTTGGCCTGTTTGACCTCTCTGCATGTTCATCTCCTGACCTGGCTTGCGTTGACCTCTCTGATATCCTGCCTGATATCTGTTACCAAATCCAGCTTGCCATTTGATGATTCTCTGCCTGACGTTTTTTCTTATCTGCCTTTCTGTGTATGACCCGGCTTGTTTCACTCTGCTTCAGTCTGCTTCCGCATCCAGCTCCCGGGGTCGCTGACCTGCATCTGCCTCTTCAGTCTCCTGCTGCCTACAACCAGTGCATCCTGACTCTACATGCAGCATGCAGTCTGCTGCTGCATTACAGAGGCACTCCTACTTCGCTGCGCTCTCGAGACCACTGTCAATACTCCAGTGGGCTCAGAGCCAGGGCTGTATGAGAGGTCTCCTTCTACAAAAGACCCAAGACCCTGAAACTGAGCTTCAGCATGGTGGCCACTTTATTATGCCCACCAGCCACTTTATTAGGTACACCTTGCTATTTCCGGGTTGGACCCCCTTTTGTCTTCAAACTGCCTTAATTCTTTGTGGCATAGATTCAACAAGGTGTTGGACATTTTGGTCCACATTGAAATGATAGCATCACGCAGTTGCTGCAGATTTGTCAACTGCACATTCATGATGCGAATCTCCCATTCCACCTCATCCCAAAGGTGCTGTATTGGATTGAGATCTGATGACTGTGGAGGCCATTGAAGTACAGTGACCTCATTGTCATGTTCAAGAAACCAGTGGTGAGATAATTTGAGCTTTGTGATATGGTGCATCATCCTGCTGAAATTAGCCATCAGAAGATGGGTATAGTCATAAAGGGATGGACATGGTCAACAAAGATATTCAGATAGCTGTGATGTTGAAACGCATATATACCATAATTTGTGGACTTTATAACTTTTCTACAGACTAAATAATAAACACTGATTTGGGGTTATTTTTACCAAAGAAATGTAGCAGAATACAGTTTGGTATAAATTTATGAAGAAAGATTATTTATTTGCAAAACTGTAAAACAGAAGCAAAGAAAAATGCATTAACTGCACAGAATGCACATTTTTGCATTTTTGCATTCTGCATGGACTTGCCTTCTTGGGCTTGGGTTCTTTTAATGGTTTGGGATAAGTCTTAAAAAAAGGATTATTACATTTACTTTAGGATCATATACCCTTTTGCTACCCTTTGTCCTAAAAATAAGTATAAAGACATTAGAATACTCATTAACTACTTGTCGACCAGCTGCCGCAGTTGTACTGCGGCAGGTTGGCTCAGCTGCACAAATCGCCGTCATTGTACGTCGGCCGCGATTTGTTGGCATGCCGGCACCCCCCACGCGCTCTGTGAGCGTGCCTGTGGGTCGGGTGGACTTGATGTCCATCGGTTACCCACGATTACATTCTACAGAGGCAAAACAGGGATCCGCCAATGTAAACACGGCGGATCCCTGTTCTGTCAGGACACATGACAGAGATCTACTGATCCCTGTCATAGGGAACAGTGAGATCTGTTATGTGTCTGCCAGCCCAGACCCACACAATTAGGACACGTCTAGGGAACACATTTGACCCCTTTATTGCCCCCTAGAGTTTAACCCCTTTCTTGCCAGTGAGTATACAGTAATCAGTGGCTATTTTTTTTAGCTCTGATTGCTGTATAAATGTCATTGGTCCCAAAAAAGTGTCAAAAGTGTCCAATCTGTCTGCCGCATTGTCGCAGTCCCGTTAAAAATCACAGATCGCTGCCATTACTAGTAAAAAATAAATAAACAAATAAAAATGCCATAAAGCTATCCCCTACTTTGTAGACTCAATAACGTTTGCGCAACTCAATCAATGTATGCCTATTGCGATTTTTTTTACCAAAAATATGTAGAAGGATATAATTTGGCCTAAACTGATAAAGATTTTTTTTTTTTGGATATTTATTATAGCAAAAAGTAAAGACAATTAAAAAAAAAAATTGTCGCTCTTTGCTTGTTTATTGCGCAAAAAATAAAAACGCAGAGGTGATCAAATGCCACCAAAAGAAAGCTCTATTTGTGGGGAAAAAGGAGGTCAATTTTGTTTGGGTACAAATTTGCACGACCGTACAATTGACAGTTAAAATGACACACAAAAAAGTTGCCTGGTCACGAAGGGGGTAAATCCTTCCGGGGCTGAAGTGTTTAAACTACATCTGGATCAAGATTAAATTCAATCTGCACTGAAACATTGAACATTTTATGAGACAAACAGCAATAGGCAAATGTGATAGCTGTAAAATAACTGAAATCATTTTTAATTTGTCTCTAAACATGATACATGTATAATGTGTTTTGTCCAGTTTTCATCATACAATTCTAAATAAAACATTGAATAAATAACATTTTCCAGCTCATATACAAACACACACCAATGCCAGATTCATAAGAGAGCAAAAGGGGCAGTTGCTCTGGGCAAAAAGTGTGTGTGGGTGTCAATATATGGAACAGTTATACCTGACTTCAGAAGCAAAGGGATAAAGTCTCTGGAAAAGTTTCTGAAATCACTTCAAGATAGGTATGAAGTTTTGGAACCAAATGCCAAGGACTTCTGTGGCAATGCAGACTACAAATTAACTACTGGCAAGTCAACAAAGAGAAACAAGCGATATGATGCAAACCCCACATCAGTCTGAGAGAAAACAATTCTTTACGAAAAATCATCCAAGAACCGGTCACTTGGACAGTTTGTTCGTTTTTCGGCCAGTTAAAGGGTTTTTTTGAGCCAAGTTTGGAAATTTTCTGCCGAACGAATGCTAAATTGAAAGGTTAATGTGTTTCCCGTCCAAACTGTTTGCACTCGCTATATGTGAAAAAATTTACAAAAAACAGATTCATTTATGTCCATTGAGCGATTTATCGGTCATTACATGATGGCACTATCGTTTGCTCTCCATGGCCGAGTGTTTGTTTTTCGAAAATGGATTTGGCCGATTTTTCGTATAGTGTATGGCCAGCATAAGTAATGGTAAATGTATGTAGTCAACCTGATACAGAGATAAAAACTGAGGCTGAGGAACGTATTAGTGCTAAACTTCAATAATGTGTTTGTTGAGGAAATTGTCCATTATGCAGCCTTTGCCAAGCTCATGTCTCACTCCATTTCAATAGGCAGTTTTATTACATGATGAAGGGCTTGCTGATACCTTAACAGGTGGTAATGGAGCTCTTAGAATATATTTGAGCATGATGCTCACTAGCTGTTTGGGAGAAAGGTTGTTCAGCAAATTGGCATCAATAAAGAATTATCCAGCAACCACTATGACCCATGAAAGACTTAAGCCTAGTACATATCACTAGTTATTTTTTTTCATTCAACCCATCTTGGTCAATTTGGCAGCAACATGTTGCAGGATGTCATAGAGCCCATGGATGCTATAAGTGCTTCCCACACACCTGGCTGAGTACTGTGGACATGGAGGTGGTCTAATCTGCATCCTTTTACATGCCTATGCTTGTCATGCGTTTGTAGATAGATTACCTTTTATGTTTCAAAATAAAATGTTAGTAATGCACTAGGTCGGTGCGCCCTTTCTTTTGTTGTTTATATGTCAACCAAGCCTTAGAGTTCTGCGCCTACCGGATGTCGAGAGTCCTCAAGATGATACAGTTTAATGAATTAATTAAAGATTTTGCAGATGCTAACTGCAGGAAGAAAGTCTTTTTGAAAATATTGTAGTGCGATGAATAACTGTGATGCACGACTTGCCAGTTCCAATAACCAGAGTGATGTGTATTCTTACAATCAATAAAATTGACAAAAAAAAAAAAATCAGACATGTGTCTTCTTTGGAATCTAAATGTTTTTTTTTCTTTTTTTAAACAAATGCTATTTATCATTAATTTCAGCTCACTTTTTCATTTGTCATATAATTTTATTTCTATGTGGAGGGGCCCCCAAACTTGAAGTATTCTGTGCCCCCCAAGGTCTAAATCCAGTACAACACACACACGCACTCATATACATTAGTAAGTAGTAACAGTGATTTCAGTATTGATCACACTAGATTTCATACCCAGTACCCGCTTCAGAGCATTCAATAATTTTCTGTTTCCCATGATTAGAATAATTGTATTTACTGTTGGGAAAGTAGAAATAACAATAAAACATATTATTGCTGTTACTTCATCCAGGACAAATACAGGATTGTTTAAATAACTAAATGCCCCATAGAAAATCAAATAAAGTATCAGGAGAGCAGTCACTGTTTTAGCAGCTGATAAGTGAGTCCTGATTCTGGAATGACCAAATCCTTCATTGTTTTGCCTCATCCTTGACATGTGCTTACACAGAGAGGCGATGATGGTCCCACCTGCCAAGAAGATTATTACAAATGCCAAAGAAGCAGCTAAAACATATAAATAAAATATACAATTACATTTACTCTCATATGGATAACTTGATTCTTCCAATGTCACATTCCCTGTAATGTTTAAGGCTGTAATGGAATAGCCTGTGTACAGATCCCATAGTGCTGGCATTCCAACCGACCATGACAGAACAACTGAGAACACAAGTAGCCAAGGCACCACAGCAGGAAGATTTGCTTTGATTTTATAAAACAAAGGTCCATTGAGGTTAACGATCTTCACACAATAGTATAAACAGAGGCAGGTAGAGCACCAGAGACTGGACAATGACAGAGATGCGGTAAGAGCTGTCGCTAAATTATTTACCCAGTCTTCATTGTAGGCATCTGGCGATATACAGTATGAAATCTCTACTATGTCATTGGCTATTTGCAGAAAGATGTTGGAAATACCAATGGTATTAATAATGAGATTACAAGGATTATGCTCACGAGTTTTTAGCCACTCCAGAAAGTGAATGATTAAGATGAAGATATTTCCAGTTACGCCGGTTACAAGAAGTATACTATGGATAGCTAGATCTGCAATGGATAAGCTATCCATGATGATGATGGCTTTGCTTCAGGATTCTTAGTAAAATCTTTCTCTAATTAGGATCTGGTTTATTATTTCTAAGAATAATTTATCCAAAGCATTTAAACAGTTGAGGTTTGTTAGTCCTTTTTGCCAAACAAGTCATCAAGAGTTCTTTTTAGGTCTTGATTTGCAGATGTCTGTTGTAATAAAAGCAGATTTCATGGATGTATGAGGTATTGTGTGTTTTTCTGTGTGTGATTGTAGTTTCAGAGGCTGCCTAATTTTTCACCTCTGCTTGAGTTAAGCAAAATCTCAAACTCCGCATTACATATTAGCAGAGAGCATATCAAGAAGTATTTGCAAGTCAATACAGGTTTGTAATTGCTATGTGTTTCAACCACATTGCATGATTTCCTTGACAGAGAATTTGTGTGCAGTATAGGAACCAATGACAGATTTGTAAAAACAAGTACTGTATATGGTGTTCAAGCCAGAGCCCGAGTAGGAAGTCTGTTCAGTCAAACTCATCCAATATAGAGATATGTTTTTTGACAGTCGAAAATGTTGGTAGTCATCAGGCACAACTAAAGCCATAGATAATCACATACATTTTTTATTTAAAATGGTAAGTATTCTAAACCTATTCATTTTGGTACAGTTAAAATGATGTATGATATAACAATCACTCAGAACTGATCTTTCAGTAATCTTTTATTAGCATATTACATACTGAATGGTTTTTTTTTTCACCTTACTTATTGTTTATAAATTCTTTTTTTATTTTCCACCAACTATGGGATTGTTTTATAACCAAAAACACATATGCATACTGTACATGTAGCACTCATCCCCCGGAGGGGCCGATGAGAACATGTCCAGGTCTCCCTTGCTAGTAGAGAGGCTGCCTGCCACAGACACAGTTCCAAGCACACTGACAACACAGGCTCAGTCTAGGGGATGTCTTTTTTATTTGCAGAAACTTGAGCAGGAGGGGACTTAAGAATTCAGAATACTCCAAAACGATAGCAGAAATGGGGGACAAACTTCTTACAAAATCCTCTGCAAACAACCTTGACTCAGGTAACAGGGAATGGCCAATAATTCTAAGTCTCTGTAAGAGCAGACTCAGTCCATCCATTTCCCTCTGGCACGCCATACCCTCTATCACATGTATACCCGAGAGTCCAAAAACCAGGTATTATTCATGATTTCCTAGGACAGCTGCCACCCAGCTTCCATATGATGCTCTTCAGTGAGGGTGACAAAGATCCTTCTCCTGACCAGACTCCAAGATGTTTCTCCCAGCTGTCTGGAAGCGATGACCCAACAATTGCCCATGTCCAAGTGGTTGAAAACCACTGCTGTAAAACCATGCCTGGCTGACACTGATGGCATTCAGAAAAAAAACCCGGGCAGGTGGAAAGCCAGAGACTGGGTTATGATACAGAAATCATGATCACAACCTAGGAAATAACTATCTAAACTTAAATGTTGAATTCAAGAGATGGTAAAAGCTTTCTATTCACTGTAAGATCTCTATTGTTTAGCCTATGTGGAGTGAGACAGCATTCCGTAATCTCCCCTGCTGGATATTGTATTCTGACAGCCATGACTCATGGCTGTCAGAATACAAAAACAGTGACTGCATTTGATCGGATGCAGCTGCTGTTCAGCCAACATTTTTCCACCCAGCTCCTTCAATTTTCAGATTGAAGGATGTTGGGTTAGGGTGGTGCTGACAGGGCTTCCCATGGTTTGGGTTATCAGGAACCATTGAAAATTCACTTGGTCTATGGCCATCATAAGGCACAGATTTGGTTAAATTCTATTGGTCCAGGAAATTGTTAATAAGAACAGTGCAGCTGATGATAAGGTCAACTTAATGATAAGGTCAACTGAGCTGAGTTTTCTCATTTTTATCCATTCTATGAAGTGAATGGAGAAAGATAAAGAAGTCCCTGATTGAGCCAGTTACCATTTGTAGGCTCCATTCACACTGGTTTAAAAAAAACATTGCTTCTACTGGAGTTATGTGTTCTGCTTGTAAAAGCAGCTCAATTTTATACTATGTGTCCATGCACATTAGGTCGTTTAGAGACATATTTTGAGCTCACTGTTTAGAGGCAGGAAAAAAAAAACTCTTCTGGTTTGCGTTTCTGATTGGAGCTTACTGGCAGAAAAAACGTAAAACTCTCCTAAACTCTTCTAAACTTTGTACAAAAGAGCATTTTTTACTCCCAAGAGAACAGACATTTTTTTTAAGCCCAGTGTGCATGGAGCCTTATTGTCTCTAAAATAAAACATTTCTTTATCAAATAATTTCTGTACCAACATCAAAAATATAACCAGGTATCAAATAGTTAAAAACAGTGATGTAAAAGGAGATGAGAATATTAGTGTTTTCTAAATTGCTTTGTGTTCATAGTGTCTGGCAACAAAGAAAACTGTAATGAGCATGAATACAGATGGGATAATATAGGTTCAAATTGTTGTGCTCTCTAGCATACACTAATATAAGTTTATGAAAATATGTGCAAATAGCTAGAATCTATTCATAAATGTATTGTCCTTGTTTGCACTTGACATTAACAAACAATGAAGTTTCCATATTACCTTTTCTTTGACTAGCATGATATACTGGCAGTTGCTGTGTAAAATGGTTGTATACCACGTTGCATAATTGAGATGCAATATGCAAGCATACTTTTTTTTTAGGTGGAGTTTGTTTTGTGACATTTGTATGTGGAAATTTTATTTCTAGATGAGAGCTGAGATTTATGAAATGTCTTATATATGCAATACTATAAATTCTGATTAATATATAATGGTTAGCACAATTTAGATACATAGCAGACATTTTATATGGTACACATGGGAGTTGGTTTACTAAAACTGGAGAGTGAATTATCTGGTGCAGCTGTGCATGGTAGCCAATCAGCTTCTAACTTCAGCTTGCTAACCACTTCAGCCCAGGAAGGATTTACCCCCTTACTGACCAGAGCACTTTTTGCGATTCGGCATTGCGTCACTTTAACTGACCATTGCGTGGTTGTGTCACGTTGTATCCAAACAAAATTGACGTCCTTTTTTTCCAACAAATAGAGCTTTCTTTTGGTGGTATTTCATCACCTCTGTGGTTTTTATTTGTTGTGCTATAAACAAACAAAGAGCGACAATTTTGGAAAAAAAAAACAATATTTTTACTTTTTACTATAATACTTATCCAAAAAAAATATAAAAAAAATGTATTCATCAGTTTAGACCAATATATATTCTTCCTCATATTTTTGGCAAAAGTTATAGCTTCTACAAACTATAAGAATTAATTTATGGCATTTTTATTTATTTATTTCTACTAGTAATGGCGGTGATCTGCGATTTTTAGCGGGACTACGATATTGCATCGGACACTTTTGACGCTCTTTTGGAACCATTGACATTTATACAGTGATCATTGCTATGAAAATGCACTGATTACTGTGTGAATGTCACTGGCAGGGAAGGGGTTAACATTGGGGGCGATCAAAGGGTTAAATGTGTTCCCTGTCAGTATGTTCTAACGGTGTGGGGACTGGGCTGACTGGGGGAGGAGAGTGATCGCTGCTCCCATATACTGGGAACAGACGGTCACTCTCCTCTCCCCTGTCAGAATGGGGATCTGCTTGTTTACATACATGGATCCCCATTCTGTCCCTGCCGGAGAGCGATCGTGGGTGGCCGGCGGACATCGAGTCCGCTCCGCCCGCTGATTGGCTCCTCTGCTAGCATGTGCCCACAATACACGGTCCTGCGGCCGCTGCCAGGTGACAGTGGTTCACACAGGATAGCCATGTTGCTGCTGTCAAGCCACGGCGGTCGGTCGATAACTGGTTAAATTAAGCTTTGACAAAAAAAACTGGAAGCTGTTTGGTTTCTATGCAGAGCTTCACTGGATTTTGCACTCTCTAGTTTTAGTATAAGAAAACCCATAGTTTGCGAGATCTTTGATCCAGTTAAAAATCTGCATATTTGGAGCCATGTTGTTGAAATGCATTGAGTGGCATTCCTGCATAAAAGTCTTGTTGTGATTCGCTTTTGGAGAACATATAAAATTGATAGCATCCCAAAAATGGAAGCATGTGTTGTAGTTGGCTGTAGGGCAGTGGGTTTGATTTACTAAAGACTGTTCACTTTGCAATAGAAATTGTACTTCACAATGGAATTTCCTTCAGAACATAGTTAATGAGGTGAAGTTCTGCTGACTCCCATCATCCAATCATGTGCAAGCATTGTTTCTTAAATTTCCTTCCCTGTAATGGGGTATCCTTTGCGAACTGAAATTTCACCGCATTCACTAAGCTCTGAAGAAGATTGCCTTGCAAAGTGCAAATTCCCTTACTAAGTGAACAGCATAGTTGCCTTTATTAATTCAACCCCAGTATGTTTACATTTGCAAGCCATTTGTATTGTAACGTCAAGTTTGAATTAGCTATAGAAAAATGTGAATTGTAACAATAATAATGGTGGCAATGGCTAACAGGGCAAATAGAAAGGGGACAAATCTTCCCAACAGGAAAACAGGTGACAATGAAAACCTGACCTAACCCTTCTTTACCTTATCCAAAACCTAAAAAATGAAAAAAGTTTTAGCTATGGATACACTTTAATTAAAATTTAAATAGCATAATTATTAGTTCCTAGATTTATGAAGCCAATCCACTGTAGACAAATGCACTGATCTAGTAAGTAGTAGCAGTGACTTCAACATTGAGACTTGTTTGTTTTATACACAAAAGATGCTTCAGCTTCAATAACATTTTCCTATTCCCACTAATTAAAATTATTGCATTTCCAGTAGGAAAAGCAGATGTTACAATAACACAAAAAAGAAATAGTAAGCTGTTACTGTCTTTAGTTTCACTAAATATCATATTTAGCATGCTATAGAAAATTAAGTACCAAACAAGCAGAAAAATCACAGTTCTTGTGGCTTTAATGTGGGATGTGAGTTTACTGTTTCCAGAACCTTCAGTGTTCTTCTTAATTCGCTGCATGTGATTACACAGGGAGAAGATAATTGCTGCAGCAGTGATAAAGATGATAGTGAATGGAACACTAGCGACTAAAATGTAAATCTGAAAAATACAGTCACACCTGCTTTTATAATTCAAATAAACAGAGGATATATTCATTGTAGCATTAGCAGGAAGTAATGAGCTTTCTACGTATATGTCCCAATAAGAAACCAATCCAAAAGCCCAGGATATAATACAGGAGAAAATCAGCAGCCAGGGGACCATCACAGGAAGCTTAACCTTTATCTTGTAGAACCATGCCCAATGGAAACTGGTGATCTTCACAAAATAATAGCAACACAGGCAGGTAGAACACCAGAGACTGGACAATGCTAGAGAAGTCATCATAACCATCAAGGAATTGACCACCCAGACTTGAATGTAGAATCCCAGAAAGAGTAAGGCACAGATCTGGTTGAATACAATTGATCCTTGCATGAAGAGGTTGATAACAACAATGCAGTTAATAATGAGGTCAACCGGGCTACATTTTCTGGTCTCCATCCAGTCTAGAAAGTTTAAAGACAAGATAAAGATGTTTGCAAGTGAGCCAGTCATGAGACAAATGAGGTGGGAGACCACTGGAATTATGATGTACAGAGGAGCCATACCAAGCAAAGTTAATAAATGTCTATAATTTGTAGTTTAATAATTTTTCATCCAATTTCAAAATGTTCAGGTAGGTTGTACGTTCAGTACTAGTTAAAAACAATGATGTAAAAAGTGCACATTAGTTAATTTTGTAATTTCCTTTGTTAAATCCTCGGTGTCTGGGGAGAAAATAAAACTGCATTACTATGCAAGAAATGTTATAGGTTCCAATTGTTCTTTCTAGTTTACAAATATATAGGCCCAGGAAAATATGTGCAAATAGCTAGACTCTATTTATCAATTGCCTGTTCTTGTTTCTACATGACATATTCAAATAATGGGGCTTTCATACTATCTTCCTTTTTTTTCAGTTTCTGTGCAGACTATTCAAAATATTGTAAGTATATGTAAACCCTACCAACAAACTTCTCTTATTAATTTCCCTTTGGTCTGTTAAATATACTATTAACAGCATTTTGTTATATCTGTTTGATAATTGCAAGAAATACCTGTTGATCCTGCTAGAAATACAGTGCTTCCCAGTGTCTTGTGCACGTTGCAGTCCTATCTCAAAAATAGTGCACTAAGGATGTATGTTAGGAATACAAAAATCCTTGTGTTATGCAAATTATGAAGGGGTTCTGCAGTTTTAATAAATGTCCTGTGCTAAGTTGACAACCCTGCTTCTCCAAAGCTACAGTGCAGCGAGCCAGCTTTATCACCATAGGACAAAAAGTGTGTTACTGGCAGAATACTGGGTATTAACAAAGGAAAAAGCCTGAAAAAAAAACAAAAAAACAAATCAAACCACCAAATCTATGGCATGGTAAGCTGCAATGTTATATGCTAAATGTTTTGTTCTTGGATTTCGAAACATTTTCATTAATAATAATTCAGTTGTTCTAAAACTGAGAGGCAATATACGAAGCAAACTTGTGAGTATTCTGGAAATTGTATTTCTAGACAGGAAAACAAGGCTCTGATCTGATGAGTACACTGTGGGATGGTTTTTTTGTGTTGCAAGATTTAGCAAGTTATTAGGTGAATTAAAGGAACATTACCATTCTCATTAGTAGCAAAAAATATATGGTTTAAATAGTATGAAACATCTTTGTGCCAATAAAACATCTACATGTTTAGAGGAACCTCTACATAAACATTGTGATGTGAGTCAAACAAATAGAGATCTGTGAAATGTCCATAACGGCTAGCAATATCGAGGAACATAGACATCCAAAATCATAAACGTTTGAACAATCTTGCATCACTTATGTCCAAAACCTTTTTTTCTCCAGAGTGCACAGAATAGTCTTGTGTCCTTCACCATAAATGAAATGCAGACTTACCAGATTATCAGATCTAAGCCTGCATAGTAGAGGTTCGTATGCACTTTAATAAGCCTGTCATTTGACAAAATCCACTGCAATTCTAGTGGAAGAATTTACTGAAGTGAGGGAATTTAGTGAGATAGAGTGGATTCTCTCACGTGGCCAGCTTGCCAATGGGGTTGATTTACTAAAGGCAAAGACTGTGCACTTTGCAGGTGCAGTTGCTCCAGAGCTTGATAAATGAGGTAATGCTTCTCTTTATAAGAATACCCAATCACATGCAAGGAAAATATTAAAAAACAGCATTTTGCTTGCACATGATTGGATGATGGAAGTCAACAGAACGTCCCCTCATTTACTAAGCTTTGGATCAACTGCACTGGCTGAGTGTAACTGCACTTACAAAGAGCACAGTCTATTTGCCTTTAGTATATCAACGTGTATCTATTATGTGGATTAAGGTCTGATCATCTAGTAAGTGTGGATTTAATTTATGATGGAGGATGCATGCACTGCAAGATTGCTGTTGAATCCTGATGCAATTGACTATAGGAGAACATATGTATTTGTTGGTACATTGATTTTTACGGGGTACATATCTGACAGCCCCCACTGACAGCTAATGCTGGTCACACACAGGTGGGTTGATTTACTAAAGGCAAATACACTCTTAACTTTGCAAGTACTCTCTGCAGAAGACTATTTCCCAGAGCTTGGTGAATGTAAACTCCATGAGCAGGGCCCTCCTGTCCCTTCTGTATTGAACTGTATTGTAATTGTGCTGTCCCCCCTCTACATTGTAAAGCACTGCGTAAACTGTTGGTTATATATAAATTGTGTATTATAATAATAATAATGTGGTGAAGCTTCACTTTGCAAAGAAAACCCGGTCATGCATAAAAAATATGAATAAAAATGCATTTATGATGGCGAATAAATCAACGATGGAAGTCCACAGTGCTTCACCGCATTGACTAAGGTAGTGGCGGCTGGTGCTCCATTTTTTGGGGGGCGGCAAACAAACCCACTGCCACCCACCCCTGTTTGGTTGGTCCTTCAGTCAAAACCCCCCCCCTTCGGTCCATCAGCTAAAATCCCCCCCACCCCGTCACTGAGTCAATTGGGAATACAACACCCAGCCCCCCATTGCTCGCCCATCTGTCCACCCACCAGCCCTGCACTTACCCCATCTAGGTCGCGGGCAGCTTTGAAGGCTTTACCCGGCATCTCTTCCTCGGTGGCTGTGTTACGTTTGATTTAAAAATGATTTTTCCTATAAGACTCATAGAATAGCAATCAGATTACTGTCAGGTTTTGGCTTGAATGGATACTTCTCAAATAAATGCTGTTGGATACAATGGGAATGTAGATACTGTTCTTGTATTCAACAATGGTGACATTTTGAGTCTATTGTCTCTATTCCTCTATTTCACTACATTGACGACATCATGATCACTGGAAGAAAAGAAGATGCACTGCACTTGCTGATACAGCACATGGAGAACAGAGGATGGGCTATCAACAGAGACAAAGTCCAAGGACCTGCTACAGAGGTGAAGTTCCTAGGAATGATGTGGACTTGGCTGCAAAGGGAAATTCCAGAGACAGTTGTGCAAACTATCCAGGTGCTGGGACTACATCTGGAAGGAAGCTTACTCTTGCACCATAAAAGTGGGGCATGTTGACGCACATGTGCCCTTGGTCCCAGACTTTGAGAACTATAACAGAGTGGTAGATGAAATTGCCAAAGTGAAAGCAGTTGTGCCAATTGATTCTGTCTTGATGAACTTGGCCAGCTGGGCCTACAAGCAATCTGGACATTTGGGGTAGAAAGCAACATATGAATGGACACAGCAGAGAGGATTGCCTATATCCATTGGCTTGATAAAGACTGTAATAGGGAACTGTACAGTTTGTGGAGAAGTGCGACAATGGCCATTGCAAAAGTACTCCACTGGTTCGATTAAGAGGGGAGAAAGGCCTGCAGAGATCTGGCAGATTGACTTCATCAATCCCCTGCCCCGGGGAACCAATGGACTGAGATTTGTTGCACTGCAGTGGACACCTATTCAGGACTTTTGCTTGTTCATCCTTGTAAATGTGCAGATCAAGCCGCAACGCTTCACCTGCTACAGAAACTTGTCCTTGCCTATGATTGCCCCAAATAAATCCAAAGTGATAACGGCTCACACTTCACCAGATCAACAGTACAGCAATGGGCCAAAGATTCTGGAGTGTACAGGTTGCTCCACATCCCATACCATCCACAGGCAGCTGGGTTGATTGAAAGATACAACGGGTTATTGAAGGACCAGATACGCAAGCTTACACCCACACATACACTAAGGAGGTGGGATTGGGTCCTCGCACAGGCAGTCATAATGTTAAATTCTAGTCCAATAGCCAAAAGCACACCATATGAGAGGATGGTAGGGGCTGAGATTCAGATTCCACAGTTGGAGTGCAGAGTTCAGTATTTACATAATGTTCCTGAAAGAACAGGGCTTAACGGGTACCATGTTACTGCTTCCCATGACATAGAAACCAAGAATGGCGTATCTGAAGCTGAGGCCTATCTAGGAATGAGAGGGAATCTGGCAGGAAGGTTTGAAGTTATAATTGCATTGACAGATGAGCTTCAGGATAGAGGCTGGGACTCTGGTTAGTGGATACTTCTCAACAAGAGTGGAAAGTGAGGCTGTATAACATCAAACCTTCCAAAATAAACAGCAGTGATCTTTTGGGAAATATCAGTATATTTCCTCTCCTCCCTATTGATGTTCTTTGGGAGGATCAGAAGTTGATACAGGCAGGTGGCAACGTGTTGGTCAGAGATCCATGCAAGAAGATAGTTAGAGGAGAGATTGTAGCTGAAGGGCCGGGGTCTACTGTTTATGTATTATTTGAAGGAACAGATAATCCGCTTTGTTTTCCACTCCACAGGCTGTCTCCGATTTGATCCATAGGAAGACCAGAGAAAAGTGGTTACACGATGGACAGAATGACGGAAGAGCTGTGGAGAGCAAGGCCTTTGATGTATTACAAGCCTAGACTTGTTTCTAAATAACTTTAGAATGGACTTTTAAGCCAAAGACTGAAATACCTTCTCAGTGAGAGAAATATGGGAGGGGTTGCATTCAAGAAAAATTAATGTTTAGTATGAATTATTAGTCTATGTGGTGTCTGAGAGAAAAATCAAAGGCGGAATGGGTTGCGTTTGGTTCAAAAATGATTTTTCCTACAAGACTCATAGAATAGCAATCAAATTACTGCCAGGTTTTGGCTTGAATGGATACTTCTCAAATAAATGCTGTTGGATACAATGGGAATGTAGATACCATTGTTGTATCCAACAATGGTGACAGTTTTAGTGTATTGTCTCTATAGCTACAATAAACAGGAAATATATTACCTATGGCATGTATGATGGCAGAGTGCCATCTTGAGGTAGAATTTGAGAGTGCATCTCTCATAGAGAACTACAAAGATATTTTTCTGTTAGTCTATCGTTATGGTAAACAAACTGAGCTATATAAAGTTTGCCAGGCATAAGCTGAACAGCTCACTCAACATGGATTTACACCATAGCAGGAGGAAGAATCTGTAATCATCCAACAAGCAGAATCGTTGTCAAGGAGATCACAAACACAATAACTGGAGTTAAGTAATTTTTAAGCGTATTCTATTGTTTATAGACCATAGGCTGTTTATTTGCTAGGCATTTGTTATAGACATCTGTCAGTCTTGTACTGTATTCCTAATATTGTAATAGTTTTGTATGTACAGCATTTTTGTATAGTAAAAGCACATTTATACACTGCACAGGTCTGAGCTTCCTTGCTTATACCACAAAGTAACCTTGCTAGATAGACGCAAGAAAACAGCGGCTTCCTAATGCGTCTCCACCTCGGCAGCCAATATGGTCACTTCTCCTCTTGGCTAACCAGGTCTCAGATCCCACTTTCTGATTGGTCGGGAGAAGAATCAGGAAGACAATAGGAAATATTCATTTGCTATTGTTACATAATTGGGTGGGCTCAGGGGCACAGAGTAGCCCATCCTTTTTTGAAGCCAATTAGAGCCTCAGGCTCTATTCATGTTCTTCTAAAAATAAACAATCCTATTGGAATCCATGCGTCCAGCGGCCTGCATGTAGATTAGGGGCCGGGAGCATGGATTAGGGGGGCCGCACCCCTGCACCCTTAATGGAGTGGCCACCACTGCTCAGGGAATAACTTCCTTGCAGGGTGCACCTGCACTTGCAAAGTGAACAGCCAACAATCTATTTGCCTTTAGTAAATCAACCCCACTGTGTGAAACCATAAGTAGCTGTCAGAAGAGGCTGTCAGATTTGTAATCTGTGCAACAGTGTTTTTGTGGAGTTCTGGTAGCATGCAAACAAACTGTAGCTAATCAGCAAGTTTGTATGTAAAGACTCTTGGACATGTATCTTAGAGAAAACAATATACAAGGATATGGGAAATGATTATCTACACAAACACACACCCACACAGGTTGAACTGGATATACTATTTTCTTTGTTCAACCTTGCCAACTATGTAGGTGTCATGCACCTGGCGAACGAGCTGACTTATGCAGGGGTTCACCTCTCTTGTGGCCCTGGTTCGAGAATCCCTAATAGTGCAAACAGGGAGTTCAGGAGCACAGGGGGCACGAGGACCAGACTGGATCACTTGGTGGTGTGTGATGGTCCACTAGAGCTCGTGCTGAGCAGAAGAGTAGTCGTGCGGTCCGGGTCGGCAACTGGCTGGCTAGGCGGTGCAAATGGAGCAGGCAGGTGGGTGGTCAGGGGCAGGCAGGGTCGGCAAAGTGCGGGCAGCGAGGTACAGGTGGATCAGGCAAGAGAGTAGGCGTAGACAGGCCGGGGTCAGGGCAGGCAGAAATCAGCAAAGTCGAAGGAAAGCCGGGGTCACAGGTACAGGAAAAGTCTCTCAGAGTAAGGCACGGGGTCACTGGAACGCAGTAGAACCGACAGCATCTGCTACAGGGATAATTGGGCCCAATTTGGACATTTTCCCTTAGGGGTGTACTCACTTTTGTTGTCAGCACGTTAAACATTAATGGCTTTGTGCTGAGTTATTTTGAGGGCACAGCAAATTTACACTGTTATACAAGCTGTACACTCACTACTGTACATTGTAGCAAAGTGTCATTTATTAAGTGTTGTCACATGAAAAGATATAATAAAATATTTACGAAAATGTGAAGGGTTGCAGGAAAAATTTTTTTACTGTGTATGGCCAACCTAAGTGGGATGACAATCTGGTGTTTCTGTAACCTTCATTGTTTTATTTAGTCCTTTGTATGGAGTTACACAGCGATAAGATAATGCTCCCAGCTGTGATATAAATGAAAGTGAAAGCAACATGAGATACTAACATGCAAATCTGAAAAATATAGCCACACTTGCTTTTTTTGGTCAAAGAACTTTTTATTCAAAAGATTTCCAGAATGCTTATACTGTATACAGGAATGTTGTAACATAAAATCATAATATGGTATAGAATAGTTATGTATAACCCTGTTACAAACAAAATTGCTAGCAACCCATGTGAAGGCCAGCTAGTATAGGCATATCTCAGAAGAGAAAACCAGGGGGATAGTAATGTGTGGGGGAATTTAAAAGAGATGATAGGTAAAAATCAACTTTAGGGAGGCAGAGAAGGTCTGAGAATGAACACACATGCTTTTATTATATAAATTAAAATAGGATGCATTCCTTTTAGCATTTGCAGTCATATTTGCATCCCATTAGGTGATCGATCTAGTAGGAGGTGCAGGAGAAAACCAGCAGCCAGGGGACCATCATAGAAAGCCTAATCTAGAACCATGTCTGACTGAAATGGATGATATTCACACTATATCATAAAACAAAGGCAGATGGAATATCAAAAACTGGACAATATCAGAAAGGTCATGATCATGACCAAGCAAGTGACTATCCAGATCTGAATGTGGAATTCCAGGGTAAGACTTGCGCTACATAGTAAGATTTTTCTTATTCAGCCTGCATGGGCTGAAACAGAATGGATAGAGGAATCTCTCTTGTCGGCTATTGAATTCTAAAAACAAAAGATATTTTTTAGTCTAGCACTGACCACGAAATATAAAACACATATAATCAAGTCTTTTGCTTATAAGTCCAAGTGGCTTTCTAGCCACAGGAAGAGTCCACTATTGAATCCTGACAGCTAGCACTCGCTGCTGTCAAAATACTTGAACAATTACTGAATTCGATTGGATGCATCCACTTGGCCAAAAATTACAAACTATCTGAGATTCACTCCATGTATGACCAGCCAAAGGTATGGATCTGTCTGCATTCAATTGATTAGAAAGATCTTAACAATGCAGGTGATGATGAGGTTAACTATGATGAGGTTAACAAGTATTATGGTCCTTATCCAATCGATATTAAACCAATATTATAAAGATGTTTCCTGTTGAGCCTTTCATGAGAAATATAACTTGGGAAACAACTTGAAATATTATGTACAAAGGAGCCATGACAAAGCTAATTGCATTTGCCATATGTATTATTTCTAAAATGTATCATTTTGTTTATTAAATAGTTACTGTACCAACTTCAAAAATGTGACCTGAAGTAGTCTTTATGTTCTTTTATTATTTATGTTCTAAAATATTTAAACACAGTGATATAAAAGGAATATGTTGGTATTTTCTAAATTGCTTTGTTAAATATGTAACTAAAGGCAAAACTTTTTCCCTTTTTGATAAATTAAGGGAGGGTTAAAACTCCTGTAAGTTTTTTTTTCCATCTGTGTCCCACTAGGGCAGGGGTGTCAAACTGGCGGCCCTCCAGCTGTTGCGAAACTACAAGTCCCATCATGCCTCTGCCTGTGGGAGCCATGCTTGTAATTGTCAGCCTTGCAATGCCTCATGGGATTTGTAGTTCCGCAACAGCTGGAGGGCCGCCAGTTTTACACCTGTGCACTAGGGAATTTTCCTTCACTTCCTGTCTCATAGGCAAAACAGGAAGTGGGAGGAAATCCCTCCAAAGTGAGAACTAATGTCCCCATTGGAAGATTTCCCCTCTATTAGTGTTCTGATATTAACCCAAAATGTGGCATTTCCTTTTACTTTCACTTTTGATAATAGGACAAACAGAGAGGGTGAATCTCCCTAACGGGGGCACAGACAGCAATAAAGATTTACAGGTGTTTTAATCCCTCTCCTCTCTATCCAAAACTATAACAAAATAGTTTTGCCTTTAGTTACACTTTAAATGTCTAGGAATAAATAAAACTACAATGAGCATCATTATACTGTATAGGAAATGCAATAGGCTTAGAATTCTAAGTCCTATCTACTATACACAAATGTATGACAATTGTTCAAACAGCTAGAATCTACTTATCGATTTCTTGTTCTTGTTTGCACTTGACATAAACAAACAATTTAGTTTTCTCACTACCTTTTATTTTTCTGTCATGAAATACCGACAGTTTCTGTGTAGAATGGCCAGAATATTTTAAATAACCTGTTATAATGTTGTATATAACATGTCTCATAACTGATAAGCAATATACAAGCATGCTTATGTTGAAGGAGTAGTTTTGTGCCATTTGTATTTTGGAAGTTGAGCTTTATGAAATGTTTTATACAACATAGTTTGATGAAGGTATAATGATTACATTATGGGGCAAGATTTAGTTCTTAAAAGAAGTAAAAGGTCAGTGCAATGTATACATATAGCAGAAACCTTATATGGTACAATACAGACAGTATGCAAGATCTATGGTAGAATTAAAAATCGAAATATTTGCAGCCATGTTGCTGATTTGTATTGAGAAAAGTCCCTGCATAAAATACTTGTTTTTATTGGCTTTTGAAGAACGTATGCAATTGGAAACATTTCTAAAATGTGAGCATGTATTGCAGTTAGCTGTATGAAAATATGCCTATGTTTGAAAATATCCTGTGTTGTAAAGTCAAAGTTTAAATAAGCTGTAAAAAAAATTTGAATTGGAGGACATGATTGCCAACAATAGTAATGGTGACAAAGTCCAACAGGGCAAATAAAAAGGAGGCACATCTTTCCAGCAGGGAAACAAATGACAAAACTTGATAATATCTAATCTTTCCCTACTCTATAATAAAAATAGCTATACATATGCTTTAATTAAAAATCAAGTAACATAATTATTAGTTCCTAAATGTCTCAAGCCAATACATTGTATACAGATGCACAATTCTAGTAAGTAATAATGGCCACAGGATCTAACCCTTCTTTACCCTATCCAAAACCTAAAAAAATGAAAAAAGTTTTAGCTATGGATACACTTTAATTAAAATTTAAGTAGCATAATTATTAGTTCCTAGATTTCTGAAGCCAATCCACTGTAGACAAATGCACAGATCTAGTAAGCAGTAGCAGTAACTTCAACATTGAGACTTGTTTGTTTTATACAAAAAAGATGCTTCAGCATCATTAACAGCTTCCTATTTCCACTAATTAAAATTATTGCATTTTCTGTAGGAAAAGCAGCAGCCACAATAAAGGAAACAATAAAAATCAATTCATTACCATCTTTAACTTCACTATATATCATATTTAGCATGCCATAGAAAATGAAGTACACAATGAGAAGAGAAGTCACAGTTTGGGTGGCTTTAAAGTGGGATGAGATTTTGCTATTTCCAGAACCTTCATTGTTCATTTTAATCCTTTGCATGTGATTACACAGGGAGATGATAATAGCTGCAGCTGTGATTAGGATAATAGTGAATGGAATGCTAGCTACTGACATATACATCTGAAAAATACAGTCACACCTGCTCTTATAATTCAAATGAACATAGGATGCATTCCTTGTAGCATTAGCAGCAAGTAATGAGCTCTCTAGGTATATTTCCCAATAAGCAGCCAAACCAAAAGCCCAGGATATAATACATGAGAAAAACAGCAGCCAGGGGACCATCACAGGAAGCGTAGCCTTAATCTTGTAGAACCATGCCCAATGGAAATTGGTGATCTTCACACAATAATAGAAACACAGGCATGTAGAGCAACAGAGACTGGACAATGCTAGAGAAGTCAAAATAACGACCAAGGAGTTGACTACCCAAACTTGAATGTAGAATTCCAGAAAGAGTAAAGCACAGATCTGACTGAATGCACTTGTTCCTTGCAAGAAGAGGTTAATAATAGCAATGGAGTTAATAATAAGATCAACTGGGCTGAATTTTCTCGTCTTCATCCAGTCTAGAAAGTAGGAAGACAAGATAAAGATGTTTGCAATTGAGCCAGTCATGAAAAAAAATAGGTGGAAGACCACTGGAATTATGATGTACAGAGAAGCCATGCCAATGAAAGGTAATAAATGTTGACAATTTGTAGTTTAATATTTTCTCATCCAATATCAAAATGTCCAAGTATGTTGCACGTTTTAGTTAAAAACAATGAAATAAAAGATGTTCTAATTTTCCTTGTTAAATCCTCGGTGTCTGGGAAAAAATACATTGCATTTCCAAGAAATGTTATAGGCTCAAATTGTTCTTTCTAGTTTACACATATATAAGCTTATGAAAATATGTGCAAATAGCTAGAATCTATTTTTCAATTGCCTGTACTCATTTCTACATGACATATTCAAATAATGAGGCTTACATATGATATTCTATTTTTCAGTTTCTGTGCCGACTATTCAAAATATTGTAAGTATATGTAAACCCTAACAACATACATCTTTTATTTTCTTCCTTTTGTTTTGGTAAATATACCATTAAGAAACTTTTGTTATCTGTTTGATAAGTGCAAATAATATCTGTTGATCCTGCGAGAAATCCAGTGCTGCCCTGTGTCCTGTGCACTCTGCAGTCCTATCTTAAACAATGCTCTCAGGGTGTATTTTAGGAATGCATAAACAACATAAACACTAAGAAGAAAGTGTTCCAGGAGCCACTATAAGAGCCAATGGGACATGCAGACAACACAATGAAGGATACAAAAATTAATAAAATATGATTTATTGAAAATTGGCAAAATAAGCACAAGTAAATTAATAAAAAAATAACAGACACCACCATCCCATCACCAACACGGCAACATTGTCAGTTAAAACCACTGTCTGGTTGTGAGCAGGAATGCTATTTTAAAAATGAACATCCTGCCGAGATTGGTTTATCTATTTCAGACATTGCCGATCGTAATTCCAACTTCTTTTTTGAAAACATTGCGAGGTGCTTTTGCGAGATTTATCTGGGCGAAGGCAAAACCTAGAATTTCATATTCGGTGCTGGCAATGGCTAAAATTCATGGAGGCATGGCACTCCCTGACCCAATACGATACTACCAGGCAATACACTTGGCGAGGGTACTGGATTGGTGCAAGGCAGGAGCAAGTAAAGCATGGGTAAGGATAGAACAATCCTGGTCCGAGGTCCCTTTGGAATGTGTGCCTTGGCTACGCCACAGGGCTTTAGGCCCCTTACGTCAACATCCAACCATAGGGGCCACTTTGCGGGTGGTGTAGCAGAGCCGTCTCTTCCCCAACGCAGCGGGGGAGACGACTCTGCTGTACCCAGTAATAGGCAACCCCGCGTTCCAACCGGGCCTTACAGAAAAATGCTTTAAACATACTGGTTACACAAGAAAAATGAGACTTGGAGACTTTATGACGGACCTAACAATAAAAACTAAAAATGAAATACAGGCGATGTTCGATCCGCCTTTAAATGCATGGAAGGCCCAGCAACTGACCCACTTCCTCGGAAGTATCATTAGAAAAGGGGTAACAATACGCAGTAATTCGCCTATGGAGGAGCTATGTATGACAGAAGGTAATGTTAGCCATGGAGTGTCAGAGATCTATAAAATATTAATAGAGCCCAAAGAAGGCTATATACCTAAGTTTGTACAGAAGTGGGAAAGAGATCTGGGTTCTACCTTCTCCGAAGAGCAACGAGATCGTATCTTGTATGTTGCCCATTACTCTTCTGTAGCGACTAAATATCAGGAGCTGTCTTACAAAATTGTTACACGGTGGTATAGAGTCCCCTCCCTGTTAAAGAAGGCCTTTCCTGATGAAGAGATTAAATGCTGGAGATGCGGGAAAGATGAGGGCTCTATATTGCATATTTTCTGGTCATGTCACAAGTTAGACAGGTTCTGGGAGGATGTACGCGAGATTTTAAAACATTTGACCGAATATGACGTGGGAGAGGAACTGGCAGGGTACCTCCTACATCTTTCTACCCTTCCCAAACGCGATTATAGGAAATCAATACTGATTCAGTTGCTGAATGCAGCTAAAGCATGTATCCCAGCGCTATGGAAACAAGAGTCCCCCCCCAAAATCAGCCAGTGGCTCAGTAGAGTAGCAGAATTTTTTTCCATGGAATGTATTACAGCTAACAGGGCAGGGAGAGAAGAGGAATGTAGGGTAAAATGGGCACAATGGTCTGTATATACAAGCTCAAGGGTGTATGGTCAGATACTAATGGACGAGAAATAAGATATGGAACTGGGATAGGTGTTTACAGTCAAGCGGCTTGTCGGTGCGGACTTTCTTTGGCTCCGGCCTTCGGGGCGAACCGGCGGGTCATGCTTCTGGGATTTCCTTCAGATGGAGTAGCAGTGGCGATTACTGGAGCAGTGGGGTGGATCGAGTCACCTTGTGCAGGCTCGTGGAGGCCCTGGGGACGTGGCCTGTTGGCGTGCCTTGGGGAATGGGGTTAGGGGATACTGCGTGAGTGGATCCCGGCTCTGTGTGGGTTTTGTGTTGGTTTTTTGGAAGGGTAGACGAGGAGTCATTCCCCCCATCGTCACCCTTTTTTTTTTTTTTTTTTAGCTCTCTATAGATAAATATATTAAGACATGTATAGCCGTATAGGTAGACAAGGCCCCGAAGATAGCTTTCATAAAGCTAATAGTAGGCCAACTCGGGCTCAATATATCTATGTCAAATGAGAGCTAGGGTGGGGAAAGCTTATGTTCCCATTGTTCATTGTATGTATGGAATTGTATGGTTATTGTTTAATGGAAAGAAAATGTTGAAAAATAAAGAATTAAAAAAAAAAACAAAAAAAAACCACTGTCTAGACATATGTCATGCGTACCTCAATTCACACCATACATAAAGACTGCAGTCATCTGGGACTATGTGAGGTGAACCAGATGTCTACCTCATGAGTCACAAGGACACATGGGAAGAGCTAAAAATGACGGTAGATCAAAAAGTGATAAATATCAGCAGTTAGCCCAATGGTCATAGTACCCTCAATGTCCAAACACAGGATAAGCAGTAAATGGTAATGGTGGGGACTGGCCAGCCAGGAGTGGGAAAATGGATCCTCCTATAGAGTGGATGCAAAAAGTGGCTAATAAGCTGTGGATAAAGAATGCACCACTTCAGTCACTAGCAGGCAATATATGGGGTAGGAAGCCACTTAAAAGCAAAACTCTGAAGGTGAATCACATAGTCCAAACAGCTTTACTGATGATTAGTAAATTAGAACCGTCATCAAGGGGTCAAATCACCTGATAGTAAGTAACAGTTCATCCCTCTAACTCAGCGCAGAGAGTAATGTAGGAGTTTAAGTATATGCAATTGACCACAGTTCATTATTAGAGTTGAGCGAACACCTGGACGTTCGGGTCCGGAGGGCCCGAACAAACTTTGGAAAAAAAGTTCGGGTTCGGCACCGAACGTTGCCCGAACCCCACTGAAGTCAATGGGGACCCGAACTTTTAGGTACAAAAATGGCTGTAACAAAGTCCTGGCAAGTGCTAGAGGGCTGCAAAAGGAAGTAAAATGGGGGTAAGAGTAGGGCAAGTGCCCTACAAAAAAATGGGGATAGGGAAAATAAATTAAAATCAAATAAAAAAATGGGAAGGGGGGGTGGATGTGGAGTAGGAGCCTAGAGGTTGATTAGGCCGTGACCATGGCAGTGTAGGTGGAAGTGGCGGTGGTCGAGG
This sequence comes from Glandirana rugosa, assembly GCA_018402905.1. NCBI lineage: Eukaryota > Metazoa > Chordata > Amphibia > Anura > Ranidae > Glandirana > Glandirana rugosa. The sequence goes on along the minus strand of BLSH010042062.1, from coordinate 2,795,964 downwards.
AGGAGGAGGAGGTAGCCAACACTGTGTTTTTTTTTTGTTTGTTTATAATTGGGGTAGCCCCCAAAATATTGAGGCCTATTCAAAAAAACAAGTTTACGAATGGCTGTGTGAGTCCGGTCTAAATGTTTATTCTGCACAAGGTACAGACAAGTCTTGTGGGATCCATGCCTGATTCATTTTAATAAAGGTTAGCTTGTCCACGTTGGCTGTGGACAAACGGCTGCGCTTATCTGTGATAACGCCTCCTGCCATGCTAAACACACGTTCAGACAATACACTGGCTGCAGGGCAGGCCAGCACCTCCAAGGCATAAACGGCAAGCTCAGGCATGTGGCCAATTTGGAGACCCAGAAGTTGAATGGGGCAGACCCATCAGTCAGTACATGTAGGCGTGTGCACACATACTCTTGCACCATGTTGCTGAAATGCTGCCTCCTGCTAAGACGTTGTCTATCGGCTGGTGGTGCTGTTTGTTGTGGCGGGCTGCTGACAAAGCTTTGCCACATTTCGGCCATGCTAACCCTGCCTTCTGAGGTGCAGGCGGTGGCACAGCTGCGTTGGTGGCCTCTTCCTCCTCCTCCTCCTCTGCCTTCTCCTTGTGCTTCCGCTGAGCCCCCGGTGTCATTTGGGAATGCCCTCAGCAGCGCCTCTACCAGTGTGCGCTTGTAGTCGCGCATCTTCCTCTCATGCTCCAGTGAGGGAATTAAGGACGGCACGTTGTCCTTGTAACGGGGATCCAGCAGGGTGGCCACCCAGTAATCAGAAGAAGTTACAATGTAAGCAACACGGCTGTCGTTGCGCAGGCACTGCAGCATGTAGTCGGCCATGTGTGCGAGGCTGCCCAGAGGCAAAGACAAGCTGTCCTCTGTGGGAGGTATATCATCTGTGTCCCCTGTATCCCCCCAGCCACGCTCCAGTGATGCCCACGAGCTGCGTTGGGTGCCACCCTGCTGCAATTCCTCCTCCTCCTCATCTTCCTCGTCCTCCTCATCCTCCAGAACTGTGCCCTGGCTTGAATATTTTTGACCTGGCCTATGCTGGTGCAGGAACCCACCCTCCGAGCCACTTGCGAATGACTGGCCTGATAACCGTGGAAATTACCCCTCTTCCTCCTCCTCCTCCTCATTCTCCTGTGCCACATCCTCTTCCATCATGGCCCGAAGTGTTTTTTCAAGGAGACATAGAAGTGGTATATTAACGCTGAGAACAGCGTCATCTGCACTGGCCATGTTGGCGGAGTACTCAAAACACCGCAATGCGCTACACAGGTCTCGCAAAGAGGCCCACTCATTGGTGGTGAAGTGTTACTGTTCCGCAGAGCGACTGACCCGTGCGTGCTGCAGCTGAAACTCCACTATTGCCTGCTGCTGCTCGCACAGTCTCTCCAGCATGTGCAAGGTGGAGTTCCACCTTGTGGGCACGTCGCATATGAGGCGGTGAGCGAGAAGGCCGAAGTTCCGCTGCAGCGCAGACAGGCAAGCAGCAGCAGGGTGAGAACGCCGAAAGTGTGCACAGACGGCCCGCACTTTATGCAGCAGCTCTGACATATCCGGGTAGTTTTTTAGAAAATTCTGTACCACCAAATTCAGCACATGCGCCAGGCAAGGGATGTGCGTCAAACCGGCTCGGCCCAGAGCCGCTACGGGATTTCGGCCATTGTCGCACACCACCAGGCCGGGCTTGAGGCTCAGTGGCAACAACCACTCATTGGTCTGCTGTTCAATGCCTGTCCACAGCTCCTGCGCAGTGTGGGGTTTATCCCCCAAACATATCAGTTTTAAAACAGCCTGCTGTTGTTTCCCCCTGGATGTGCTGATGTTGGTGATGAAGGTGTTACGCTGAGCGGATGAGTGGGTGGTCGAGGAGGAGGAAGCGCAGTAGGAGGAGGAGGCAACAGGAGGCAAAGAGAAATGCCCTGCATGCACCAAATGGCTAGCCGGCTCAGGCCCACCCGCCACTACATTTGCCCAGTGTGCAGTTAGTGAGGTATAGCGTCCCTGCCCATGCTTACTGGTCCATGTATCAGTGGTTATGTGTACCTTGCCACAGATGGCGTTGCGCAGTGCACACTTGATCTTGTCCCCGACTTGTTTGTGCAGGGAAGGGATGGCTCGCCTGGAAAAGTAGTGGCGGCTGGGAACCATGTACTGTGGGACAGCCGCCGCCATCAGGTTTTTGAAACTGTCCGTGTCCACCAGACGGAATGACAGCATTTCAAAGGCCAGGAATTTTGAAATGCTGGCATTCAGG
>BLSH010042062.1:2752197-2764304 GCA_018402905.1 Glandirana rugosa | reverse complement strand
GCAGGGGGCAGTGAAGGAGTTAAAAATGTTCCCTGGGTGTGTTCTAACTGTGGGGGGGGGGGGTGGGGTTGGCAGGGACATGGCAGATCTAACTGATCCCAGTGACAGGGATCAGTAGATCTGGCATGCCCCCCCTCACAGAACGGGGAACCGCCGTATTTATTTCGGCGGTTCCCCGTTCCTCCTCTCTGTAAGGAGATTGCGGGTCTTCGGCGGACATCGCTGACGGGAGTGCGCCCAGCGAGAGACGAATGGGAGGACGTCTATTGACGGCCTCCTGGCATTTTAGGGCCGCTCTGTAGCCGTCATTCGGCTATGGCGCGGTTGGGAGGTGGTTAAGGAAGGATCCAGTCCGTCCTGATGCTTTGTATAGCACATAAGCATTCAGCAAAGCCAATTGGAATAAGTATACAGACACTTTTTTGTACCAGCAACTGGCCTTACGGGCAATTAAGTACAGCTCCAATAACTGGTTATTGAGGCCCACCCTCCCATATTAAGGTTGTATTTGTGGACACAGGGGGGGCTTCTCCACAACACCAGTCGCCATTTGAATTTGGACTGCCATGTCTGCATGAATAGAGGACAGAACGAAAACATTCTTTGCATCCCTCCACTTCACCGCAAGCAAATTACTACTTCTCAAGCAGGTTCTCTCCCCTGTCTAAGTTGGGATTCTACCAGCCGTTGGGGAAAGCCCTGGCGATTAGATCGCACGGTGCCACATGCCCCAATTCCAGAATCAAAAAGGTGGCACACTTGTATGGTAATTGTACACGTACAAGTGCTACCCCTTTCCGGATAAGGGTGACACCAAGTTCCAAACAATCTTGCAGCATTCCCTATGTAGTCCAGGCAGTCGGGGGGCTCCACGTGACTATCTTTTCCCTCATAAACCATACAACTATATATATATAGCCTGTGGTACTGTCACAGAGCTTATACATCTTGACCCCACATCTGGCATGCTTGCTGGGGAGGTACTGTTTGAAAGCAAGTCGGCCAGAAAATGTAATTAGGGACTCGTCTATGTAGACAACTTGATAGGGAATAAACAAGGCTGTGAATTGTTGGTTGAAGTGGTTTATGAGGGGCCGAATTTTGTAGAGCTGAGTGTATTCAGGGTCACCCCATGGATGACTGAGTTCATTGTCATTGAAGTGCATAAACCGCAGGATCTGCTTGTATCGTGTTCTGGCCATGGAAGCAGAGAACACAGGCACATGGCGAATTGGGTCAGTGGACCAATATGACCGCAACTCAGATTTTTTTAGTTATGCCCATGAGGAGGGAAAGGCCCAGAAAAATCTTAAATTCTGGAACCGTAATAGGTTTCTGGTCTCTGGCAAGTGATGAATGGGGATTAGGCGATATATTGACCAGCATACAAATTGCTTTGGTCCACAAAAGATTTATAGAGATCTTTCGTGAAAAACAGCAAATAAAAATCAAGTGACGTACAATCAACTGTCTCCACCTCAATTCCGGGTTGGCCAGTGAATGCAAGTGTTACTGCAGTGCTGGTTGTACGACCAGGGTGTAGTAGGCCTCTGGTGCTTGCCAGTTCACCAGAAGGATAAGCAGCGCTAGAACTGGCTCTCTGCTCCATAGGAGAGCACTGTGGTTCTTGCACCCAACAACAGCAGAACAGGTCAGGTACGCCTGACCTTAGCAGGGACCACAACTCCGTAGTCAGAGCTTTCTGACAGGGTGCCACTGCTGTCTACCGGTTCATATACTGAGCCTGAATCTGACAGTGAGGCTTCCCCATCGCTCTCGTCTGTCATGCTCAGCAACGTGTAGGCCCCTTCACTAGTGTACATCGGATTTGAAATTTTGGGCTCTAAATTTATAGGTACACTAGTGTAACTCACAAGCAAAAATGTGCACCTGGTGCTCAGAACCTGCTTCAAATCTCTACCAAAATCACAGATAGTGTTCACAGGGATCAAACCTGACTCTGCGAACACTGCAGTTACGTGTGTTGTGTTTTGTAAGTGACAGTGACCTATTTGATACTGCACTTGGGTGGGCTGGGCGGAAGGGCTAAACGCAATGGGGTAGCAGGTATTTGAGCTGATCCCACTAACGCTGCGTTTTTTTAGAACACTAATCTACTGGGGACGCTAATATAGATCTGATCAGATCACAGATATTGATCTGTTCAAAAACTATATTGCTAACTGACCTATCTAGTGTGTGGGTGCGTTAGAGTACCTGACACTAATCTGACCCTGCCGGGTATTGACACTAACCCTAACGTAGACTAAAACCTAACTGAGGTCACCGCCGGGCGATCAGGAGGTTAAAACCTATATAAGATATATATATATATATATATATAAAATATATGGTGGGTAACCTGATGAAAAATAAAACTACCTAACTGACTAGCGTCACCCGTGACACTAATAGGGTGATCACAGATGACAGGGGGCAATGAAGGGGTTAAAACCTTTATTAGGTGGGTTAAGGGGGGCACCTACACCTACCTGGTCCTACTACTACTTACCCTAACACTGATTAGTGTCACAAGTACATTGATCAGTAAAAGATCTGATCACTGCACTCAGTGACACAGTGACAGGAGTGAAGGGGTTAACTGGGGGTGGGGTGGTCAGGGGGCGATCAGGGGCATAGAAAGTGTGCCTATGTGTACTGGTGTTAGTGTAGTGTCAGTGCACTCACATTTAGATGTCCTCTCTCCTTGCTCTGGAGCTGAAAAGGGCTCCACGAGGGGAGGTGACATCACTTCCTCTGCCTATGTTTACATTTCACAGGCAGAGGAGGCATTTCATTCCCCAGGACTGATCAGCAGGTCCAGTCCAAAAGTCATTGGTCTGTGCCTGTAGATTGGTCCTGTAGCGAACCCGACACTGCGGACGCGGCGGGGGCGCACGAGCGCCGTTTATAAACGGTGATTTGCGTAATGCTGCCACTTTGCAGCAGTAAATGTAAGCAACACATTCAGGAAAGGTTTAAGGCCTCATTTACAATATACCTACAGTTTGGGGTTTTCTTGCTTGTAGAAACATTAGAAAGGTAAGTGATATACATAGTATCATTTGACAACGCAAAAATAAATACAACTTGACTGTAAAGTAAAGGTAAAGACATTTTTGTATAGAATGTGGAAGGGGTAGAACAAAGATTTGTATTGATAGCTGTGTCCCTGCTGGAAAGATTCATCCTCACTATTGGTCCTGGTGACTATTGCCACCAGTAAAAAAAAAGTGTTGGGAAATCAAAATATTCAGTTCTCACAGGAATAGATGATGTGACAGGGTCTGGGCTAAAATGTCAGGCAAGAATCTGGAAAGGCAATATTTTTTGCTCAAAATATGGATTGGGACAATTGTGGGCTCCAGTAAAGCCAAAGATGTCTGTTGGGCCTGGAGTTCCACCAGTGTAAGATATTGGGTTGGTTCACAGCCTGGCCACCCCAGTCCACAAATCCACCTGCCAGGATATTTGGCTCATTATAAAAGGGTTGAGAAGACTCACATGAGCGAGCTGTGCAATAGAATTTTTAAAAACGCTGTGGATGGTGAATTGACTGGCTGCTTTTCTGTGTGAGAATGCTTGGGGATTTCATTTGTAAGACTTTTAAGTTGTTTAGGATAAGCAAAGGCCTATTGTAATAGGGTGACCAGATGTCCCTGGTTTCAGGGGACAGTCCCCGGACCAAGTCTGTCCCCGGTTTTGTCCCCAGATTGGATTTGAACAGGAGCCTGGGAAATTTCAAAGACAATGCAAAATAAAAATAAAAAATTCTGAATTACACACACGGGCTCCACCGGTCTTACTAACTTAGGGGGTGTATTTTCTTCCATTATTTTTGCCCCTTTTTGATGATCATGTGCTGGTCTACTTCTTCAGTTTCGGGCATATGCCCATTCTGCTCCAGCTCGCATGCTCTTCTGCCTTGGCTCAAGTATCGGACAGCCGCCTGCCTGCCTATGTCATTGCCTTCCCCGGCAGAGTGATTTTCCTCTGCTCAACTCCGCTCCCCACCCAGTAGTAACCGTAACCCGGAGAGTGAGACTTGAGAAGCTGTGAGGCGGGCGGCGGCGGCGGCAACAGGCAGAGAGAGGCAGCTGAGCTCAGCTGACAGTGGCCCGCAGCAGGAAAGAGGGCAAGCGGATCCGATCGTGGGGCTGCCAGTGCTTTCAAGGCTTCAACACAGGTGTGCTTTGGGGGTGTCTGTGAATAGACTACATTGCACTGTGTCTGTCTCTCTGGCATAATGGATGGTATCATAACTCACAGGCAGCAGACACTCTATCATGGTTCTGGGTGGCTCTGTTACAGTTTGTCACATAACATGGCTGCTGGGTGCTGATTTTGTTCATATTGTTCATAAGTATCAGCACCTAGCAGCCATGTTATGTGTCACACTGTGACAGAGCCACCCAGAGCCATGATAGAGTGCCTGCTGCCTGTGTCTTATCATAATGCTGATGATCTTAATCAATTGCCGACCGCACCATAGCAGATTCACTTCTACAGGGCGGTGCGCAGGATATATATGTGATCCTGCATTTCTGGGTATCTGAGCCGATCAGCGGGTCTAGTGGACTCGATGTCTGTCGGTACCCGCCTATTGTTCTGTACACAGGCAGAACGGCAGTCTGCCTGTGTAAACAAAGCAGATCACCATTTGTCAGTATTGAAAACATTGATCTTGTGTTCCTGCAAAGCAGGGACAGGGATCTATGCCTTCCCTTAGTAAAAGCACCTCCCTCACAGTGAGAAAACACTGGTTAGGAACACATTTAACCCATTGATCGCCCCTGATGATAACCCCTTCCCATCTAGTGTCATTAGTACAGTGACAGTGCATATTTTTCAAACTGATCACTGTATTAGTGTTACTGGTTCCACAAAGTTTCAAAAGTGTCACTTAGTGCCCAATTCGTCCTCTGCAATATCGCAGTCCCGCTTTAAGCCACCGATTGCCACAATTACTAGTAAAAAAAATAATATGTCCCCGGATTTCATTCTAAAAATCTGGTCATCTTATATTGTAAGGACTCTGAGGTACTTGCTAAGTAAGCAGGACTTTGTTTTGTTGTTTTACTGCTGAAATGCAGCTTTATTTTCTGTTAACTGGGTACATGAAAAAAATGGATCAAGTAATCCCTCAAATTGACTGGTTGTGTGGTGCTTTCCTGCCACAGAGCTACCACCTGAATACATCCCCTGTAACAATGGGGAAGCATGGTCTGGTAACAACATTCTAATGGTAGCCATGAACGCTTCGATAAATTATTGTGTTTTTTTCATATTCTCCCATTAGCAACAACTGATCTATAGTCAACAACCCAGTTTATTGATATGAAACATGTGGGGAAATAGATTTAGATGGATAGTTGGAAGATACAATTGTAAGTTATCATTCGCACCTCTGTCACTATGCAATCTCGTGATCTGATTGATTGGCACATGATTCAATTCATGAACTATGCATCTCAGTGCTGCTGATTGATGCAACACAATTGATCATTTTCTGCCCTGGTTGATTTACTCAGTTTGATTGAATTGGAATTAAATCAAGCCAAAATTGGATTGAAAGTTATGACTATTCAATTGCTTGCCGATTTGATAATTTTGATAGAATTGCTGATTGATGGGATAATATAATTGAATTATGTATGACCACCATCATAGGGCATAGCTCAGTGAAAAGATTGCCCTTTTCTACTTACTGTTTCTCTGGGATAGGAAGTAAATGCAAACTTGACATGGGTCTTAACCTTTTCCTTTTCAATCCAAAACAAAAAAAAGCTTTACATATACGTTAAACTACTCCATGTGTGTGCTGAATTATGTAAAGGCCTTCATCATATTTGCATTACATGTAGCTCAACATGTTACATGTATAGCATGATGTAAAATGCAGTACAAAATTGCAAAAAAAAAAAAACAGAAACAAAAAAACAATGGAATAACTGACTACCATTTTGCTTTAAAATGCTTTACAGTTGTACTGAAATAATAGAATTAAATAAGTGTTGCAGATGAGGATTAGTTAGGACCTGACTTCACAGATTTGAGTGTGTCGTGCACAGCAACATAATGTAAATCGTGAGCAAATTTAGACAACAATGTTGTTGTTGTGCTTTGAAATTATTTGTATTAAGTGACCAAGTAGTGGTTTTTAAATACGTCAATTCCATCTGCACATGAAAAACATACAAAAATAACAAATGACAGCAGGAATAAACAACTAAAACACAAGATTTTCTTGTGAGACATGGCATTACCAACAACTCCAGGTTTCTTTGAATTTTAAAGACCAAAAAGTATTCAAAATGATGAACTTTTTTTCATACTCCCAATCAAAGATGCAATTATCAATAATCATAAGATAAGATATTAAAAAGAAAGCTTTTGGTTTTAAAACTGACAGTTTTTCCTCTGTACGCTCTGTATGCCAATGCTGAGTGCAGGCAAGCAAACAACTTTATAGCCAAGAGAAGAATGAAGTTCCTGCTGTATTTGAAAGATTGAAGATAGAGCTTAGGGCATCTTATATGTAGATGAAGAGAGCTAAGAATGAGATCAGCGTTGCAGCAGCAGACAAATGAGCATGCACGTTTGTCATACCTCTTAGGTTCCATTTTCACCTTTGCGTGTGTTTAAAAAGTGATATTATAATAGGTGAACACAGTAAAAAGTATATGATAAAAATAATGGAAGAAAGCACCTGTCAAATACTAAAAATGCATTGACACATTAAAAGATTCTGTATGTATATAATTTCCAAATATAATATTGATGGGTTTTATATTTTTGTAGAGGTCCCAAAGTAGTAGAACACAAGCATTTTTTCTAAATCAGAGAAAGCTTTTATTAAGTGGTTCCAGAGTAGGTATGCAGTGGTATATTTTGTTTGAGTATACTATATGACCAAAATACAAATAAAAAACATAGATGTTATAGACATAAAAAGACAATATGTAACAGCGGGCTCCATTCACAAAAGCATCTTGCATGCGGTATTTAGGTGTCTGGACACATTTACCTTAACCAGTTGCCGACCGCCTGGCAATGATTGATGACGGCAACATGGTTCTCCTGCGTGAATCGCTGTCATCTGACGGCGGGTGCGTGCATTGTGGGCACACCGCCGGAGGCGCGCTTGCACGCTCTCTGGCTACCGGGGTTGCCAATCAACGGGTGGGGTGGACTTGATGTCCGCCAGCCACGCGCGATCGCTCCCCCGCAGTGACAGAACGGGGATCCGTGAATGTAAACAAGCGGATCCCCGTTCTGACAGGGTTATTTATAGCACATATTGCTGTATAAATGTCAGTGGTCCCAAAAAAGGGTCAAAAGTGTTCGATATATCTGCCGCAATATCACAGTCCTGATGAAAATTGCAGATCGTCGCCATTACTAGTAAAAAAAAGATAATAATAAAAACGCCATAAGTCAATTGTCATAGTTTGGAGACGCTATAACTTTTGTGCAAACCAATCAATATACGCTTACTGCATTTTTGTTTACCAAAAATATGTAGCAGAATACATATTGGCCTAAACTAATGAAGACGTTTGTTTTCTTATATATTTTTTTGGATATGTATAATAGCAAAAAGTAAAAAAATGTTTTTTTTTTCAAAATTGTCGCTTTTTTTTGTTTATAGCGCAAAAAAAAAAAAAACCGCAAAGGTGATCAAATACCACTAAAAGAAAGCTCTATTTGTGGGGAAAAAAGGACGCCAATTTTGTTTGGGTACAACATCACACGACCACACAATTGTCAGTTAGAGCGATGCAGTGTCGTATCGCAAAAAGTGCGCTGGTCAGGAAGGGGGCAAATGCTTCTGGGGCGGAAGTGGTTAAATATCGCATGCGATCCTGAAATTGTCAGTTCACCATACCTTTTTGCGGTATTTACTGCAAAACGCTCAAAACTGTCAGTATATACCACATGAAAAGAGGTTAAAGTCAATTCACAGAAGAAAATAAATAATTAAATGCATGTGGTAATTAAGTAGTGGCCCAGAAATGCAATATTTAAGGAATAAAAATGAATACAATATAATAGCCAATTTTGAGTAGTCTCTGCCTTTTTGGATCATAGAAAACCGAAATATGAAAATCATTGAGGTCCATTTACTTAAAGTATAACTAAGTTAGTTTTGGATAGAGTGGAGATGGATTAGAACACCTGTCAGGTTGTTACATAGAACATAGAAACAAAGAAAAGTGACGAAAGAAAAAGACTGAGTAGTCCATCGAGTCTGCCCCTTTTTTATTTTTTTTTTTATTTCTTGTTTTGTTTTGTTTTTTTGTTTTCACATTAACCTTGTTGTCTGACTATAGATTCATGTTTATCCCAAGAATGTTTGAACCCATTTACTGTTGACTGTCTCACAACCTCTGTTGTGTTTTGCCCGTAAGGGCTTCCTCGGGAGACTTTGTGGGGCTGACTGAAGTAGAAAAGAAAAAGAACATTTAGAAAAATACAAATTTGCAATCTCAGCAGACATAAAGAATAGCTCTCCATCTGCAAATACATTACAATGCAGATGTACATTTGAAACACACAACAATAATGATCGGTGATTTTTGCATTTTCTCTAAATTATCTTCAACGTGCATATATATAGAGATGAATATCTACACACATGTAATTATATTAACATTTTATAGAGTTAAATATAGTATCTTACCATTTGTAAGACTACCATTGAGAGGATATCTGTATGCCTAAGACCAATGACGGAATCGGACAACCGACCAAACAAGCTAGGGACCACAGAGCTGCAGGACAAATTAACTCTGCATCCTGATGGAAACAGGATGCAAAGTGAATGAATGCAAAAAGAATTCCAAAGACAGCACATCTTCACAATTATTCAGAGTATTACTTACTTGAATTTCTAAATTTTTTGAATGAGAAGGAAATAGGACCAATCCGTTTGAACCTTCCGGAAGGATAAACCTCCAAGGAATTTTTAGCAAAAAGCCAAAGACGGAGTGCGTGCCAAAAAAGCCTCTACATAGTTCCCATCCATCATCCCCCGCATGGTAGGGAGAGGGACAAATACGTCCCCTAGAAGGCATATCCAAGCTACGCAAATCTCCTCTATAGAGCCAATCCTTAGATGGTCACTGTATTTCGGTCCACTCAGGCTAAGAAGACAGAAAAAAAGAAAAAAGGCCCATCAGTTAATCAGGCCCAAACAACCCCATATGCAAGAGTATGGAGAAAAAGGCAAAAAATGTTAAATGAGAGAGTCAGCTCTCTATAAAGTGCAATAGCCATTATACAAATCGGCTCACCTTTGTATTCTTGGGGTGTCACAGGTCGCATATCAGAGGGGGAGAGGAGGGAGCTAAAGCCTATTCCTCTCCTGCGTATCCTCCATCAGACAAACAGCGGCTTGTACAGCTGCTTTTATCCTCGCTCCATCCCGCCAGCGCCTGACGTCACCGGCGGGACGTGGACACGTGTGACCATCGGCTTCCGCTTCCTGTAGTCAGGTGGTCGGAAATTACGCCGCGCGCGATCGTTCCCAGATCATACAGGGAGCGAAGGGAACACAGTGCCTCCTACCTGGAGGGAGGCAAAGTGCCATCCAGATAGAAGCCTAACTGAGATTCCAGAAAACATATCAGCCTGTCATGGATGCAGACAGGCTGAAGTAAGGAGCCGGTGGATCAAGGGCTGCCAGGGAGCTCAGTATTGGCCTAATAGAGCTCCTAATGGGTGCCCCTACCGTCCGTATGGTCCCTAAGCTCTAAGCCGGCACGTCAGGCTCCATATGTCATGGAAAGGCATATCAGATAGAGTCCTAAGGAAAACATTTTCAAAACATACAATCATATTGCAAACATAAAATCTATATAAACATAAATCTATGTTCATCCTCAAAGAGGAAAGAAAAAAAAAGGGAAGGGGAGAAGGGGAATCTTCCAAAAAAAGGGAAGGGGAGAAGGGGAATCTTCCAAAATCCCAAGGCGAAAAGCCGACCTATAAGAAAGGCTTAAATGACAAAGAGACATTCAAACCCGGATAGCGCAAGGCTGCCAGGGTCTGAATCCAGCGAGTTTCACGCTGGAGTAGGACCCTGTCGTGATTGTCCCCTCTCTCATGAGGGGGTATTTATTCAAGGGCAAAGAAATGCATAATGGAACTGTCAAAGCCATGTAGCAGGCTCCATTCTTTTCTTGGCTACCAAAGATACATGGTCCCTTATACGATGAAAGAAGGGCCTCTTCGTCTTGCCGACGTAGAAGGCCCCACAATTACAAAACATGATGTAAATGATCCCCACTGACTGACAGTCCGCTCTGAATTTAGTTTTGAAAGTACGACCATTAGGTAGAATGATTGAAATGGATCCGAATATGAACCTACAGAAACCACACGAACCACAAGGGTAAGTCCCCCATTTTTTTCCGGGGCCCCTGCTAGATTGAAGGTGGCTATGTACCAAACCATCTTTCAGGGACCGCAATCTTTTATAGGTAATTTCCGGATACGTTTTTAAATGCTTAGATATAGAGGTATGAGCCATCAGCAGGTACCAATATTTCTCAAAAACATGTTTGATTTGTTTATGTTGGCCTTAAAATCTGGTAATAATTCGAACATTCTCAGTATCAGTAGATTTCAATGCTTGACTTCTGTCTTTTGGGAAAAGTAAGTGTTCTCTTTTCTTATTTTTGGCTTTTTTGTAGGCACGTTTTAAATAGTTCCTACTGTACCCTCTCTGTAATAACTGAAATTGCAGGTTTTTGGCCTCTTTTTCAAAATCTTCCTCTTTACTGCAATTTCTCATAAGTCTAAGGGATTGACCATAGGGAATATTATCAATAAGTGCTGTGGGATGAGAACTGGTTGCATGTAATAGAGTGTTACCACTCAATGGTTTCCGAAATAGGGTAGAGCCTAATGTCCCATCCTCCTGGACGTATATGTTTACGTCCAGGAAGTTGAGAGACTTCTGGCTGCATATCATGGTGAACTTTAAATTGAATAGATTCGCCTTCAGATGATCCATAAATGTAGAAAGTTCGAGAAGGGTACCTGTCCAGATGACAAAAATGTCATCTATGTACCTGCACCAAATCAGAACCTTTTCAAAAAGATCCTGTGGTTCCTCCCTGTAGAACAAATCCCGCTCCCACCCGCCCAGGTACAGGTTTGCATACGATGGGGCACATCTGGTCCTCATCGCAACACCCTGCACCTGGAGGTAGTAGGAGCCATCAAACATGAAGATATTATTCCTCAGTATAAAAGACAATAAGTCTAAAATGAACGAGTTGTAGGGCCAAGAGGTATCCTGTCGTTCAAAGAGGAAAGATCCCACTATAGAGATACCCAAGTCATGGGGGGATTGAATTGTACAAAGCCTCCACATCTATGGCTACAAGCCAAGCATTTTCAGGAATTTGTAAACCCTCTACTGCTCTTAATAGGTCACTAGTGTCCTATTCTATCATTCTATAGTCAATATCCTTTTGTAAGTGAGGTCTCCAGAACTGGACACAGTATTCTAAGTGAGGGCTCACTAAAGATCTATACAGAGGAATCAGAACCCCCTTCCTCCTGCTGGTGATCCCTCTACTGATACATCCCAGAATTCTATTTGCTTTTCCCACTGCCTGGTCACACTGTTTGCTCATTTTGCAATCATCTGAAATAAGCACCCCCAAATCGTTTTCTTCTGTAGTGCTGGCTAATACTGTACCCCCAATGCTGTACTCTCTAAGAGGATTCTTTTTCCCTAGATGCATTATTTTACATTTAGAAATATTGAACTGCAGTCTCCACTGCGTTGACCAATCTTTCAGCAATGCCAAATCATGTTCCATGTTACAGACCCCTCCAGGGATATCAACCCTATTACACACCTTTGTATCATCAGCAAAGAGACATACATTGCCCAACAAACCTTTAGTTATATCACTCACATAAAGGTTAAATAGAACTGGACCCAGTACAGAGCCTTGTGGTACCCCACTAGTGACTGGTCTCTGCTCTGAGTGAACCCCATTTACAACCACACTCTGGGATCTATCCTTTAGCCAACTGCATATCCACAGAACCACCCAAGGGTTAAGTCCCAGCTTGTACAACTTTTG
>BLSH010042062.1:2727141-2739484 GCA_018402905.1 Glandirana rugosa | reverse complement strand
CGCTGAAGTACTAGACTTAGGAGCGGACTCCTCTGTACCCCCCGGTTCGCGAATCGCCCCCCGAGGCCCCCTTTTTCTGGAATTCATTCCAAAGGTGGTTACTGCTCCGGCCCCGGAGCCCCCCGCTAAGCGCTTGGCCCCCCATGTCTCCTCAGGCGAGGATTCAGATCATGAAGTCGCTCCGGTTGTCATGGGGACCCCCGTGGCACTCTCTGAAGGTGAATTGGTTCTCTCAGATACTGAAGAGGACCAGGGGACCTCAGTGGCGCACGACAGGGCAATTGTGGCGGCGCTAATTGTTTACATTCGCCAGGCCCTGCGCCTTGATCAGTCAGCGGAGGCGCAGACTTCCACTTATCTCTGTGGGTCTTTGAGGCCTCCTAAGTCCCCTAGGGCTTTTCCCTATGATCAATTTTTTGAGCGGGCTGTTTTTAAGGAATGGGGTTTCCCCAAAAATTCCTTCACCTTGCTTAAGCGGGTCTTTCGCCGACGACAGGGCCCCCCTTTTTTTCTGGGCAGAAAAAGTTTTTTCGTGCCTCCGGCACAGCCGGGGTGGGTTCCAAGTCCAGTAAGGCCTCGACTGGGTCTGGTAAGAGAACCTGACAAAGGAAACCCGGTAAAGCGGAGGATAAGCCCTCCTCAGGGTGACGGGTTGCCCCCGCCCATCTCTCGGGTGGGGGGGCGGTTATTGGAGTTGCGGACTGCTGGACAGCTCACATCTCCGATCGGTGGGTCCTAGATATGGTGTCCACCGGATACCGGATAGAGTTCAAAGCTCTGCCCCAGACAGGTTTTTTCCCTCAAACCTGAGACTCCCGCAGGGGCATCTGGAGGAGCTGTTAGGCGCGGTCCAGTCCCTTGCGGACATGAGCGTTGTGGTGCCAGTTCCACTGGAGGAGAGGTTCTGTGGTTTTTACTCAAACCTCTTTGTGGTGCCCAAAAAGGGCGGGGTCAAGCCGATTCTGGACCTCAAATCTCTGAACTGCTTTGTCAAAGCACAGAAGTTCAAGATGGAGTCCGTTCGCTCGGTCGTTGCCGCCCTGCATCAAGGGGAATTCTTGGCATCCCTGGACATCAGGGACACCTATCTGCACGTTCCCATCTGCCAAAATCATCAGCGTTTTCTGCGCTTCACAGTGGGAGACCTGCACTACCAGTTTGTGGCCCTACCTTTCGGTCTGGCCTCGGCTCCCAGGGTGTTCACCAAGGTGTTGGCACCGGTCCTAGCACTGCTAAGACAGAGAGGTATCGCAGTGGTAGCGTACCTCGACGACCTGCTCTTGAGGGTGGAGTCGGCAGTGTCATTGGAGGAGGACGTGAGAATCACGGCCTCTACACTAAGGGACTTCGGTTGGCTCATCAACCTGCAAAAGTGCTCGCTATCCCCCTCGTGTCGCCTGGAGTACCTTGGTCTGATTCTAGACACGGTGCAGGCAAAGGTGTTCTTGCCTCCCGACAAGCTACAGACTGATCCGTTTGGACCACCAGACCAGGGGATCACTGACTTGGTGGCTCCAGGCTCCGGCACTGACTCTGGGGAAATCCTTTCTTCCCCTCAACTGGTCGATAATAACAACGGATGCCAGCCTGACGGGCTGGGAAGGGGTGTTGGGTCAGTTGTCTGCTCAGGGCCATTGGTCAGCTCAGGAAGCTAGACTTCCGATAAATGTGTTGGAACTCAGAGCGATCAGGCTTTGCTTGTCCCGTTGGTCGACGAGGTTGCATGGCCTCCCTGTCCGGGTTCAGTCGGACAATGCCACAGCTGTGGCATATGTGAACCACCAAGGAGGGACAAGAAGTTCCGCGGCAGCTGCAGAGGCTGCTCTGATTCTCCGCTGGGCGGAACAACAATTTACATTCCGGAAGTGGAGAACTGGCAGGCGGACTTTCTCATTCGCCAGACACTGGAGCGGGGGGACTTGGTCCCTGCATCCGGAGGTGTTTCGCCAGATTTGCTGCAAGTGGGGCACACCAGAGGTAGACCTCATGGCGTCCAGGTTCAATTACATGGTCGAGACCTTCGTGTGCAGAACAAGAGATCCGTTGGCGGTCGCAAGGACGCTCTGGTGGCTCCTTGGGGTCGGTATCGGTTAATATACCTCTTCCCTTCCCTGAAGCTGTTGCCTCGGGTTCTGCGCAGGATGGCTGCGGGGGGTATTCCGACGATCCTGGTCGCTCCCGATTGGCCTCGGCGCACTTGATACGCCGATCTGGTTCGGATGGGGGCGGACGCTCCTTGGCGGCTTCCGCTTCGCGAAGACCTGCTGTCCCAAGGTCCCATATTGCACCCTGCTTTATCCTCGCTGGCTTTGACGGCTTGGCTATTGAGGCCCAGGTATTAAGGGATCGGGGAGTCGCTGACTCTGTAATCCCTACTATGCTATAAAATTTATCATAGGACCTGGAAGGCCTATATTGCATGGGCGAAGCGGGGGGTTGGAACCCTCGCTCTTATTTGGTGTCCAGGGTGCTGACTTTTCTGCAACAGGGACTGGACAAGAGCCTGGCATTGAGTACTCTCAAGGGCCAGATTTTGGCCTTAGCGGTCCTTTTTCAGAGACCTTTGGCTTCCCATTCGCTGATCCGCACATTTGTACAGGGTGTATGTCATGTGGCTCCCCAGTTTCAGCCGCCTCTGGCGCCGTGGGATTTGAATCTGGTGCTCTCTGTTTTACAGAAACCACCATATGAGAAGATTAGGGACATTCCCTTGTCCCTTTTATCGCAGAAGGTTGCCTTCTTAGTGGCTGTCACGTCCGCACGGCGGGTGTCGGAATTGGCTGCCTTGTCTTGCAAGTCCCCGTACGTGATTCTTCATAATGACAAGGCAGTGTTCCGACTTCCACCTTCTTTCCTTCCGAAGGTGGTCTCTTCTTTTCATTTAAATGAGGATATTGTCCTTCCTTCATTATGTCCTCACCCAAAACATCCTAAGGAATTTGAGTTACACTCTTTGGATGTGGTGAGGGCCCTGTGGGTTTGAGTGCTACGGCTTCCTTTCGGAAGTCTGACTCGTTGTTTGTGTTACCCGGGGGCTCCAAATAGGGTTCAGCAGCCTCGTCGGCTACCATTTCCCCTTGAATTAGACAGACCGTATGAGCTTCGGGGCAAGGTTCCCCCTTTTCCGGTCACGGCTCATTCCACAGGTCGGTCAGTACCTCTTGGGCGTTCAGGCACCAGGCTTCGGTGTCTCAGGTGTGCAAAGCGGCCACTTGGGCCTCAGTGCACGCGTTTACTAAGTTTTTACAAAGTTGATGTTTCAGCATCGGCGGATGCTGCTTTTGGCCGCAAAGTTTTGCGAGCGGCGGTGTGAGTGCGTCTGACGCTCCCTGAGAGGGTTCTGTTGGGTACAGTTGTTGTTGTTTGCCCACCCCTCTAGTTTTTGGCACTGCTTTGGGACGTCCCCACGTGTCAATTAAGAAGAGCTGCGTCTGTCAGTGAACGTAAGAGAAAAAGGGATTTTATTATAACTTACCGTAAAATCCTTTTCTCTGAGTTCACTGACAGACGCAGCTCCCACCCCTCTGGTTTTTTTGTTGCACTGCTTGTGACAAACTGAATGCTATTGGCCAGCAGGGGGTTTTATAGGCTCAGGTGAGGACGGCCCCCATGGGAGGGGCCAGCCTATCCCTGATGCTTTTGCATCTGTTTTGCCTAGTCACTTCTGATAGGACGACATAAAACCCACGTGTCAATTAAGAAGAGCTGCGTCTGTCAGTGAACTCAGAGAAAAGGATTTTACGGTAAGTTATAATAAAATCCCTTTTTTCCATCCGTGTGGCAGATCGGATGAACACGGACAGACGGACCGTGTTCATCCGATCCCCCATAGAGGAGAGCGGAGCTCTGACAGGTCCATTTCTGCACGGAGTGCAGTGACTTTCCTGTCATCCGCCGGCTCAGCGGGGATCAACGGATAGATCCCCGCTGAGCAGCAGAGCCCATCAAAATGGGCTCCACTCGTGTGGAAGGACCCTTATAAACACGCACTAATTACAAGCAAACAGATCACAGGTGAGGGTGGTTAGCTTTAATAGCCATTCAAATCCCTTTATATCAACTTATGTGCATGTTATTAGGCCAAAATCACCAGGGTATGTAAACTTTTGATCAGGGTCATTTGGCTAGTTTCTGTTGCCAGTATGATTTAACCACATCAGTACTGGGCACGAAAACCCCCTTCCTGTCAAGGCCATTTTTCAGCTTTCAGCACTATCACATTTTGAATGACAATTACTGAAATTTGTGTCCTTTTTTTTCCGCACAAATAGAGCTTTCTTTTGGTGGTATTTAATCACTAGGGTTTTTTTTTATTTTTTGTGCTATAAATAAAAAAAGATTGAAAATTTTGTGAAAAAATGCCTTTTTCTTTGTTTCTGTCATAAAATTGTGCAAATTAGTAATTTTTCTTTGTAAATTTTGGCCAAAATTGATTCTGCTACCTATCTTTGGTAAAAAATAACCCAAATAAGTGTATATTATTTGGTCCTTGTGTAATTTATAGAGTCTACAAGCTATGGTGCCAATCATTGAAAATTAATCATACCTGATATACTGATGGCCTATCTCATTTCTTGAGACCCTAACAAGCCAGGAATTTACAAATACCCCCCAAATAACCCCTTTTTGGAAAGTAGACATTCCAAGGTATTTAGTAAGAGGCATCGTGAAATTTTTGAAGTTGTAATTTTTTCCCACAATTCTTTGCAAAATGAAGATTTATTTTTTATTTTTATTTTTTTTGCGACTGAGACTTTTTCACAGCCTGGCCACATACAGAGGCTCAACATGCAGGGAGTGCCGTGAGGTATTCTAGGGACATAAATTACACATCTAATGTCATGACGACCTATCACATTTTTGAAGGCCCCGGAGCACCAGGACAATGGAATTGCCCACAAAATGACCCCATTCTGGAAAGCAAACACTCCAACGAACAATCTACATAATGAGTCTTTTGAACGGTTCATTTTTTCCAGTACTTTTTGGAAAATGTGGGAAAAAAATGAAAACGCATTTTTTTTACACAAAGTTGTCCATTTATAAGATATATCCATCACATAGCATGTACATAGAAAAAATGACACCCCAAAATACATTCTGCTATTCCCCCTGAGTATGGCGACACCACATGTGTGAGAATTTTACATTTAGCCTGACCACATACAGAGGCCCAACATTGAACTAGAACCTTCAGGCGTTCTACAAGCATAAATTACACATCTCATTTCTCAAACCCCTATTACACTTTTGAAGTTCCTGGAGCACCAGGACAATGGAATTGCCCACAAAATGACCCCATTTTGAAAACCAAAATCTATGAGGCATGATGAGTCTTTTGAACATGTCATGTTTTTCCAGTAGTTTTTGGAAAATGTGAGAAAAAAATGAAATTGCATTTTTTTTACACAAAGTTATCCATTTATATGATATTTCCAACACATAGCATGTACATAGCAAAAATGACACCCCAAAATACATTCTGCTATTCCCCCTGAGTATGGCGATGCCAAATGTGTGAGACTTTTACAGGCGATGTTTACTCATGGGTGTGACGGTCACTGACAGGTGATTGCCGATGGTCACTGATGGGTGACTGGCGGTGGTCACTGATGGGTGACGGGTGACTAGCGGTGGTCACTGATGGGTGATGGGTGTCTGGCGGTGGTCACTGATGGTCGACGGGTGTCTGGCGGTGGTCACTGATGGTTGATAGGTGACTGGCAGTGGTCACTGATGGGTGACGGGTGACTGGCGGTGGTCACTGATGGGTGACGGGTGTCTGGTGGTGGTCACTGCTGGGTGACTGGTAGTGGTCACTGATGGGTGATGGGTGACTGGTGGTGGTCACTGATGGGTGCCGGGTGTCTGGTGGTGGTCACTGATGGGTGTCTGGTGGTGTCAACTGATGGGTGACGGGTGACTGGTGGTAGTCACTGATGGGTGATGCGTGTCTGACGGTGGTGACGGGTGACAGGTGATTGGCGGTGGTCACTGGTGGGTGACGGGTTACTGCCGGTGGTTACTGATGGGTGACTGGCGGTGGTCACTGATGGGTGATGGGTGACTGGCGGTGGTCACTGATGGGTGATGGGTGTCTGGTCACAGTCACTGATGGGTGATGGGTGACTGGCGGTGGTCACTGATGGGTAACAGGCCATGGTCAGTGATGGTGACAGGTGACAGGCCACAGTCAATGTTGGGTGACAGGCCATTGATGTGTGGCGGTTGACACACCACGGTAACTGATGGGTGACACGCCACGGTCACTGATGGGTGTTGGGTGACAAGCCACGGTCACTGATGGGTGACAGGTGACATGCCACGGTCACTGATGGGTGACACGCTACGGTCAGTGATGGGTGACACGCCACGGTCAGTGATGGGTGACGGGTGACATGCCACGGTCACTGATGGGAGACATGCCACGGTCAGTGATGGGTGATAGGCCACGGTCACTGATGGGTGACGGGTGACAGGCCGCGGTCACTGACAGGTTATGGGTGACAGGTACACTTTATGGTGGCAGGTACACTTTATGATCACAGGTACACTTTATGGGGGCATATGGGGTGACTGTTGGGTGACTGGTGCATTGGGGGGGGCAGGGGGAATGTGACAGTGTGTTTGGTGCTTTACACAGATCAGTAACTCACTGATCCTAGCTCTTCTCTCCTCACACTGGAAACTGTGTGAGGAGAGAAGAGCTGGTAACAGTGAGTTACCGCTCTGTTTACATTGCATGTGATCGGCTGTGAGTAGATCACAGCCGATCACAAGGTAACAGCCGCTGGCCGGCGGCTGATGCCAGTGTCGGTGATAGGCAGTGTTCCCTGGGAACACGCTGCCGCCCATACGCAGCACGCTCCCGATCGCACGCATGAGCCGTGCGAATGGGGGAAAGTGCCATTTGTGATCACACTGGAAACTGTGTGAGGAGAGAAGAGCTGGTAACAGTGAGTTACCGCTCTGTTTACATTGCATGTGATCGGCTGTGAGTAGATCACAGCCGATCACATGGTAAACAGCCATGGCCAGGCCTGTACTGGCCATCGGGACTACCGGGAGTTTCCCGGTGGGCTGATGGCTCAGTGGGCCAGTTTCACACAGCCAGGGTCCCATGATCAGTGCGGCGGGGGACAGCTGTGATCACCGATCTCCCTGCATGGCTTTTTAGCTCACAGACGCTTCTCCTCCTCTCCCTCCGGAAGCTGTGAGCAAAAAAGCCATGCAGGGAGATCGTGATCACAGCTGTCCCCCGCCCAGGCTGTTCCCTGCATGTCCTCCTTTTCCGCGTCCTCCTCCTCTGCCCCAATGTGCTCCTCCGGTCCCCTGTTCTTCTCTGGTGCAGCAGCGCAGAGCCACATTACCACTGCTTAGGCTTGAGGACTTCAATTATATTTTCCTGGGCGATGGACCCCAGGAGGTGAGAGCAGTGAGGGACTTTTTCTTTTATTATGGCACCACAGGTCCTGATATTAGATCAATGCTCTGGCCGGCTGCTGCAGGCCACAGCCTTTCCTAAGCGGAGTGATGCTCAGAAGAGTCTGGACGGAGTGAGAGGTGGCTGTGGCAGCAGGTGTGAAATTCCAGCGGCGGCTGGACAGACATACAGCATGGCATGGAACTTATGGAAGGTACAGTCATTACAAAGTACAGCCACAGTATCAGTATATCCGAGTGTGGCTGTACTTTAAATTCTAACTGTGGCTGCGTTGTATATGGCAATTCAGTGGCTGGGCTGTATATAGCAACTAAGTGGCTGTGGTGCATATGGCTGTACTGTATATGGCTGTATAAAGCAATTCTGTGGCTGCACTGTATATAGCAATGCTGTGGCTGTATTTATATATGGCGATTCTGTGGCTGCACTGTATATAGCAATGCTGTGGCACACAGTTATCATGTACAGTGCAGCCACAGAATCGCCATATATAAATACAGCCACAGCATTGCTATATACAGTGCAGCCACAGAATCAGCATATCACAGTTATCAGAATGTAAAATACAGCCATGTTGTACTATGATCATCATCATGATAATGATGATGATCATAAGCACAGTGAGATGCACAGTGAGTCCCTTGTTTACACTTGTATTTGGAAGGGAAGTATAAATGTGCAGCTGAGCCACACTTTTACCATGTTATTATGAACATGTGGCTGGAGCTGCCTGTTACTTCATGGGGATGCAGCAGCTGTACAAACACAGTCACAGATCCTAACTTGGCAGGTGCACGTGAGCAAATAATAACCTGTGGCTGTGTCCTTACAACTGTAGCATCCCCCTAGTGTAACATAGGCGCTTTCTCACAGCGTCAGCCACATAAACGAAAACACTGATTTACAGTGTACAGGACGCAAGATCTCTAATGACTGGGGGGGGGGGGGGCGGAGGGCAGGCTATCAGGTAGGTTGTACATGGCCCCATGATTTCTAACAGCAGCCTTGCCTGCAGCCGGCTGTGGGGGAGATGCATTAGCATGGAGAGCAGAGGAAGGGGCCGGTAAAAGTGTAATTTGCTGACTCCTTCCTTTTCTCAATTAGACACAGTGAGCAATTGCTCCTGTGTCTTTTGATAACTGAGCAGAATAAACTCTGCTTCAGTTTATGAATGAACAGGAGCCTCTGTCTCCTGTCCATTCATCTTCAATGCCGAGATAGCTGAGAAAGGGACTGGGGAATGTGTGTCCTCAGTCCCTTTCTCTGTCTCAAAGGGGAGATGTCAGGGGTCTGTTTAGACCCCTGATATCTCACCAAAGCCCACCAACAGGGCTGATAAAAAAATTGCACAAAATAAAATTGTAAAAATATAAAATAAAAAACTACTGACACCAATCCCCCTGCCCTACTGACACTATCAACTGCCCCAAACCCCTCCTCCCAATAGCATTGTGAAAAAAATGAAAAACAAATAAAATTGTAAAAAAATAAATGCATAAAAATAAAAAACTACTAACACTGTCCACTGCTCCACCCACCCCCTTCCGTAGAAGCACTGTGGAAAAAATATTTAAAACTTATTTTAAAAAAGTAAAAAACAACAAAATTGTAAAAAAAATAATAGATAATATAATAAAAGTGAGACTGTAGCAATGTTCCTGCAAGACGTTAGCCCTCCCACTTCACTTGTACACTCGTTTTTGTGTGTGTTTGCAAAATGTAAGTGGGCCGGTCTGGATGAAGTCCAGGGCCAAATTTTTGTCCCAGTCCAGCCCTGGCTATGGCCAATGGCTGTTCCCCCCTGTCCTGGGGACACGCAGACACCGGCAGAGCCGGGATGCATGCGCCCGATCACGCGCAATCCCGGCTTAAAGGGGCAACATCATATGACATCGTGCCAGAACAATCGCCGTCATTTGACGGCGGGTGGACAGCTCGTGGTTAAAAAGAGTAAACACAGTTGTTTGATAATAAATGGCTTCAGCCAAACACCAACCATGAGTGAAAGAAAAGTTTTGTGTTCTCATTCATATTCTCTGAAAAATGGCCAAGAAATCATAAATTCTGCCAGGGTATGTAAACTTATGAGCACAGCTGTACCTCTTTGTGAATGGAGCCCGGTATCTCCAATACATTGTACATGAACAGTAACCTTGTATAGCTCAACAATAATATTCAAAGGGCAAAAGCATCTCCTGCATATTACAGAATTCTCCTCACAAGATCTAAAGGACATAGACCTGGGGTATCTAGCCAATTGTCCTTAGGGTTAGAGTAATCATTTTTCATATTTATTAGGGCAGCCTCTATTTTGAAATATAAGGCACTCATGTCATAAATTGTCACCCATGTGCCTTGTAAAAGTTAGGGCATCTGCAAAGCAAGCATATTATTCAAGTCACCTGCACCACCTGCGCCACCTGCTAGATAACAAGTCTTCTAATATTCCTATTCTGTAGAGCAGGGTTTCTCAACCAGGGTTCCATGGAACGCCAGGGTTCCTCTAGAGGTTGCTTTAGGGGTTCCTTGAGCAATTTTCAGTTTTTGCCTCTTAGATAAGTTCCCACTAACACCATTGATCTTTGCAGCTATCTGTAAGGACATAATTCTTCCCAATGACCACTAGTGTAAGGAGCATTCTTCCCACTGACCATCACACTTTCATATACAAATGTATCATGTGTTGTAGATTTGGTAATTTTTAGCAGGGGTTCCCTGAGATCAAAAGGCTATTTCAAGGGTTCCCCTGTGTTAAAAAGGTTGAGAAAAGATGCTGTAGAGCCTCAACGGGATATATTGGTTTTTCTGAGACACATTAAGGGATTTTCCACTGGTCACCTGTAAGAGAGGTCTCACATCACTCTCCCATTTTTCTGCAACTTTACAACAAAAAGCATAACATAACAGCAGGATATAAAATCATTGGAGGATGTGATATTTTGCATGAGATTAAAAATAGTGGAAGACAGCTGCCATTTAATCTCATTACCCTGAGTAGTCACCACACATTTAAGTTGTAAATAGTGCAAGTGCACATACTGAGGAAGTTTAAATCAAGACTGTATCTCTGAAAAAGGCAGCACGAAACAATTTTAGAATATATGCCTAGATGTGCGACCCCCAAAGGCCCTCTACCTTCCCGCATACTGTAATTCAGCAAGTTCCGCATAGGTATTCTCTGACCAGATAGGACCATAACAGGTAAAACAAATATCAAGTTGTAATTGTTTAGCTATGTTCCAGATTTTTTTGTATAAGTGAGTACATGGGAAACGTTTTGTTGGATTTAGGGAAGTCTATGGACTCCAACACAAAAGGTAGATCCCATGATTTTGCAAAATAGAGAAGAGTTGACATTGTAGAACCCATATGCTTTTTGAAGCTGTACCAAACCCCTACCATATGTCGTAACTGTGCTGCCAAATAATATACACACAGGTTCTGCAGGACCACTCCCACCCCTCCTTTCAATGCTGTAACTGTTCAAGCTTAAGCCTGGGGACCTGATATTTTCATAGTAAGTCTGTTAGAAAAAGACTGTGCTAAGGGTTAATTGCATTTGGTTGTGGTTTCCTCTATTTCCTGGATGAGTAGCCCTATTTAAACTTCCTGCTTCCTGTGGTGAGTGCTGTCCGTTCTACAGTGTTTGTGTGTTCCTGTAGCAACCTGTGATCCTGATTGTTTGTTCCTGTGACCCGGCTTGCCTTGACTTTGCTATTGATCTCCGCCTGCACCAACCCCGGCTTCCACGACCACTCTTCTGCCTGCTCCCTTGTACCTCGCTGCCCGCCAGTTAACGAACTCTGTTTCCACCCAACTACTCTTCAGCCTGACCCATCTGTACTGCTCTGCCAGCCCGTTACCGACCCGGCCTGCACCACCACGCTTCAGCTTGCACGAGCACCTCACGGACCAGCACACCACCACCTGTGACCCAGTCCGACCCTCGTGCCTCCCTGCACTCCCGAGCTCCCTGTCCACACTACCAGGGGTTCAGGAATCAGGGTCGTAAGAGAGGTTGCCCACTGCATAAGTCAGACTCCACCACCGGGTACGTGACAGCAACGGACAGTCATGTCTGAGTCTGCGCAGAGGCCCTCTCCAACGCAGGAGCTATGCCTACACCTGACCGGGCTGACCCGAGCCATAAAGGACTTACAAGACGGGTACACCCGGATGGAAAGCCAAGTCCAGGAACTTTCCATGTCGGCTGCATCAAGCTCTGACCAGCTTACTTTCACCCTGCCCACTGAGCCAGAGGTACCTTTACCTGAACAATTCTCAGGGGAACCGCAGGAAATTTCGGCGTTTTCGCAGCGCCTGTGAACTGTATTTCGCGCTGCAACCCCGCACCCTTTCCTCGAAAGTCACTAAAGTGGGCCTGGTTATCTCTCTCTTACGAGAGGAACCTCAAGCATGGGCCCACCGCCTCCTGGAACTGAAAGCTCCTGAAACAGTGGACTTGCACCTCTTCTTCCGGGCCATGGCATCGCTCTATGAGGACCCCCACTTGGCTCTCCCCGCCCTCCAGCAGGGCCAATGCACGGCAGAAGATTACGCTGCCGAGTTCCGGCGCTGGGCTGCGGATACAGCCCGGAATGATGCGGCCCTCCGCCATCAATTTCGGTTGGGCCTGTCCGAGCCTCTGAAGGATGAATTGGGTCGAGTAGGGATACCACAATCCCTTGAGGCTCTGATCGACCCGGCCATCCGGGTTGACCGTCGCTTGCGGGAACGCAGGGCCGAGCGATCTGTGGGGAACCTGTCGGAATCCGTGCCTACTGTGTATGAGGCGTCATGTCCGTATCCAACTCCGACTCCGCGGACACGGAAAGGAGGCCCCATTCCCCACACGCACCTATGTGTCATCCGTGCCTAAGGCTGTCCAAGGGGTGTCTA
>BLSH010042062.1:2638159-2672139 GCA_018402905.1 Glandirana rugosa | reverse complement strand
GTAGAGAGGGGTGTTCGTGGTCCTGGGGGGGTAGTTCATGGTCCTGGGGGGTAGAGGGGAGTGGTTCGTGGTCCTGGGGGGTAAAGGGGAGTGGTTCGTGGTCCTGGGGGGTAGAGGGAAGTGGTTCGTGGTCCTGGGGGGTAGAGGGGAGTGGTTCGTGGTCCTGGGGAGTAGAGGGGAGTGGTTCGTGGTCCTGGGTTTAGAGAGGGGTATTTCGTAGACTTGATGGGGGGGTCCTGGTGCTTGTGGGGAGAGATGGGGGTCTTGGAGCTTACTGGGGACAGTTTGGGGCCACTGATGGTCAGTTAGGGAGAAGGGCACTGGTGCTCCTTACCTGGCTGATTGATATGTATGGAATCCTGTAGAGGAATCATCCCCCTCTCACTTTTCTTGTCTGCTGATTTTTCTAATCTGAAAGGATGCTGGGGGATGGCAGTATAGAGATAGCTCAGGCGAACTCACAAAACAAAACTTCCTCTGCTCACTTCTCTGCCAGGCTTTGACTGATGTCATCACCTATTGCAGAGCCCAGCAGAGGAAGCCCTGGTGGAAGTCTTCCTTTGCTGCCAGTTTTTTGTGTACTCGGCTGAGCTGTCACTGCACAGGCATCCCCAGCACCCCTCCAGGCGTGCAGGTACTTCTAGCAGCTCCCTAGTTTGCTTTTACCACCTGGGCAAAACGTTTCCTCACCTCTATCATTGCAGTTTGCTCAGGAGCTCCATTAAAAGCCTCTCCATCCAGTGCTGCCCCAAGTCAGGAAGGCCGGGATGAAGTTTTAATGAAAGTGATGGACAGGCCTCCCTGTGCACCCATTGGCTGAAGAGGCAGCAGGAGGCAGTGCCACCTATAGGTATCGCCAATGGGTATCTCAAGTTCCATTAGTCCCTCCCTCCTGAGTCCTGACATCATTCGGTAGTCCCGGCTTGCTATTGCTAGTGTACTATGTGGGCGGGCTATGAGGACGGGACGATCTTCTATTAAACAGGATAGCAGCAATCCTTATGTACAGTCTCACTGCCGGGCCCCTCTGCTGCCAGGGCCCGGTACGGGAGGGCCGCCAGTAGTCCCTTATCAGCGGCCCTGCCTGTACCTGTGACTCAGCTGTTCCTGACTATTCTTTGCTGGTGATCCCCACGAGCTAATCTCCCACACGTGGTGGACTCAGCAGACAACTTTCCAAAATGGAGGAGATGTTTAAGGTCTTGCTACAAGCAACTGTGGCCCAGGGGGAGGCCAACCTTCAGGCTGCACAAGCTGCTGCACAAGCTGCTGCTGCAGAGCATTGGGAGGAAAGTCGCCAGGCTGCTGCAGGACAGCAGGAGGTGAATCCCCAGGCCCTGGTGGCTCAGTAGGAAATGAATCTCCGGTCTACGGAGGCTTTGGTGGAATTAAAAAAGGGTCCGCACCAGTGGAACAAAAGATGGTACAGGCCAGCTACCAACTAAAAGAGATGACATCTGCAGATGACGTGGAGGTGTACCTCACGACCTTTGAAAGAGTCGCTGTTCGTGAAGGATGGCCAAAAGAACAGTGGGCGGGACTGTTAGCACCTTTTCTGACAGGTGAACCCCAAAAGGCCAACTTTGATTTGGAACCAGACGAGGCCCAGGACTATGAGACTCTAAAGACGGAGATACTCGCACGCCTGGATGTCACCATGGCCGTCCGGGCTCAAAGGGTGCATCAGTGGTCCTACCGCATGGACAAGCTATCCCGATCTCAATGTTTGACCTGATATATCTCACGAGGAAGTGGTTGCAGCCAGAGACCTTGCCAGGCCCTCAGATTGTGGAGCGTGTGGTCATGGACCAGTATCTGCGTGCGCTCCCTACTACTGTGAGGAAGTGGGTCAGTCATGGGGACCCCAAAACTGCAACCCAACTTGTGGACTTCAAGGAGAGATACACGGCTGCTGAGGAATTTCTAACCCCCACTTCAATGTATCTAGGAGTGAAAGATCGCCCAGCGGACCTGGTAAGACTGTTCCAGGGTTCAAGGGCTTGGGGAAGTTTTGATAAGACTGCTCTGTTTTTCGTGAGAGCAAGTGTTTGAATACAATCTGGAAGGAATAGTGGAAGTCTTGCACAAACCGAGACATCTAGCGTTGAGCAGTGGAGGAGAACCCGTCCTGCTTATGGTTTAAAGAGAAAGGCGATTTTATTTGATATATCTGGTGAGTGTATAGAGTGGACGCACGTGTGGTGGTGGAGCACCAAATTGTGTAGGAAGATATGGTATAAAGAGGACACCTATTCTCACTTGGTGGGCAGATTGTCTAAACTTTAATCTTCTTATAAGAAAGAGAGAACCTTGATGTCACTTATATTGGAATTTATTATAGTTATATTGTTTCTCTTTTAAAAGGGAATTTTTTCATAAGTTGATGGAATTTTTATGCACTTTATGAACCATACATGCACTTTTTGAATTTGTATGCACTTTATGAACTTTACATGCACTTTATGAATTTATTTATCACTTTATGAGCACAAAATATGTGATTTATATGTTAAATGAGTGAACGCCGTAACTTTCACCAATATACATACTAAATTAAGTGATGGAGATATAATCTTTATATTGATAGTGGGCAGCAAAACTCTTTAATTCACACAGTTTTGTTACACAAAAAATACTTTTATACAGTAGTGGCGCCAACCTTGTCCATTTGTAAATTTTTGAATCCCAAAAGAGGTCTTAACAGACCAGGGCACCCCGTTCATGTCCAGGGTTACCAAGACACTGTGCAAGTTATACAAAATCTCCCATCTCCATACCTCTGTCTACCACCCCCAAACGGATGAACTTGTGGAGAGATTTAATAAAACCCTCAAAAGTATGTTGAAAAAGGTGGTCAACAAAGATGAGAGATATTATGATTTTTTGCTACCATATCTCATGTTTGCCATACGAGAGGTTCTGCAGGCTTCTACGGGTTATTCCCCGTTTGAACTCTTGTATGGTAGACATCCCAGGGGGCGGCTAGATGTCGCAAAAGAAACGTGGGAAGGAGAGGCCACCCCGTATAGAAGCGTCATAGAGCATATCTCCTTGTTGCAGGATCAAATCGCAGCTGTCCTGCCCCTGGTATGGGAAAATATGGAGTGAGCCCAGGAAGCCCAGAGGAGAGTTTATACGTATTCGTCCCCACTGTTGAAAGTAAATTCCTGGCCAAGTGGCAGGGTCCCTTTCAGGTTAGGGAAAGGGTAGGGGAGGTAAACTGCAAAGTTTTCCAGCCAGGGAAAAGAAAACTGGAGCAAATTTACCATGTTAATCTATTAAAAATTAAGGAAAGACAGAGAGAGTCTATTGACCGTCTCCCCTCCTCAACAGGACAGGGTACCAATGACCCCTGACATCCCCATAACTGAGTCCTTGTCCCTAATGCAACAAAATGACGTTAAAGAATTTGTAAAAATAGAGACTTTTTCTCCCCTTTAGCCGGACTGACCTCAGTGATCCAGCATGACATAATCACGGAACCAGGTGTTCGCATCAATGTGAAGCCCTATAGAATCCCTGATTTTATGAGCAAGGCAGTGGCGAAAGAAATCAAAATCATGTTAGAGTTGGATGTGATAGAGGAGTCCCACAGTGACTGGGCGAGTCCCATAGTGCTGGTCCCAAAGCCCAATGGCACTATCAGGTTCTGTAATGACTTTAGAAAGTTGAATAGTGTGTCCAAGTTTGATGCATACCCGATGCCTCGGGTTGACGAATTTATAGACCAGTTGGGAGGTGCCCGGTACATAACAACCTTAGACCTAACTAAGGGCTATTGGCAGATACCCCTAACAGAGGCAGTAAAGGAGAAGACTGCCTTTTCTACTCCTGAAGGGTTATTTCAGTACAAGCGGATGCCATTTGGGTTACACGGTAAATTCCAAAGAATGATGGAAAAAACATTAAGACTGCATCACTCTTATATTTGGAGGAGGCCAAATACTTTGACCACGTTATTGGTCGGGGGCTGGTTAAGCCACAGACCAACAAACTTGATGCAATCCAAAAATGGCCCCAACTGCTGACTAAAAAACAAGTACGTGCATTCCTGGGGATCACGGGGTACTACAGGCATTTTATACCTGACTTTGTCACCATTGCTGTCCTTCTAACAGACCCGACGAAGGGTAGAGGATTGGTCATGGTGAAGTGGAATCCTGAGGATGAAAAGACTTTCCAGAAGTTAAAGCAAGCCCTTTGTGCACAACCTGATTTCTCAAGGGAGTTGGTTGTGCAGACCGACGCCTCTGATGTGGGTCTAGGGGCGGTACTGTCCCAGATCGGAGACAGGGAGGAGCACCCGGTGGTATATGTGAGCCACAAGTTGAACAGGCATGAAAAAAATTACGCCATCATAGAGAAAGAGTGTCTCGCTATCAAATGGGCCTTAGACGCCCTGAAGTATTATCTGTTGGGCAGACCATTCAGGCTAGTCACCGACCATGCTCCCTTGAAGTGGATGTGTGACAACAGGCAAAAGAATAGTCAGTGAAAAGGTGGTTCCTCGCTTTACAACCCTTTAAATTCACAGTGGAGCATAGAGCGAGAAAGCTACATACAATGCGGATGCCCTTTCCTGGGTCCAATGTATGGTTGGGGCAGTTGCTCAACCCCAGGGGCTTGAGCAGAGGGGGGATATGTGACAGTATGCGAGGCAAAGTGATAGACGGACGCTATTTGTCGCCTCGCATACATTCACTTGGATTGGACTGAAGCAGAGTCCGGCCCAGGTTTTCCCAGCCACCGTGGTAGGGCTGGTTCTGGGCCGGGTTTTTGGGTCCACTGGAGTCCAGTTTCAGGTGTGGTTAAATGACCAGGAGGCGAGCACAGTGTAGCTCTGGCCTGGGACTCAGAAACACTACAATGAGAGAGCTACACATTGGGAATTGGTTGCTCTAAGGACTCTCAAGAAAGGTTTGCATTTGCTTTTGTTTGAGGGTGTCTGGGATGAGCCTGGCACCGTATAGTGAGGTACCTGTTGTGTATAATTTGGCAAGGATTTGTTTTCCTATTTTGTTTGTTTATTTTACTTGCAACCTTTACTAATAAAACTGGCAACCTGCCAGACTTTTAAGAAAGTTTGCCTGAATGCTGCCTTTTTCCCAGGAAAGGTGATCCCCATGAGCTAATCTCCCACAATATATATATATATATATATATATAGTGACAGAACGGTCCCC
Source organism: Glandirana rugosa (assembly GCA_018402905.1). Classification (NCBI taxonomy): domain Eukaryota; kingdom Metazoa; phylum Chordata; class Amphibia; order Anura; family Ranidae; genus Glandirana; species Glandirana rugosa. The sequence goes on along the minus strand of BLSH010042062.1, from coordinate 2,666,956 downwards.
TGTCACGCTATGTGTCCCCCAGGATTGTCAACCTGACAGGTTGACAGGTTCCAGGACTGTTATTTGAAATGGAGGAATCTGTTTTGGCAGTTTCCTCCAAGCTTTGCTAGATCCAGTTGGGAGTCTGGAGTTTGGAGATTTCTCAGCGATCTGGGAAGGAGGAAATCTCCAATACTGGGACCAGGTCTTGAAAGCAGCCAGGACGTTGATTGTCCAGGTGTGTGTGTGGGCCTAGTAGGAGAGTGAGGATCAAGGTTCTGGACTCCACCCTCCCAAGGAGTACAGGACGGCAAGGGAGAAGCGTGCAGGTCTGCACGGATCTGTCTGAGAGGAGACAGGATGCCCTATCGGTTGGGCCATAGCAGGAAGAGAGAGTGTCAGACAGGGTACTGAGTAGATACGGGCCCGGGACACTAATACAAGGTCACAAGACCGAGGTCTGAGCGTGAGCAGCAACGCTGACCAGTAAATCCAGGAGGATTGGCATTTTGACTGTGAGTGATTTACTTTCCTGTGTTGAAGTGAAACCCCTACGTGGGATAACGCTGGATGAACTGTAATTTATGTTATTTTAATAAACATGAACTGCCATGCCCTTAAAGAGAGATCCTGACTGTCATGAACTCACTCCAAACGCATCTATCATGAGAGCTAAACACCCCCCAATATCACACGTGGTGAACTCGGCGGGCACAGGATGGTAGAATCCGAGGTCCCTGCTCCACAGTGAGTTCATGTCAGGAACTGTCGGTTGTGTGCGGTTGTGCAGCTAGGCGAACAGCATTGCGAAGGAATGCTTTGGACACAATGCAGAATCCTGCAATCAAGCAAGTTCATCTGTGATATGGACTGTGACTGAGAACCGGCAAGAGGAGAGCAACGTTCTTTAAAGAGACAATGCTCTCAAAATTTTTTGCGGGACTGCAAAGCTGTGGGTATGGAGAGATCAAAGCTCCTAAAAGAAGCAAGGTTTGCTGAAATGATAGACAGAGCTCTGTGGCTAGAGAGGTTGTTGCCGCTTGAAGGAGCCCCATACATGCCAGAACAGAGTTTGCAGAGGAGAAAGACTGTGATTGCTGTTGTCCTTAGTAACCCTGGTGCAAGTAGGCCAGCTATTAAGGTGCCACAGCAAGAGGCAAGGAGGCCTCTGTGCTGCATGCGTTGTAGCGAATGGGGACATGCTGTTGCCCAGTGCCCCTTGTCACTGGGTAATCAAGCTAACGAGAGGGTTCAAGTAATCCAAAGTCTGCCTACTAATGATTGTGGCCAGTGGTGTCCTCAAGAGTGGTCTCCCATGCTAACCCCCAGTAAAGTGCCATCAGGATGGTGGGGCTGCTGTACAGGTGAAGCTCACTGTCCCTGGGATGCCCGAGAATCTGTGATGTCTAGGAGGGCTGTGGTTGCCCCTAGCAATTTTAGTGCAAAGAGTGCACCGCCGAAAGTGGTTGCCTGTGGCAACGAGGAAGTGATTTGTATCACCGATTTTTGTAACCCTATGGTACCCAAGGACGCTATTGCAAGCTATCTTGAAGAGTTTGAGTTCTGGGCTGTAGTTGAAAGGCGGCCTAGAATCCGGTGGGCTGAGTTGGTACAGCTGCTTCTTGCTGAGGAATACCGAGAAGTATACAACGGCATGGTTTCTAACTGAGATGACTATGACAACTATAAAGCCGCAATCCTGGAGTGCTGGAAAATTCCAGAAAGAGGAGCTACACTAAAAAGGTTTTGTGCGGTTTCCAATGGCTGAGTTGGTACAGCTGCTTCTTGCTGAGGAATACTGAGAAGTATACAACGGGATGGTTTCTAACTGAGATGACTATGACAACTATAAAGCCGCAATCCTGGAGTGCTGGAAAATTCCAGAAAGAGGAGCTACACTAAAAAGGTTTTGTGCGGTTTCCAATGGCAACAGAAAGTAGGTTTGGCCGGCAACCAGAAGGGGGCATTTGCTTGTGAGAGCACAACCAAGGAGGGACGATGCCCTCAGGCTCCTGTACATGCTGTCTGGAAGGGTAAGACTGGTTGTAATATAATGATGTCTGGACCCACTGATTTCATGTTAAAAGAGAATGGTTTTGAGACTGTCCATGATGTGAGAGTGACCACTGTTAGTGGGGCCACTAAATGGGCTCTTGAGAGTGACTTTTCCATGTGCAGTACCCTGTACAGAGGGGAGGCAGGGGTTAAAATCCAAACTGCACCTATGTTGATGACTAAATGTGATATATCTAATGTCAATGTTGCTGCTAATGAAAAATGTAGTGCTGAAGGGAGAACCCCAGGTTCTTACCATGCAAAAGCTGTGATCAAAAAGGTGCTGTTGCCCATAGCAACTGTTGATAAGGCAACACAGTTGTCCCTAGAAATCTCCCGGGAATGTCCTGTATTAGCCGGAGGTTGCCCTGGACAACTGCAATGTCACTCTGGTGGGGTAGAGTGGAACTGCACCTTTTTATGGGAATGTGCTAGTACAATCTGCTATTACTGAAAGTGTGCAGGTAAATAATGGGTTAATGCAAATTGTGGACGCAAAACTATGTGAGGTTTGTGAAGCGCCACCTGAGCAAGAATGTGAAAGTGGTGTATTGCAGCCTGTTGTGAGTAATCAAGTGTTGCCAAAGTCTGAGATGTTTCACACTGAATTTTGCAATGAGTCTGCAGCTAAGCCTGTCTGCTTGCAGGTGTCTTCTTGGGCAGATGGGTCGGTGCTGAGGAGTACCGACGAATGGAGCACACATGTAACGGATTGGAATAGTTGGAGCAAAAACCTAATCTCCCTGATAGACAAAGCTTTTGCGCACAAAGATGAGCTGCAGTGCAGCCTGTAGCTGAAGTTATGGTGGCTGATGCAGGGGTTAACCCTCAAGAGACAGAAGAACCAGTTAAGGGCGACGCGCTGCAGAGACTTTGTCCATGACTCCCAAAAGTAATGCTGATATGGAGTGTCAAAGTGACGATATCACTGTTAATGTTCTGGAGCAGATCACTAATGCTGAGCCTGAGAAGATGGGTATAAGTCCAGCGTCTGGCAGCGCACTGGTTCAGCACCAGGGTGTGGTTACCTCCAGTTAGGAGGAGCTTCTGTTGAATGTTGCAACTTCTCAGGTCGCAGCACGCAGTCACTCTGCATTCACAGTGTCATGGAAGTCCCCAGGAAGGACCTGGATTTGAAATCAAGGGTCTGGTTTGTAACACAAGCACTCAAAGAGATGCTTGCACTTTCAGATGTACAGCCCCTCTATACTGGTGTGTCTCCTACACAGTCTGATGGTCTGGTACTGCGGAGTACCACTAGGTGGAGCACTGGATGGCAGGCTGTACAGCCCAAAGAAAAACAAGAAAGGAATGACTTATTCCTAAATTTGTTACTCTTGTAAAAAGTTGCACTTGGGTGTGCTGCTGGTTCGCTTCCTGTAAAAGTGGTATATGGGAGAGGCTTTAGAGAGATGGAAAGTGAGGAAAAAGTGTCTGAAGTTTCCCCTCCTAACAGCCAGGTGGAGCGTATTCCTGCTGCGATGGTACCAGGTGGTGCTGGTCAGTTGTCGGCGAAGGGCGCGTACACTGTACCAGTGGCCAAGTTATATGAGATGGAAGGGCTGAGCACAGACCAGAAAGCAGCAGAAATCCTGACGGATGTGGTTAAAGAGACTGAGGTCCCCAGTTCAACTGTAGGTTTAGGTGACAAACATGATATGGTCCCTGAGACAAAGGCAGGGATGAGAAGTGCTGTAAAAATTATACGTGGAACAGACGAGAGCTCGCCTGTTTCAGTTTTGCATAAAAATCCAGATCAAATTGGAAAAGGTCAGGTGGTGGGACAGCTGCCTGCAGAGTGCATGACACCAGAGGAGGTGACGTCTGGTGAGGTTACCATCGAGGATGGCTGCCCTCTGTTGTGTGTGCCCTCTGCAGACTCTGCCCTAACCAGCACTGAAAAAATGGGAATTGATAACAGCTGCAACATGGAGTGGTGTAATGTTGGTTGGAATATGTCTGTTGGTGAACCAAGCAATGTATTAATGCTACATGAAAAGTTGGGTTCCAAAGCTACCGGTAAATGAGGGAAAGGAATAGTGACTGCTGAGTCAGGTGTCAGGAATAAATTGGTTATCAGGAAACCCGGGAAGCTGGAGCATAGAAAAAAGCTGAGTCTACAGAAGTGCCGAACCCCATTAAGATTCAGGCTAGGGCATGCATGGAAACACACCCGGAAGAAAAAGTGAGCCCACACACCTGACAGCTGGTGCAGAGGTGTCCCACTCAAGAGTTGGGCTTGGCGTGTTCCGCCCCCCCACGTGTTCGAAACAAAGGGGGGATATGTGACGGAACGGTCCCCTGTCACGATATGTGTCCCCCGAGATTGTCAACCTGGCAGGTTGACAGGCTCAAGGACTGCTATTTGACATGGAGGAATCTGTTTTGGCAGTTTCCTCCAAGCTTTGCTAGATCCAGTTGGGAGTCTGGAGTTTGGAGATTTCTCAGCGGTCTGGGGGGGAGAAAGGAAGGAAGGAAATCTCCAATCCTGGGACCAGGTCTTGAAATCAGCCAGGACGTTGATTGTCAAGGTGTGTGTGGGCCTAATAGGAGAGTGAGTATCAAGGTTCTGGGCTTCACCCTCCCGAGGAGTCCAGGACGGCAAGGGAGGAGCGTGCACTTCTGCACGGGTCTATCTGAGAGGAGACGGATGCCCTATTGGTTGGACTGTTGCAGAAAGGGAGAGTGTCAGCCAGGGTACTGAGTGGGTACGGGCCCAGGACACTATTACAAGGTCACGAGACCGAGGTCTGAGCGTGAGCAGCAACGCTGACCAGTAAAGCCAGGAGGCTTGGCATTTTGAGCGTGAGTGATTTACTTTCCTATGTTGAAGTGAAACCCCTGCGTGGGAGAACTCAGGATGGACTGTAAAGAGAGATTCTAACTGTTGTGAACTCACTCCAAACGCATCTACCACGAGAGCTAAACACCCCAAATATCACTACAGTTTTTGCCTACACATGCAGGAAGGATAGTCATGAAGAAGAATTGTTAGGGAGTTACATGTGACAGTACTAGCCAGGACAGGAGCTTTTGGAGAGGACTCAGGGCAACCCTCCTACCCACTGATTATGGCCCATGGAGAGAGCAGATCATTCTCTAATGATGGACTACCACTTAATGGATGCTGAGAGCAAGGGCTTGGATTAATCCTCTGAATAAGGACAATCAAGCTACCCTTCTGCAGGGGATGGAAAGGTATAATATTAATCTTGTACAGGCTGGAGGTGACAGTCAAGGAAGAAGTGGACAGAGCCGAGGAACAATACATATTAAATCCAACTAATGACAATTATAAACGCTTATTAGCTCAGCAACAGAGTTATAGAGGGGCGCTGTTTAAAAAAGAGGAAATCAAGAGGCTTACGGGGAGATTAAAATCATATGTGGAAGGAGAGAGCGTTGGAAGAACACTGGCCTCCCTGATTAGGACTAATTCCTCTCCCAATACAGTGCTGGCAATAAGGCTACCTGGGGGGGGGGGGAATTACATCACACCCTAAGGAAATAGCAGGGGAGTTCAGTGGATATTACAAAAAACTTTACCAAGCCCATAATATGGAGCAGGAGGGGAGGATGGAGGAATTCTTTAGAAATGTGAGGCTCCCCAGCCTCACAGAAGAGGAAAAGCAGGAGTTGGAAGCCCCGTTAACACTGGAAGAGATACAGAAAGCAGTAGGGGAGATGGCAGGTCAAAAATCCCCAGGGCCAGATGGTCTTCCGGTTGAGATCTACAGATGATTTGGAAGCATTCTGCTCCCAGAACTCCTGAGGGTAGCACAAGAGGCCATTAGAAACGGGAGACTTCCCCCTTCAATGAGAGAGGCAACAATTATAGTGTTACCAAAAGAAGGCAAAGATCCGTTGGATACTGCCTCATATAGACCAATATCACTTCTATGCTCGGATACTAAGATACTGGCAAAAGTGCTGGCTGGTAGAGTGAAGAAGGTCATCCAGAGGCTTGTTCACCCGGACCAGTCAGGATTTATCCCCCATCGTTCAACTAGCATCAACATTAGAAGGGTATTCCTGAACCTACAGATTAAGACAAAAAACCCGGGCGCTAGAGCCATTATATCCCTGGATGCGATTAAAGCATTTGACAGCCTGGACTGGGGATATCTTGGACGGGTCCTGGAGGAGTTTGGGTTTGGCCCTACTTTTAGAAACTGGATTAGAGTACTATACAAAGATCCAAAGGCCAGTGTCCAAGTTAACGGAGTGGGCTCCGAGGGGTTTCGACTGGAGAGGGGGACAAGGCAGGGGCGTCCTTTATGTCCCCTGCTCTTCGCCCTTGCGATTGAGCCCCTGGCATCGGCAGTAAGAACTGCCAGGGATCTGACGGGATTTCAGAGATCCTATGGAGAAGAAAGGATAGCTCTCTATGCAGACGATATATTGCTGTTTTTGGGGGGCTCTCAGACCTCATTAGCCTCAGCAATTCGCCTGGTAGAGGACTTTGGATCCTTTTCTGGACTGAGGATAAACTGGGAAAAATCCGTGTTGATGCCAGTTGATCCCCTGACCGCTCCACTCCCAAAGCCTGCCGCCAGAATAGAAATAGCAAACAAACTGAAATATCTTGGGATAGTTTTTACAGGAGATCCGGCAGGCTTTATGGAAAATAACATGCTCCCTCTGTTAAATAAATGGAAAAACAAAGGGGAAATCTGGAAACATCTTCCCTTATCATTAAGTGGAAGATGTAACCTGATTCGGATGATATGGCTCCCACAGTTGCTTTATATTCTCCATAACACCCCAATCTGGATCCATAAATATTGGTTCTGCAAAATCGACACCCTATTTAGAAAGCTGATCTAGAAAGGACGGACTCCCAGGATCCGGTTGAAAACCCTTCAACTTCAAACAACAGAGGGGGGGTTAGATCTTCCCCACCCAGGGAGATACTATCAGGCAGCACAACTACAGCACCTGGCGGGATGTGGGACGAGAGAGGGGAAAGATGGGAACAGCCGATTGATGTTGGAATGTACCCCGCACGAATCGATAATAGAGGCATTAGAGGCAAGGTCCTTCAGTCCCGAGACACCCACGTTGAAAATGGTCACCAAAATATGGAGCCAGGTTAAGAAGCAGATGGGCTATAGTGGAATCTTAGAAAACACCCCGTTATGGGACAATAATCAGCTACAGGAACTACGAGAAATTGGAACAATAGGGGAATGGAAAAATCTGGGCATTAAGTACGTAGCACAGTTATATGCTGGAGGACACATGAAATCATTTTCAGAGTTAAGAGAGGAATTTGGGATTGCAAAGCACTCCTTCTATAGATACCTCCAGATTAGGCACGGGTTGATGAAACAATTCACAAATGCACAGGTGGAAGTGGTCGATATGCCTATTATGAGTGCAGTGTCGGGTGCGGGCAGTAGCAAAGGCCTGATCTCGAGCCTGTATGGAAGTCTGGGAAAGGGATCGGGAGGACAAGAGGGAACCCTCCTGCTAAAAGCTAGGTGGGAGGAGGACGTGGGCCCCATGACGCATGAACAGTGGGGAGAAGTATTAAAAGCATGCCCTCAGGCCTCGATGGCCCCCTCACAGAGGGCCTCTCAGCTGTTCATGCTTCATAGGGTTTATCACACTCCCCAAAAGCTCTTTAGATTCGGAACTAGACAGGACGATAAGTGCCCCAGATGTCAACAAACGGGGGATCTCCTGCATATGATGTGGAGATGCCCGAAGCTATATAGATATTGGGAAAGGGTAGTGCAAACGATTAACTTAACGTTTAGAACTAAAGTGAAATTAGAAGCCAAACAATGTATATTAAGTGCAGTGTAAGACCCGACTGTGGCAATAGTGTTCAATTGTCTATTTCAAGCAAGGAGACTAATTGCACAAAAAAAAAAAAAAAAAAAAAATCTTGTACAGGCTAATGGTCAGAGGAAATATGGTGGCCCACCTGCAGACTGGGTTGGAGAGGCTCCTTCACTTGGGACTGAAATATTTATTAACCATAATCCTCAAGAGATCTATGCCACTGTATCAGACTGCTGGGACATTGTTTGCCTTCTGATGATGTATTTATTGGACAGAATACACAAGTTTGTGTCTCTTCCATTGTTAATTGCACCTATTGGTTCTGTCTGTCGGTTAGTATTGTGTGCACTCCACCTTGTTAGCAAGCTATTGTGGGATGTTATATCTTTATTTTGATTAACTTACGGGTTAATTAAATCACTGTCAGCTATTTGTTTGTACATGTGAATTAGCATATAGTATACGTTGGTTGTTCCTTAGTTATGTTAATTATATTCATGCATACAGTTTCCTTTGTATACGATAATGTAATCACGATCACCTGATCTGGTGTACTATAATGTCTGTGTGAGTTTTCAATAAACAGTTCCAGTTTGCATGTACAAGCTATTGTCGGCTAGTCTTGTATGCTCAACTATAATATCTGATTCCTATGTCCAGACTGGAGGAAGCTATATATCTTAACGGAAGCACTCAAGCTGGGTGTCGGACAGTTCCGTCACATTACATAAGAACATGTAGCCCACAACACTGCAATCCACAGTAATTTTACACCATATACCATAGTATAGCACTGTATAGATACTAACTTTCTAACACAGACTGTCAGCTGTCTCTGAACTACTCCAACACACACTGACAAATGGTTTCTGAGACCTCACTTTTTATAGCTGACACATAAAAAAAACCCTATTAATGGCCCTTCTAAGTCAGCTGACCTAAGTTCAAAGGCCATGCAGTACATTATAGTTACAGAGAATTTAAAAGAGTTGTAAAGGCAGAAGTTTTTTTATCTTAATGCATTCTATGCATTAAGATAAAAAAAAACCTTTTGTGTGTAGCAGCCTCCCCAGCACCCCTTAATTACTTACCTGAGCCCCATCTCTCTCCAGCAATGTCCACAAATGTCTAAGCCATCCGGGACACTCCTCCTGAATGGCTGAGACACAGCAACAGCGCCATTGGCTCCCGCGGCTGTCAATCAAAGTCAGTAAGCCAATCAGGGGAGAGAGGGGATGGGGCCAGGTAGGGGCTCCGTGTCTGAATGGATACACGGAGCTCTGACTTGGCTTGGGCGCCCCCATAGAAAGCTGCTGGCTGTGGGGACACGCTATAGAAAGGAGGGGCCAGGAGCAGCAAAGAGGGACCCGAGAAAAGGAGGATCTGGGATGCCCTGTGCAAAACCAACTGCACCTAGGAGGTAAGTATAACATGTTTGGTTTTTTGTTTCTTTAACCCCTTCCCGCCGGTAGGACGTCCATGGACGTCCTGGACTTTGAGGGGTGATATCTGAACGGTGCCAGCAGCTAGAGGCACCATTCAGATATAATTTTTTCAGGCTGGCGATTCTGTGCACCATAAGAATGATCATAGCGGCAGTGCAGCCATTCGGTGCTTCTCCCGTGCCGCCGGTACGATCGGCGGCAGGGAGAAGAGATCCGTCAGGCCCGAGCGCGATGTTATGACGTCACGTCCAGGCCGGCTTTAGTAAACAAAGCCGCGATCACGTCTGGAAAGGCTGGGATCGGAATTTTTTTTCTGATCTCAGTCTTTCCAGCCTGCAGGAGAGTTGTGAGGTCATATTGACCCCACCATCTCTCCATAAAGAGTACCTGTCACGCACCATTCCTATTACAAGGGATGTTTACATTCCTTGTAATAGGAATAAAAGTGATCAAAAAAATTAAAGAAACAGTGTAAAAATAAAAAATAAAAGTAAAATAAATAATAATAATAAAAAAAAAAAAATTACAGTCCCCCCGTCCCCGCGTGCTCGCATGCAGAAGCAAACGTATATGTAAGCCCCGCCCACATATGTAACGGGTGTTCAAACCACACATGTGAGGTATTGCCGCGTGCGTTAGAGCAAGAGCAATAATTCTAGCACTAGACCTCCTCTGTAACCCTAAACATGTAACCTGTAAAACATTTTAAAGCGTCACCTATGGAGATTTTTAAGTACCAACGTTTGGCGCAATTCCACGAGTGTTCGCAATTTTAAAGCGTGACATGTTGGGTATCAATTTACTCGGCGTAACATCCTCTTTTACAACATACAAAAAAATTGGGCTAACTTTACTGTTTTGTATTTTTTAAATTCACTAAACTGTTTCTTTTCCAAAAAAAAGTGTTTGAAAAATTCCTGCGCAAATATCATGTGATATAAAAAGTTGCAATGATTGCCATTTTATTCCCTAGAGTCCCTGCTAAAAAAACATATATAATGTTTGGGGGTTCTGAGTATTTTTCTAGCAAAAAAATGATGATTTTTACATGTAGGAGAGGAGTGTCAGAAATGGCCCGGTAAGGAAGGGGTTAAAATGAGACTTTACAATTACTTTAATCCAGTGTATTCCCACATTAATTGCTTGGACTGTGAACCTCAAAGAAGTAGGGTATGCCTTAAACCCATGATGGCAGCAAACCCAAATATCATCTCTAGTAGCTATGAATGTTACTTTACAGTAGACTCAAGAAAATAAGATTATATACTATATTTAAAATTAAGTGCAGGGTGGTGAGCAGCAAGCCGGAGGTGAAAGGACTGGTTAGGCTTTAACAAATTGTCAAAAACACCATATTACATTAATGTCAGTGTAAGCTTTATTTCTTTTGTCATTATTAGGTTGACTTCCCTGTACACTACCACATATACTGTATACATATTTGAATAACACAGCTGCAAGAGTGACCTCTTTTTGCTTTCATGTCATCAACTGTTCTTTTTTGCTATGCAAAAAGCACTGCATATGAAAGTGTTATATTTTCCTTAGCTAATTATTTTCCTTACTCAGGTAGCTGGCCACGTGTTTTTGGTATTTGCATAATGAATCTGTGTTACATTGCACTACAGTAAAATTAATGAGTGGGCGATTAACAGGAATGGAATTAGACTTCATATAGACAGCATACAAGAGCAAACACAGCGGTAGAAAACAAAATCACCAACTCAACTCATCTCTGAACTTCGGTTAAGAGCAAAGAAAGATGTTGGAGATCAAGATTGTAATCATGATGCTTTTTGACAGCATTGCCATGTTTGTTGGAGGTTTTGGCAACATGATTATTTTAATTAACTGTGTGTTACAAGCGATCAGAGAAGGACTTTCTCCATTTATCTTAATAGCATTCACAATGTGCCTAAATAACAGTTTACTGATATGTTTTCAGGTTTTAAATGGGTTAATGTCCATTTCTGCATACCTTCAGCCAATGTCTGCACTCTTTCATGGAATATTGATGGCGTTTTTGTGCTACAGTCTTTGGTCATCCTCCTGGTTGTCCTTGTACTATCAGTTTAAGATAGTGCCCTCTTCATCCACACTAAATGCCTGGGTGATACGTAACTTTAATGTTTTACTACCTTGCTTCATGTTGTCTTCACGGGTGATCTTTGTGGTTGTTGGTTTCCCTTCGATGTTCCAAGAAGCTGAGAACTTTTCCACAAACTCTTTTAATATTTCCACTATCTTAAGAAATCAGACAACCAGTCCTCTCTCTTTGCAGGTTGTGCTGTATTGCACATTCGCAACACTGTCGATTCTGGTAACCTTTATGTCGGTGATGACAATTCTAACCTCTCTTAGAAGACATGTACGCAACATCACAAAGAATTCAGAAGTGACCACAAGCTTCAAAGCTCACTACACAGCTGCCAAGTCCATCATAACACTCCTAGTGTTTAACTTGTTCTTGTTTCTGTCCCAAGTTGTTGGTTACCTGAGAGGAGATTTGTCTTGGATATCTACCTTGAAAAGTATTGCACTCTCTGTACTATTAACCGTGTGTCCATATATATTGATTGCAGGCAACAAAAAGCTAAGAACTGAAGTAAAAAAATCTTCTGAACATGTTATGCATATGTTGGGCATCAACAACCTTTTAGGTAAATGTTCTGCTTGATTTGATATTATTTTACTACTTACCATTTGTAAATATCTAATGTGTACATCTGCTAAATGTTGGATACAAAAAGACAACCAGAAGATTAGTGATTGCCTGTCAGCCTTGTGCAATTTTAGAGTGTCTCTGTTAGTTTGAACTCAGTTTGAATTCATGTACATGAATACCATTGTTTTAACAGGTTTAACATTTCATTTTGTATCAGAAATTAACTCAGGCTGTCAGAAAAACATTTGTGAAAGCATGAAAAAATCAAATATTAACTTCTCTGAAGTTAAACAGTGACTGACTGGAACTATACTACATGAGAAACATATGGGAATACTTATTGATTCCCATTCCACATTTCTCAAAATTTGGACACCCTAGCTGGACTACAACTGTTCCATTTATATTGATTGCTCCTTACTTTCACTCTAATTTTTGAGTAAGGGCATTGGAACAAATGCAAATGCTGCCAGTACCCACAATCCAACCCAATCTCACCCATCTTTTCTCCATCCCTTCCCAATACTTTAACCCAACTAGAACAACTTGTTCTTTCTACATCTCTACAGTACATCTCAAACGCCAGTCACTTATGCCAATTACTTACTCACTTTTCTCTTTAGCTTTAGCTCTTCTTTTCTCTTACTCTATCACCTTCACTTGGCACTTCAACCTACCTCAAATCAAGGTTTACTAATTGCTTTATGTAATCCCCTTTTGTTTATCATCTTGTTACTTTTTGTTGTGCAGCCCTGAATGATACAATGCTGGGACTTAACCATAGAATCTCAGCATATTCTTTCTCATGCATTAAATGTATTATAAGCATATTAAGATAATGCTAATTTGTCCTTTTGTTACTATATTTATTTCATTCACAATTACCCTAAGAAACATTTTTTCCTTTCATCTCATAATTTATATGTATATGTCAACTGCAACCCCCATTCAATGTAAACCTTGATGCATCTATTACAAGCTTAATGTTTTTTAAACTTAAATAAAACGGTTGTCAATCAACAAATTAGGCTGATCTGTTATAAGCTCTAGGCTTACTGGAGTATCCATGTCCTTGAATGACCCAAAACCAGTAAAACATCCAAGGCACCAAACTTCCATCTTCTACCAGCCTGCAACAGACAAGCATTTTTCCAACCCCCGAAGAAGTTATCCCTGATATATTTTTTTCTCTATTACTACTTGTTATTAGAGAGCTCTTCCCTGCTATTGGGAAGTTCTGTCTTTGACTCCTAATCTACCTACTTAGTTGTGAAATTCATACATATGTGGTTCACAAACGCTTCTGTTCATGAACACCGCAGTTCACGAACAGAAGAGTTCACAAAAATTTGCTTTGATTCACAAACTCCGCTTCGGTTCACAAACACGAGCTGCGGCCATCTTCCCTGCTCTGACACGTTCATATTGAGAAGAGCAGTGCAAGATTAGAGTCTTAGGAGAACCTGTCAACTCAGATAGGGGGTTCTGCCCCTGACTACCATGAGGGTGGGCTCACTTGATTGGGAATCATGGAAAAACAGTTCATATGAATTCTACAATTTTATCATGCCCTCAGATGCACAGTGCTGTTTTCTGGGCCCTAGATTAGTCATCTAAATTGGAGTTTGGGATTGTTTCAAACAAGGATTAAAGAGGAGCTATAGTTTATTTTTTTCTTCTTTTTAGATGTACACATGAAAGAGGTCAGCTTAATGTAAAATATTGTATGTAATATATGTTTAAAATCCTTTTTTTTTTGTACATACATTTCATAATTTTACTGTATATATAAATAAAAAAAAGTTCAGAACAGATTAACCCTATTTACATTGAATCCTATGGGAAATTTTTCTTCGGTTCACATCCAATTCGGTTCGCAACCAGTCATTTCACAAATTAAGTTTGTGAACCGAGCTACCACTGTATATACTTAGATAGCATTATTAGTTGAAACAAGATGCCTGCAGTTAGATAATCTGGATCACATATATTATTTGGATGTTGTACATACTGTATGTACTGTATATATTTTAAAGGATATTTAAGTAAGAATAAGAAATTTAACCCATCAATCAATTCTCAACTGACAATGTCATATTTCACCAGAGAGTTTCTCATACTGTTTACTGAACAAATGGTTGAGAAGTCCAGCTGCAAGGAATTGGCATCTTCATTTGACCTTGTTCTAGGAAAACTTTACAATTAATACATTCTATAAACTTTACAATGAATGGCATTTAAATTCTCGATTCAGGTTCTTCAAAGTAGTAAGATGGAGGAGCCCCTGCAAACCATCCCATTTCTCTTTAGGAACATGAGGTCCAAATTTCCACAATTTGTACTGCAGCACCGCCTGCTAGTGAGTCTGAGACTGCAGCCTATTCTTTCATATATAACGGACAGCCTCTACCATCATTATCTCTAAAACAATGACCTATCTTGTTCTGATAATTGGCTTACATTTCCAATCTGGAGGACCATCTTTTTCACTTATAACAACAAAGAAAGCTAACATATGGAATTACAGAATAATGAGCATATTATTACAGATAATAAACTGATCTCTTATTTAAGAGATGTATAACTTCAGTTATGTGTAGCACTGAAAACAAAAGGAAAACATGTTATAAATGTACTATTTGTCTATATCAGGGGTCTCCAAACTTTCTAGGCAAAAGGACAGTTTACTGTCCTTCAGGCTTTATGTGGGCCAGATTGAGACCAGTGGAATTAAAAAATTAAAAAATGCCTCAGACTTGGTGATCAGCAGGGGTAAAAAATAACGACATAATGCTGCCTGTGGGTGGTAGGAAGAGGAATAGTGCCTCATCATTGGTATTAGTGGTAAGAAATATTCCATTGCTGGTGTTAGCGGGAGGAATGGCGCCCAATTGTTGGTATTAGTGGGGGAAAATAGTGCCCCTTCAATGGTATCAGTGGGTGAAATAGCGGCCTATCATTTGTATTAGTGGGAGAAGTGGTGCCACATTATTGGTATTAGTGAGAGGAGTAGTGGCATATCATTGCTATTGGTGGGAAGAATAATCCCCATCATTGGTGTCAGTGGGAAGAATAGTGCCCCACCTATGGTATCAGTGGAAGGACTAAAGCTTTATCTTTGGTGTCAGTGGGAGGTATAGTGCCTTGTATCAGTGGAAGGAGCAGTGCTCTAAGGTAGGCACTACTAAAGGCAAGCAAAGGGCCACATCTGGCCCACGGGCCGCAGCTTGGAGACCACTGGTCTATATGATAGTGCAGTGAATAAAAACCTTAGATAAATGCAGACTGAGTATAATTCTCTGTTTCTGATGGTAAAACAGGATTGTGTGAGGACTACCGTATTTGCAGATATTGTAAAGGAACATCATTTTATATTGCTTCAGATAGAGAAGGGGGTGAGGCCAAGCTTGGCTTTTACAGGAAAAGTTAAGAGCTGCCTTTAACTTTACCTATTATCTTGTATCCACTTTCATGTTTTGACATGTGGTTTTTATAAAAAAAAAAATAATAAAAAACCTGTGATTATATATTTTAACCACTTCAGCCCCAGAAGGATTTCCCACTTTAGGACCAGAACACGTTTTGCAATTTGGCACTGCATTCCTTTAACTGACAATTGTGCGGTTGTGTGACGTTGTACCCAAAGTAAACTTGCTTCCTTTTTTTCCCACAAATAGAGCTTTCTTTCGGTGGTATTTGATCACCTCTTCGTCATTTCTGATCACCGCTATAAACAAAAAAACAGCGACAATTTTGCAAAACAAAAACAATATTTCTTACTTTTTGCTAAAATACATATCCAAAAAAAATATTTAAAAAAAACAATTTTTTTCATCGGTTTTGGCTGATTTATATTCTTCCTCATATTTTTGGTAAAAAAAAAAATCACAATCTGCATATATTGACTGGTTTGCGCAAAAGTTGCTGTGTTTACGAATGATGAGAATTAATTTATGAGGTTTTTATTTTTTTTTATTTTTTACAAGTAATAACGGCGATCTGCGATTTTTAGCGGACTGCGATATTGCGGCGGATATGTCAGACCATTTTTCCATTTTCTTGCGACCATTGGCATTTATACAGCGATCAATGCTATGAAAATGCACTGATTACTGTATAAATGTCACTGGCAGGGAAGGGGTTAACCTGCAGGGTGCAGTCTAAGGGTTAACTGTGTTCCCTGTGTGTGTGTTACTAACTGTATGGGGGCTGGCCTGCAGAGGCAGCATTTCAGCAAATATGTGGAACAGTATGTGTGCACACGCCTACACGTACTGACTGATGGGTCTGCCCCATTCAACTTCTGGGTCTCCAAATTGGGCACATGGCCTGAATTTGCCCTTTATGCCTTGGAGGTGCTGGCCTGCCCTGCAGCCAGTGTATTGTCTGAACATGTGTTTAGCATGGCAGGTGGAGTTATCACAGACAAGCGCAGCCGTCTGTCCACAGCCAACGTGGACAAGCTAACGTTTATTAAAATGAACCAGGCATGGATCCCACAAAACTTGTCTGTACCTTGTGCAGAATAGACATTTAGACCGGCCTCACACAGCCATTGGTATACTTTTTTTTTTAATATGTCTCAATATTTTGGGGGCTACCCCAATTAGAAAAAAAAAACAAATGAACAAAAAACAGCATTGGCTACTTCCTCCTCCACCGCCACTTCCACCTACAGGGTCACCACCTCCTCAACCTCTAGGCTCCTACTCCACATCCACCTCCTCCTCCAATTTTTATTTTTTTTATGTGATTTTAAGTTATTTCCCTATCCACATTTGTTTGCAGGGAACTTGTCCTACTCTTACCCCCGTTTTGCTTCCTTTTTCAGCCCTCTAGCCCTTTCCAGGACTTTTTTACAGCCATTTTTGTGCCCAAAAGTTCGGGTCACCATTGACTTCAATGGGGTTTGGGGTCCGGGGTCAAGTACGGGTCAAGTTGGTGCTGAACCTGAACTTTTTCGCGAAGTTCGGCCGAACCCGACAAACCCGAACACGTCAGCGGAAGCGACGACGTCCTATGACGAAACGCGTTAGGCGGGGCCAGCACGCACGTCCGTCACGTTCGTTTGACGTCAGTTCCGGGTTCAGTGGTTCAGCGCTCTGCACCGCAAACCACAGGGAGAGGAAGGGAGACGTCCCTTCCTCAAACAGCAGCTGAGCTGCTGGTTTGTTTATGAACCCCTAAATTTGTTATTTTAGTTATTCACTCAGTTTTACCCAGTTTCTTATCCATTTTTAAACTGTGTAAATCGTTCTTTTTTACATTGATTGCTGAAAATAAATTTATATATTTTATACGGAGTTACACTATTTTGGACTTTTTTACTCCTTTTCATACGGTTTGAGGGAGCTCCTTCCTCCCTCCCTCGTTTTTGCCTTGTGACCAGAGGATACCTCCCAGGACATCATAAGGATTGGATCGATCCAGGACCATCAGGAAAGGGAACCAGCACCGGAGCAACCATCGTAGATCCATCATCCTATCCCCATCCAGGGCAAAAGGTCCCTACATGCATGTTACCCCTGCAGGGGTGCAGGGTTCTGGTAAGTAGGGACGCAGGAGGGGAGCACATTGTGGAGTCACCTATACTTTGAATTGTCACAAACACCGGACTGTGGAGTCACCTATATTCGAAACTGTCACAAACACCAGATTGTTTCAAGTCATCCCAAACATTTGCTTGGATTTTTATTTTTATTTTTATTTTTCAAAAGACATTAGCATGATGAACTGATTAACATTTTACTTGCTTAATAATTTCTCGCAGACATTTTTAAGTTGCTAGCTTGTTGTCTTACAGGAGTTGTGGGTCTCATCCTTTTAAAACTAGCAGATTATGCGTTCTAGTTTTAAGTTTACATTTTTTCCCTTGTAACACTATAACCTGCAGAATATCCATTTCTACGTTTTTATACGACTATAATATTTTCGGTTCAGGCTGGTTATTATATTTTATACACTATTTTAATATACCACTTTTAATATACCACTATTATAATTACCTCACTTTATTTTGAGATATATATTTATTTGGTAC
Source organism: Glandirana rugosa (assembly GCA_018402905.1). Lineage (NCBI taxonomy): Eukaryota > Metazoa > Chordata > Amphibia > Anura > Ranidae > Glandirana > Glandirana rugosa. The sequence continues at coordinate 2,648,982 of BLSH010042062.1, read as the reverse complement.
ACTTATTGATTTATTTATTTATTTGGCACACTTATTTTATTTATACACCATTTGTTATAGCTAAAGTATTCAGGTTAGCGCCATCTGCTGTTTACACTTGTTTTTTCACTTTTTTCCCTTTCGGGAATCCACGCAGGGCAGCTTCCTATTCATTTTATGTTATAGTATTTTATATATATAACAAACCATATCCTTGGCGCGGATTTTCTTTATATATTATATATTTAAAATTAAGTGCAGGGTGGTGAGCAGCAAGCCGGAGGTGAAATGACTGGTTAGGCTTTAACAAATTGTCAAAAACACCATATTACATTAATGTCAGCGTAAGTTTTATTTCATTTGTCATTATTAGGTTGACTTCCCTGTACACTACCACATATACTGTATACATATTTGAATAACACAGCTGCAAGAGTGACCTCTTTGTTTTCATGTCATCAACTGTTCTTTTTTGCTATGCAAAAAGCACTGCATATGAAAATGTTATATTTTTCTTAGCTAATTATTTTCCTTACTCAGGTAGCTGGCCACGTGTTTTTGGTATTTGCATTATGAATATGTGTTACGTTGCACTACAGTAAAATTAGGGAGTGGGGGATTAACAGGAATCGAATTAGACTTCATATAGACAACATACAAGAGCAAACACAGCGGTAGAAAACAAAATCACCAACTCAACTCATCTCTGAACTTCGGTTAAGAGCAAAGAAAGATGTTGGAGATCAATATTGTAATCATGATGCTTTTTGACAGCATTGCCGTGTTTGTTGGAGGTTTTGGCAACATGATTATTTTAATTAACTGTGTGTTACAAGCGATCAGAGAAGGACTTTCTCTATTTATCTTAATAGCATTCACAATGTGCCTAAATAACAGTTTACTGATATGTTTTCAGGTTTTAAATGGGTTAATGTCCATTTCTGCATACCTTCATCCAATGTCTGCACTTTTTCATGGAATATTGATGCCGTTTTTGTGCTACAGTCTTTGGTCATCCTCCTGGTTGTCCTTGTACTATCAGTTTAAGATAGTGCCCTCTTCATCCACACTAAATGCCTGGGTGATACGTAACTTTAATGTTTTACTACCTTGCTTCATGTTGTCTTCACAGGTGATCTTTGTGGTTGTTGGTTTCCCTTCGATGTTCCAAGAAGCTGGGAACTTTTCCACAAACTCTTTTAATATTTCCACTATCTTAAGGAATCAGACACCCAGTCCTCTCTCTTTGCAGGTTGTGCTGTATTGCACATTCGAAACACTGTCGATTCTGATAACTTTTATGTCGGTGATGACAATTCTAACCTCTCTTAGAAGACATGTACGCAACATGACAAAGACTGTAGAAGCCACCACAAGCTTTAAAGCTCACTACACAGCTGCCAAGTCCATCATAACACTCCTAGTGTTTAACTTGTTGTTGTTTCTGTCCCAAGTTGTTGGTTACCTGAGAGGAGATTTGTCTTGGATATCTACCTTCAAAAATATTGCACTCTCTGTACTATTAACCGTGTGTCCATATATATTGATTGCAGGCAACAAAAAGTTAAGAACTGAAATAAAAAAATCTTCTGAACATGTTATGCATATGTTGGGCATCAACAACCTTTTAGGTAAATGTCCTGCTTAGATTTAATATTATTTTACTACTTACCATTTGTAAATATCTAATGTGTGAATCTGCTAAATGTTGGATACAAAAATACAACCAGAAGATTAATGATTGCCTGTCAGCCTTGTGCAATTTTAGAGTCTCTGTTAGTTTGAACTCAGTTTGAATTCATGTACATGAATACCATTGTTTTAACAGGTTTAGCATTTCATTTTGTATCAACAATTAACTCAGGCTGCCAGGAAAACATTTGTGAAAGCATGAAAAAATCAAATATTAACTTCTCTGATGTTAAACAGTGACTGACTGGAACTATAATACATGAGAAACATATGGGAATACTTATTGATTCCCACTCCACATTTCTCAAAATTTGGACACCCTGGATGGACTACAACAGTTCCATATATATTGATTGCTCCTTATTTTCACTCTAATTATTGAGTAAGGGCATTAGAATAAATGCAAATGCTGCCAGTACCCACAATCCAACCCAACCTCACCCATCTTTTCTCCATCCCTTCCCAATCCTTTAACCCAACTAGAACAACTTGTTCTTTCTACATCTCTGCATTTCAAACTCCAGTCACTTTTGGCGATTACTTACTCATTATTCTCTTTAGCTTTAGCTCTTCTTTTCTCTTACTCTATCACCTTCACTTGGCACTTCAACCTACCTCAAATCAAGGTTTACTATTTGCTTTATATAATCCCCTTTTGTTTATCATATTCATACTTTTTGTTGTGCAGCCCTGAATGATACCATGCTGGGACTTAACCATAGAATCTCAACATATTCTTTCTCATGCATTAAATGTATTATAAGCATATTGAGATAATGCTATTTTATCCTTTTGTTACTATATTTATTTCATTCACAATTACCCTAAGAAACATTTTTCCTTTCCCCTCATAATTTATATGTATATGTCAACTGCAACCCCCATTCAATGTAAACCTTGATGCATCTATTACAAGCTTAATGTTTTTTAAACTTAAATAAAACTGTTGTGAAACAACTAATTAGGCTGATCTGTTATAAGCTTTAGGCTTACTGGAGTATCCATGTCCTTGAATGACCCAAAACCAGTAAAACATCCAAGGCACCAAACTTCGATCTTCTACCAGCCTGCAGCAGACAAGCATTTTTCCATCCCCCGAAGAAGGGAGTGCTCATTATCCCTGATATATTTTTGTCTCTATTACTACTTGTTATTAGAGAGCTATGGGAAGTTCTGTCTTTGACTCCTAATCTACCTACTTAGTGGTGAAATTCATACATATGTGGTTCACAAACGCTTCTGTTCATGAACTCCTCAGATCACGAACAGAAGAGTTCACAAAAATTTGCTTTGATTCACAAACTCCGCTTCCGTTCACAAACACGAGCTGCGGCCATCTTCCCTGCTCTGACACGTTCATATTGAGAAGAGCAGTGCAAGATGAGAGTCTTAGGAGAACCTGTCCACTCAGATAGGGGGTTCTGCCCCTGACTACCATGAGGGTGGGCTCACTTGATTGGGAATCATGGAAAAACAGTTCATATGAATTCTACAACTTTATCATGCCCTTAGATGATCTTTTCCTGGATGCACAGTGCTGTTTTCTGGGCCCTAGATTAGTCATTTAAATTTGGGTTTGGGATTGTTTCAAACAAGGATTAAAGAGGAGCTATAGTTTTTTTTCTTCTTTTTAGATGTACACATGAAAGAGGTCAGCTTAATGTAAAATACTGTATGTAATACATGTTTAAAATCCTTTTTTTTGTACTTACATTTCATAATTTTACTGTATATATAAATAAAAAAAGTTCAGATCAGATTAACCTTATTTACATTGAACCCTATGGGAAAATTAGCTTCGGTTTACAACCAATTCGGTTCGTGACCAGTCGTTTCACAAATTAAGTTTGTGAACCGAGCTACCACTGTATATACTTGGATAACATTATTAATTGAAACAAGATGCCTGCAGTTAGATAATCTGGATCACATATATTATTTGGATGTTGTACATACTGTATGTACTGTATATATTTTAAAGGATATTTAAGTAGGAATAAGAAATTTAACCCATCAATCAATTCTCAACTGACAATGTCATGTTTCACCAGAGGGTTTCTCATACTGTTTAATGAACAAATGGTTGAGAAGTCCAGCTGCAAGGAATTGACATCTTCATTTGACCATGTTCTAGGAAAACTTTAAAATTAATACGTTCTATAAACTTTACAATGAATGACATTTAAATTCTCGATTCAGGTTCTTCAGAGTAGTAAGATGGAGGAGCCCCTGCAAACCATCCAATTTCTCTTTAGGACCATGAGGTCCAAATTTCCACAATTTGTACTGCAGCACCACCTGCTAGTGAGTCTGAGACTGCAGCCTATTCTTTCATATATAACGGACAGCCTCTACCATCATTATCTCTAAAACAATGACCCATCTTGTTCTGATAATTGGCTTACATTTCCACTGAAGGCTCTAAAATGTTATAAATGTACTATTTGTCTATATCAGGGGTCTCCAAACTTTCTAGGCAAAAGGACAGTTTACTGTCCTTCAGGCTTTAAGTGAGCCAGATTGAGACCAGTGGAATTAAAAAATGCCTCAGACTTGGTGATCAGCAGGGGTAAAAAAAAAATGACATAATGCTGCCTGTGGGTGGTAGGAAGAGGAATAGTGCCTCATCATTGGTATTAGTGGTAAGAATAATTTCCATTGTTGGTGTTAGTGGGAGGAATGGTGCTCCATTGTTGGTATTAGTGGGGGCAAATAGTGCCCCTTCACTGTTACCAGTGGGAGAAATAGTGGCCTATCATTTGTATTAGTGGGAGAAGTGGTGCCACATTATTGGTATTAGTGAGAGGAGTAGGGGCCCATCATTGCTATTGGTGGGAAGAATAATCCCCATCATTGGTGTCAGTGGGAAGAATAGTGTCCCAACTATGGTATCAGTGGAAGGAATAAAGCTCCATCTTTGGTGTCAGTGGGAGGTATAGTGCCTTGTATCAGTGGGAGGAGCAGTGCTCTAAGGGAGGCACTACTAAAGGCAAGCAAAGGGCCACATCTGGCCCACGGGCCGCAGCTTGGAGACCACTGGTCTATATGATAGTGCAGTGAATAAAAACCTTAGATAAATGCAGACTGAGTATGATTCTCTGTTTCTGATGGTAAAACAGGATTGTGTGAGGACTACCGTCATTGCAGATATTGTAAAGAAACATCATTTTATATTGCTTCAGATGGAGAAGGGGGTGAGGCCAAGCTTGACTTTTACAGGAAAAGTTAAGAGCTGCCTTTAACTTTACTTATTTTCTTGTATCCACTGTATGTTTTGACATGTGTTTTTTACAAAATGAAACCTGTGATTATGTATTTTAACCACATCAGCCCCAGAAGGATTTCCCACTTTAGCACCAGAACACTTTTTGCAATTTGGCACTGCATTCCTTTAACTGACAATTGTGCGGTTGTGTGACGTTGTACCCAAACTAAATTTGCGTCCTTTTTTCCCACAAATAAAGCTGGTGGTATTTGATCACCTCTGCGTCATTTCTGATCATCGCTATAAACAAAAAAACAGCGACAATTTCACAAAAAAAAAACAATATTTCTTACTTTTTTCTAAAATACATATACAAAAAAAAAAATATAAAAAAAATATTTTTTTCATCGGTTTTGGCCGATTTATATTCTTCCTCATATTTTTGGTTTTACGAATGATGAGAATTAATTTATGAGGTTTTTATTTATTTTTTTATTTTTTACTAGTAATGGCGGCGATCTGCGATTTTTAGCGGGACTGCGATATTGCGGCGGACATGTCAGACCATTTTGACACTTTTTTGCGACCATTGGCATTTATACAGCGATCAATGCTATGAAAATGCACTGATTACTGTATAAATGTCACTGTATAAATGTCACTGGCAGGGAAGGGGTTAACCTGCAGGGGGCAGTCTAAGGGTTAACTGTGTTCCCTGTATGTTACAAACTGTATGGGGGCTGGCCTACAGAGGCAGCCGGTCAATAAGGGGAGCTTGGGCGCTGACAAGAAGAAAAAAAAAAAGACAAGCCCGACCCCCTACAGGAGGCGTCGGTATATTGACTTTTTTTTTTTCTTGGCTCCTTGCTGAGTGCTGACAGCAAGTAGTGAGCCGATTGGTCAGTCATAAAAGACTATGTATGTGCGCTGAACAGGCACACACACATAGTCTGATTGGCTGCCCTGAGCCAGTGACTGACTGGCATTGGATGCTGTGGGCGGGGGCGGGACTGTGACAGACGTGCTGGCTGCATGATTATTCGCATAAAGCGCAGCACTCCGCCGGGTTTCCGTCCCGACTCCCGTGCAGCAGACCATCCACGAGCCACGCAGCAGACCATACACTCCAGCATGCTCTTCGCAAGCTGAGCTCTGCACACTACCAGCCTGCTATTAGATGGGGTAAGTGCGGGACTTTGTCCCGACTTCGGCAGGGAGGGGGGGTTTGTCAGTGCTGCGAGCCCCTATCTGGGCCTCTGTATACTGCTATAAATGGTGACTTTGTATACCCTATCTGGTGATTGTATACCCTATATGGGGCTCTATATACTGCGATATGGTGACTCTGTATACTGCTCTATGGTGGCTCTGTATACCATATCTTGGGCTCTGTATACTGCTATATGGCGACTCTGTATACTGCTATCTGGGGCTCTATACTACTATATGGTGACTCTGTATACTGCTATCTAGGGCTCTGTATACTGCTATATGATGACTCTGTATACTGCTATCTGGGGCTCTGTATACTGCTATATGGTGACTCTGTATACTGCTATCTGGGGCTCTGTATACTGCTATCTGGTGCTCTGTAAGTGTATACTGCTATCTGGTGATTCTGTATACCCTATCTGAGGCTCTGTATACTCCTATTTGGTGACTCTGTATACCCCTATCTGGTGATGCTGTATACCCTATCTGTGATGCTGTATACCCTATCTGGTGATGCTGGGTTGTATACTCCTCACACAAGTGGTGGAAACTATAAGGGGTGGGGCTTATGAGAAGTGGGAGGGGTCAAAAAGGAAGGGCAGGGTCTGGACCTCCATTCTGTCACTGCAGGGGAGCAATTGCAGGTAGCCAGCGGAGATCGAGTCTACCCTACCCACTCCCTGGCTCCCCCGGAACACAGTGAACGCGCAAGCTCTCTCACGATCCGCGATCTCGCAGCTGTCGTCAGGTGACGGCGGTTTGCGATATCGAGCCACTTTGCCGCCGTCAACCACGGCAGGCGGTCGGCAAGTGGTTAAATCACTCATTTGGTTTCAGTTGTCCAAATTTGTTAGTGGCTACATTTAAGGGGTCTATGTATAAAAAATAGCTTTGCAAGTGTCTGAGTATTCGAGCAAAAGTCATGAATAATACCTATAATGTTTGTAATATGTGTGTGAAGTCAATGGAAGCAATATACTTTGAATAATCTCTGTTCAATCCTGACCTCTATATATAAAAACAAAGTATATAATTTAAATTATAGTTGCTGCTCACACTGTATATTCTCAAACCATCACAATGTGTAAAGAAATGAAAGTGTTGTGCAACTCACCAACCGTTTATAGCCTACTACATTACAAACCTGTGAACCCTATATGCACAACTCACAACATGCGTTGATATTAATAATGTGTGTTATGCCAAACTAATTTTGATAACTTCAGCTTAAATGATGTATTGTTACTCCTCTTAGTGCAGGCATCCTCAAACTATGGCCCTCCAGCTGTTGCAGAACTACACATCCCATGAGGCATTGTAAAACTCTGACATTCACAGACATGACTAGGCATGATGGGAATTGTAGTACCTGAACAACTGGAGGGCCATAGTTTGAGGACCCCTGTCTTAGTGCATAATATACGATCAAAATAAACAATCATCTAATCATACAAAAAATCCATATATTAAATAATTAGCTTGGAATTACACACATTATTAATATCAACGCCTGTTGTGAGTTTTGCTTATAGGGTTTATAGTGGGTTATACATTTTTGTTGGGTTGGTGACACTTTCATTTCTTTATACACGTATCGTCAGTTTCTATTTGTTATCTTTATTTTGCCAGGCTGAATGCTCAGATACAGGTCTGGTATGGAATTTGGGGGAAACCCCATGCTGTTTTTTCTTCACATATATGTTAAAATCAGCATTTTTTTTGTTAGAAAGTTACTTATATCTCATAAACATTATATATTTTCTGAAAGCAGAGGCCCTAGATAGTATAATGGTAGTTGTTGCAGTTTTCTATGTTTACCAAATGCACATTTTTCAGGAAATAATACACTTAAATGGGTTTTAGTGCATACTGTCAGGGCTGGGCTCCTGTTACTTAACGAGCAGCTCTTTTCCTTCAGTGCTCAGAAGCTGCTCAGATGTTGGTTAATTACCAGCCACTCATTGTTACCACAGTGACTCACCTAGTTACTATTAACCCTTCTCATTAGTCCAGCCTACAGCCACCCCTCTTTTGTTATTTAAGCAGCTTAACTCATTTCCCCTTTGCCCTTGCATGGTCTATGATCTCTAAGTGTCACCCTTCCTGTGCTCCTGTGTATGACTTGGCCTGGCTGACTTCTCTTCCGAATCCTGTTCCTGTTTTCTGATCCTGACTATGCTGATTTATGGTTTCTTGACCCCGCCTCGTCTGACTACCCGCTCTGGCATCCAAACCCTTCTGTTTTTGACTATATTCCTGAACTGTGTTATTTTTGCTATTTCATTAAAGGTGTGATTTTAACCGCACTTTCTGTCTCCATCTGGTTTATGGTTGCTGATTAGAGTTCAGCAAACACCTGAATGTTTGGGTCCGGCGGGTCCGGCCGAACTTCGTGAAAAAGTTTGGGTTCGGTACCGAACTTGACCCGAACTTGACCCTGGACCCCGAACCCCATTGAAGTCAATGGGGACCCAAACTTTTCGGCACAAAAATGGCTGTAAAAAAGTCCTGGCAAGTGCTAGGGGGCTGCAAAAGGAAGTAAAATGGGGGTAAGAGTAGGACAAGTGCCCTACAAAAAAATGGGGATAGGGAAAATAACTTAAAATCAAATAAAAAAAATAAAAATGGGAAGGGGGGTGGATGTGGAGTAGGAGCCTAGAGGTTGACTAGTCCGTGACCGTGGCAGTGTAGATGGAAGTGGCGGTGGTGGTGGAGGAGGAGGAGGAGGTAGCCAACACTTTTTGTTGTTTGTTTGTTTTTTTCTAATTGAGGTAGCCCCCAAAATATTGAGGCATATTCAAAAAAACAAGTATACCAATGGCTGTGTGAGGCCGGTCTAAATGTCTATTCTGCACAAGGTACAGACAAGTCTTGTGGGATCCATGCCTGGTTCATTTTAATAAACGTTAGCTTATCCACGTTGGCTGTGGACAGGCGGCTGTGCTTGTCTGTGATAACTCCCCCTGCCGTGCTAAACACACATTCAGACAATACACTGGCTGCAGGGCAGGCCAGCACCTCCAAGGCATAAAGGTCAAGCTCAGGCCATGTGCCCAATTTGGAGACCCAGAAGTTGAATGGGGCAGACCCATCAGTCAGTACGTGTAGGCGTCTGCAGCAGCTCTGACATATCCGGGTAGCTTTTTAGAAATTTCTGTACCACCAAATTCAGCATATGTGCCAGGCAAGGGATGTGCGTCAAACCGGCTAGGCCCAGAGCCGCTACGAGATTTCGCCCATTGTCGCACACCACCAGGCCAGGCTTGAGGCTCAGTGGCAACAACCACTCATCGGTCTGTTGTTCAATGCCCATCCACAGCTCCTGCGCAGTGTGGGGTTTATTCCCCAAGCATATCAGTTTTAAAACAGCCTGCTGTCGTTTCCCCCTGGATGTGCTGAAGTTGGTGGTGAAGGTGTTATGCTGAGCGGATGAGGAGGTGGTAGAGGAGGAGGAAGCGGAGTAGGAGGAGGAGGTAACAGGAGGCAAAGAGAAATGCCCTGCAATCCTCTGTGGCGGAAGGACATGTGCCAAATGGCTAGCCGCCTCAGGCCCACCCGCCACTACATTTGCCCAGTGTGCAGTTAGCGAGATATAGAGTCCCTGCCCATGCTTACTGGTCCAAGTATCAGTGGTTATGTGGACTTTGCCACAGATGGCGTTGCGCAGTGCACACTTGATCTTGTCCCCGACTTGTTTGTGCAGGGAAGGGATGGCTCACCTGGAAAAGTAGTGGCGGCTGGGAACCACATACTGTGGGACAGCCACCGCCATAAGGTTTTTAAAACTGTCTGTGTCCACCAGACGGAAGGACAGCATTTCAAAGGCCAGGAATTTGGAAATGCTGGCATTTAGGGCCAGGGATCACGGGTGGGTAGGGGGGCACTTCCTCTTTCTCTCCAGTGTTTGGGAGATGGAGAGCTGTAAGCTCCCATGGGACCGTGTGGAAATGCTTGGGGACGGTGGCGGACATGATGGCGTTTCTGTAACATGCTCTGTTTGCTGGGTGGCAGGTGACACTGGCACTGTAGAGGTGGAGGAAGAGGCCGAGGCAGCAGCAGAAGAGAAAGCAGGAGGAGGCCGAGACCTTTCTTGGATTTTGAGGTAGTTATTCCAATGCAGCTTGTGCCTTGTATTTAGATGCCTGATCATGCAGGTTGTGCTCAGGTTTAGAACATTTAGGCCTCGCCTCAGGCTATCATTGCACAGCGTGCAAATCACTTGTGTCTTGTCGTCAGCACATTGTCTGAAGAACTGCCACGCCGGGGAATGCCTTTAGGCTGCCTTTGGTGTGCTATGTCCCTGGGTGCGGTGGGTAGTAGCAGGTCTACTGTCTAGGGGACGCTCGCTCCGCTTTTGCAACCTGTTTCCTCTTTTGCTGTGCTGGTGCCTCTGTGCGACCACCACCTCTTCCTCCAAACTGCACACTTCACTCGCATGACCCTCATTCCATGTGGGGTCTAGGACCTCATCATCCTCCTCCACATGATCTTCCACCCACCCTTCACCACTGCCCTCCTTGTCAGTCTGCACACTGAGGAAAGCTGCAGCAGTTGGCACCTGTGTTTCGTCATCATCAGAGACGTGCTGCACTGGTGTTTCCATGTCCTCATCCTGCAACAGAAGTGGTTGGGCATCGGTGCACTCAATGTCTTCCACTTCTGGGGCAGGGCTATGTGGATGGCTGTCATCTGGACGATGATGGGTGGCGTGGGTCCCTGTATCGTGTGGTTTCCG
>BLSH010042062.1:2597782-2630735 GCA_018402905.1 Glandirana rugosa | reverse complement strand
CCCCCCCCCCCCCCCCCCCCCCACACACACACATATACACCATTTCTCGCATAACAGATGTACTTTAAAGGTAAGGAGAAAACTGCAATGTGGAGTTCCTGCTCAGAGTGTCTTCCCAACACTAATGGAACATGGAGGTATAAGGTGAAGAACTGGCAACTAGTCCTTCTGAAAAAGTCACTTTATTATATCGAGTGGAGTATACAAAGTACAGTGGCTTTGAACTTTGTACACTCCAGTCGATGTAACAAAGTGACTGTTTTGGAAGGCAGAGTTGCCGGCCAGTCACCTTACACTTCCATGTAACTTTAAAGGCAGTCTGTCTTGTTTTTACAGATGTCTGACTTGTTTTTAAAGGTTCCAGGCTTATTATTCTCAACCGGCACCCTATGCAGCCAGTCCTAGACCTGGAACAGGCATTCAGCCAGAACTCCTTGTTTGCATAGTTGCCCTGCATCAGGAACTCACGTAGTGCAGGAAGGATGAGGATATTTCTATAGTTCCCTTTAAAGTGATTGTAAAGTTTAATTTTTTAATAAAATAATAAACATGTCATACCTTCTCTGTGCAATGGTTTTGCACAGAACAGCCCTGATCCTCCGCTTCTTGGGTCTCCCATTGGCACTCCTGGCCCCACTCTTCTGCTGAGTGCCCCTATAGAAAGCTGCTTTCTATTGACACAGACAAGGCAGCTTGGCCCTGCTTTCCACTCCCTCATCACAGAATTTGACAGCAACAGGAGCCAATGGCTCCCACTGCTATCAATTTGCCCAGTGAGAAGAGAGAGAGACACTGCTCTCATGCACAGCACTGGATCAAAATCAGGCTCAAGTAAGTATAAGGGGGTGAGGGGGAGATCCTGTAATGTAATGTATAGAATGCATTAAGGTAAAAAAAAAAAACTTTAGGCTTTAAAACCACTTTAAATCCAACAGAAAAACTGAATTTTTCCCATAGAGGGCTGAAATTCTAGACTTCACCAACTATTGGCATTATAGGTGGACCCTGGAAAATACAATTTTCAGTTCCGGTAAGACCTAGGAGTTGCATGACCATTGAATTTCCTGGTGCTTGTAGAAAGAGGGGCCATATGCGACTGATTCTCCATAAAGGTGTTTTTTAAAGGCGTTTTATAAAAAGCGAAACAAGTAGGAATTAATGGTCCAATATATTTATTGTTTGAAGCCAGGGACGAGCTGATAGTTCAGTCTTTTGCCTGTCTGGCCCCTTATTTGGTGGGTGCCAAAAATCATATATAGGAGCAGTATTTCTACCCCAGAAGAGAAGGTTCATGGCTGCTCTGTGAAAAACCATTGCATATGGCAGGTAAGCATGACATGTTTATTATTATGAAAAAAAAATGGAACCTTTAGAATCACTTTAAGGTGTCCACCATATTTTAAAGTGGCTGAAAATGAGTCATCTGGATCAAATCTTGAGTAATCCAGTCACTAATCCACAGAAGCAATTTTTTGACTGTATTAATATTTAAATGTTGATTGAGCTTTATTGTTTGATTTATTCACCAGTCCGCTTATCATATTATCCAAGTTATCGAATATGCTTTTCACCAGAAAAGCAATGATTTCATTGGTATTAGCTTTCTTGTTTATAACTTTGTTCAGGATTTCGTTTCCAGCCTTGAGGACCTCCAGCATAGCTTTACCTTCAATATCAATGTCGCAAAGTCTAGACTTAAGCTTTTCAATAATGTCATGCACCGTATTTTTAAGTTCTGTTGATGGTAGGAGAGGGTTTATGGATGCCTCTATTTTGTCGTAAAGCGCAAAAAGCTCCCTTTTCTCAGCAGTCAAAGCATTGCCGTTACATATGGCGCAGCTGCCTGAAAGGAAAAATTGATAATACTGTCAGTTATTTTCAAGGTATATTTTAAAGTGTGCCTTTGCCAGAACTTTGAGCACTAAATCATTTAATTATACCTAACAAGCAGTAAAAGGGTTTTAAAACAAACCATTCCCAGTGTCTTTAGCTGCTTATACTATGTACTAATACTAAGGTATATATTTTCAAAGATCTTCAAAGATCGTAACAAAGACTCAAATCAGGACAGGTTTCATTTGGTTTTTAACAGGAAACATGTGTTTGCTATTTACATTGGAAAGCTGGTAGCTGCCAAAAAATCTGAGGTATCAGTGACTCTTGTGAAGTTTGAAGATGAATTACTCCACAATGCATCCATATAGGTGAATGAATGCTTGTTTAAAAGTACTTTTACTGTTTGTTCAGGATATGTAATTACTTAATGACTAACTCCTCTTTTGTTGAAAAAAACAATCCCTTCTTGATGATCAATGTACATTGCAAGGATTTTAACAAACTTTTTGCAGCTTCCTATGTGTTTATCCTCTTAGTCTGAATGAATATCTGTTTGTTCTATGTCTTTTGGATACTGATTCTCAATGGGAGGGATGCTTATATTATTGACCAGCTGATGCACTTACAGTGTTCTAAGGAGGAAAGTTGCAGTGCATACCTTTAAAAGCGATGAACCCTTTAGGTGCATCTTACCAAAATTACATTATTTGCTGAAAGGGGGTGTCTAAAATCAGACTTGTATTGCAGTGTAGACTTTTGGGAAAATCACACAAGCAGAAAATTACATTTCTGGGGGTGTTCTGCACACTAATGGTGTACGGATCACCTCCAGGTTTCCATAATGCATTGAATTTTGCATAAAATTACAGTGCTCCAGAGTGAAAAGGGAATGTAATGTTTAATAACATTAATGGATACATTCACCTTCCTGAACATGTTACATGTTACATCTGTATTTATAGTGTAACATGCAACATGTCCAGCAACCTCCAACTGCACCGCTGACCCCCTCCCCTATTGTGATAGACAACAGGCAAGGGATTCTCTCCCCACTCACCTGCTGTAACAGCGTGGCCATGCAGGGCTCCACCCACACAGCCACATCATTCATTCAGAGTTCTGTGAAAGAATACACTACAAGTACTGTTGCGGCAGACTGCTTGTAGTTCTCAATGAACTGCAAGAGAGCAGATAAGTGCTCTTGTACTTCACTGATTCTTCCTGCTCTCAAGTAACTGTCTGCCATATGGGGGAACGAGCAGACAGCTTTATTGAAAGTTCCCAGGAGCCTAGCATTGCACCCATGAGCTGCTGATCATGGGTGAAATGCTCTGCATGTTCTTAAGAAAAAATAAATAAATGCACTTTTTTTCACCTGCAAAAAAATGTGCATTTCTTTTATTTTTTTTAAAAGTGAACTTATCCTTTAAATTACAATATGGCTTGTGCCGCAATTGTACTATATATGCTATATTATTTGTTTTTTATGTGCTGTATTTTCCCCACGAAAGTGGAGTTACACTTTAACCACTTAACAACCGGCCCATAGCCGAATGACGGCTACAGGGCGGTTGCTTAATTCTGGGAGGATGTTTATTGACGTCCTCCCAGAATCACGCTTCCCGCATGCCCCCTGGGGCGCGCACACGGGAACATCCGTGGGGACATCCAGGGGACCCAGCGCACCACGGATCACGGTGAATGGCCGCTGTGAGCAGCCTTTTACCACGTGATCGCTCCTTCAAATGACGGAGCGATCACATGTAAACAAGCCAGCACTTCCACCGGCTTTCCTCTCTCCTCTCGGCACTGATCGGTGCAGTGTGAGAGGAGAGGGGGCAGAGTGAGGACGTGCTGCAGCGCTGTGGGCGATGTGTAATGCCCACAGCACTGCTAAATGACAGTGAGGGACAAGCTGTACCCCCCACCACCCACCCAGCCATTTCACCCCAGCCATCCTCACCCCATCCAGCCACCCTCAACCCATCTGTGCTCACCCACCCATCCATCCTCACTACATCCATGCTCATCCATCCATGCTCAGCCACCCATCCATACCCATCCAGCCATCCTCATCCATCCAGCCATCCTCACCCATCCAGCTCATCCATCCCCATCCGTGCTCAGTCATCCTCTTCCATGCTCATTCATCCCCATCTGTGCTCATCCATCCCCATTCGTGCTCATCCATCTCCATCTGTGCTCAGTCATCCCCATCCATGTTCATCCATCCCCATCCGTGCTCATCCATCCCCATCCATGCTCAGTCATCCACATCCATGCTCATCCATCCCCATCTGTGCTCATCCATCCCCATCCGTGCTCAGTCATCACCATCCGTGCTCATCTATCCCCATCCACGGCTCATCCATCCCCATCCATGGCTCATTTGTGCCTCATTCATGCTCATCCATACCACATCAGTTCTCATCCATGACACATCCATGCCACTACAGTGCCCATCTGTGCCACTACAGTACCCATCCAGCCATCCTCACCCATCCAGCTCATCCATCCCCATCCGTGCTCAGTCATCCTCTTCCATGCTCAGTCATCCCCATCCGTGCTCATCCATCCTCATTCGTGCTCAGTCATCCCATCCATGCTCATCCATCCCCATCCGTGCTCATCCATCCCCATCCGTACTCATCCATCCCCATCCATGCTCATCTATCCCCATCCACGGCTCATCCATCCCCATCCATGGCTCATTTGTGCTTCATTCATGCTCATCCATACCACATCAGTTCTCATCCATGACACATCCATGCCACTACAGTGCCCATCCGTGCCACTGCAATGCCCATCCATGCCATGACAGTGCCCATCCATGCCACTACAGTGCCCATCCGTACCACTACACTGCCCATCCGTGCCACTACACTACCCATCCGTGCCACTACACTGCTCATCCGTGCCACTTCGCTGCCTATCCATGCCACTACAGTGCCTATCAATGCCACCACAGTGCCTCACAATAGTGTAAAAGATAGTCAAATTAGATTTTTAAATGTATGCCCCTAGAACACCTGACGTGCTCCCTACATGTTGGGCCTCTGTATGTGGCCAGGCTGTGTAAAAGTGTCACGCATGTGGTATCGCCATACTTGGTAGGAATAGCAGAATATATTTTGGGGTGTAATTTTTGCTAGGTACATGCTGTGTGTTAGAAATATTGTATAAATGGACAACTTTGTGTAAAAAAAAATGCGTTTTCATTTTCTTTCCACATTTTCCAAAAACTTGTGGAAAAAATGACAAGTTCAAAAGACTCATTATGCCTCCTAGAATATACGTTGGGGTGTTTGCTTTCCAAAATGGGATAATTTTTATTGTCCTGGTGCTCCAGGTCCTTCAAAAGTGCATGAGGTAGTCAAGAAATTGTGTAACTCATGCTCCTAAAATGCCTGATGGTGCTCCCTGAATGTTGGGCCTCTGTATGTGACCAGGCTGTGTAAAAGTCTCACACATGTGGTATTGCCATACTCAGGAGGAGTAGCAGAATGTGTTTTGGGGTGTAATTTGTGGTATGCATATGCTGGGTGTGAGAAATAACCTGTTAACATATGACAATTTAAAAAAAAAGAAAAAAAATCTTAATTTTGCGAAGAATTGTGGGAAAAAATTACAACTTCAAAAAATTCACCCTGCCTTACTAAATACCTTGGAATGTCTACTTTCCAAAAAGGGGTCATTTGGGGGGTATTTGTACTTTCCTGGCTTTTTAGGGTCTCATGAAATGAGATAGGCCATCAGTACATCAGGTGTGATCAATATTAAGGGATTGGCATCATAGCTTGTAGACTCTGTAACCTTCACAAAGACCAAATAATATACACTAATTTGTTTGTTTTTTTACCAAAGATATGTAGCAGTATACATTTTGGTCAAAATTTATGAAGAAAAATTACTAATTTGCAAAATTTTATAACAGAAACGAAGAAAAATTCATTTTTTAATAAAATTTTCGGTCTTTTTTTAATTATAGCGCAAAAAATAAAAAAAAAAACAGATTCAATACTGCCAAAAGAAAGCTCTATTTGTGTGAAAAAAGGACGCAAATTTCATATATGTACAGTGATGCATGACTGAGTAATTGTCATTCAAAATGTGAGAGCACTGAAAGCTGAAAATTGGTCTGGTTGTTAAGGGGGTTTAAGTGCCCAGTGGTCAAGTGGTTAAGCGTGCATAGTCTGAGCACATGTTAAGCTACATTAGATGACAGATGTGGGTGATAATCTAATATTTAAAAGATGCCGGATATCCATCTGTAAGCCTGTTGATCAGGCAGGTTAAAAAATCTGCACCATTCTTCCTCCAGCAATCTGATGTCCCAGTATGATACCTACATTGTCCTTTTCTGTCTGCACATAGTTAATTAGCAAAATAGTTTAAGCCGATTTTACAGTTTTGTACCACTGCTTGCAATCATTTTAGCCTGAGGCTAGTCAGATCACACTTGCAACCCTTCTGAAATCTATGGTCAGTCATACTTTAGTAATGTTATACATCAGATTAACTGATACTGTTACCACCTGCATTCAGAAATGGATCAAGGCACAATGGGGCCACAGGCAAGGTTTCAGCTTTAGGCCCGTTATACATAGTATAGAGTAGGCGACACAGATATACTGTATATGTCACATTTTCTTCATGGCAAGAGTTTTACTAGTCTGTTTTAAGCATTACTGGGCTTTATAACATCATTGGCTATATGAGTCTTTGCATTTTTACAAATGTTCCAATATCATCAACCACTTAGCCTTGTGACAGCTAAGTGATACCTAGACTTCCCTTTTTTCATTTACAGACTCCATTACATTCTGGGATAGTATAAGCCCAAATAATTTCCCTGGCTTTTTAACTGCAGATCCATGCATACACTGGCCAAATAATCCACCTGAGATGCACTTATCGTGGCTATGGGAGAAGTGACCTGCAACAGATTTGCCCATCAATGTGTGTAGGTGGGGCCTGGGGCTGAGGAACTCAATCTCAGATACACCACACATACTGTATCCAGTATAAAATATTGTATATTGTAATAAGGTAAACAGATATATTTGCAGATAGTAGCTATAAGTACTATTATACAAGTAACACTGTATAATTTTCATACAGTTGCAATATAACATAGCAAAGGCACAGTATTCTAACAGTATAGGCAGTGGCATAATATTTCAAGAGTATATTTCTCAGCAATGAAACAGTATTGCAAGGGTATATGACTAAGTAATGGCACAGTACTCCAGAGTGGCAGTGTTGCATTCTTAGCACATTTTACCAGAGGATGGCTTGTGCTGGAGGGGTGATGAACTGCAGTATAAGGTAGTGACAATGCTACTGAAGAGATCCCCCAATTGCCTGTGGAGAGCAAGTGGTGACCCTGCACAGACACTACTTACTCGGGATCCTCTCCCTGCACTATTAGCTCTCCCTAACAAATGGGA
Source organism: Glandirana rugosa (assembly GCA_018402905.1). NCBI lineage: Eukaryota > Metazoa > Chordata > Amphibia > Anura > Ranidae > Glandirana > Glandirana rugosa. Next base: position 2,623,449 of record BLSH010042062.1, on the reverse strand, counting down.
TCTGGGTCCCTCACCTAGAAAGAAAATAGGATTGGTTGGACTTCTGTTGAAAAAATATAACAAAGTTCCTTTATTTAATAGTATAAAAGCACAAAACAGGTACAGGCAGAGGAAGGTCAAGTAGGTAGACGCGTTTCACATTCTATGAGTGCTTTATCAATACCAAGGGGGGTCCCTCACCTATTTATACACTGCAGATATGCCCGAATGGTGTGTGCACTCCAATTTATAGAATCCCACACCAAGAAGGCTGCCAGAGGTCATCAGAAGTTACAGTGGCCAATCAGGCAGCTGCAACCTCTGTGATGACTACAGAGTCTCAGAAGAAATCATTTTATTCCACAGATGCCACTTCATCCATGCAGTGGCACAGCCCCACTTACAGGGCGGAGACCAGGTTACACTTGCCTACACTTGGATAATATGCTCAGTTTATTCAAATGGCCCAATCAGATTAAACAATAGGTCAAATGTTTAAATACATCATAGATAAGGAAAAAGAGAAAGAATGGATAACACAATGCTTTTGGAAATGGAGGAGTGAGGTGCGGAGACAGACGTGCCACGTGCATTGCACATGACACAGAAGGATCTGCTAGCACCTACTTAACACCCTTCAGCCAGTACTGGGACAGGCTTGTTCAGAACCCTGGGCAAGGATGCTGAATTGCTTCCTCTTCCCCATTCCTAGTGCAAGCCATAGAATGGGTGTACTGCCTTGTGCCCATTCACTGCACCTTTGTACCAGCTGTCCATGGTTGGCATGGAGTGTGCATGGCCCATCTGAGGCCATTTTCTTGATTTTTACAGCAGTGGCTGTCAAAGCAGACATAAAGCTACAGATTGGCCCTGTTTATGAACCACTGTTTTAGAGCTTGGGAGCAGTAAGGGCTCCCCCCTACTGCTGTGCCCAGGGAGGCTTCCCTTTCTGACCATCCCTTGTCCCGGCCATACCTTCAGCCCACAACCCCCTCCTAGTCTTATACTCACCTGTTCCTGATCCAGGAAGATGCTGCTCACTAGATCGCCTGGCTGCTTTTCAAAAATCTTCCTGGTCAGCCCTGGCATGCCCTTTACAATCCAATAAATTCTAAAGACTGTACAGTATGAAATTTGGTGCAGATACACTTAAAAGGATAAGATCACCCTTTGCAAAAATAAATAAATGAATGCACATGATATTTCAGGTAAAAAAAAAAGTGCATTTGTTATATTTTTACACTGCGGTCTGTAAAGCATTGCACCCATTATCAGTGAATCATAGGTGCAATGCCAGGCATCTGCAGACACTCAGTATAGCTGTCTGCCTGTACCTCCCATATAGGCAGAAAGTTACTAAATTGCAGAAAGAATCAATGAGCTTTGAGAGTGCTCATCAGCACCCTTGCAGTTAATTAAGAACTGCAAGTCGTCTGCCATGGTGTCAGATGGGACTTGTAGGCCATTCAGTCACAGATCTGTATGAATGACAGATGCAGCTGTGGGCCAGAGCCCCACACAGCCATGCTGTTTTTAAAATTGTGACAGTGGATGCAGGAAGAAGATCTCTCTGTCACAGAGGGGGATCAGGGAGTGCTGAGACTGGAACACAGTGACATTTTACATGTTACACCATATACAGTATAAGGGTGTAACGTGTAACATGTTGCAAATGGTCAAACTATCCTTTAACCATGAGATCAATCTTTTACTGAGTTGGTAGAGAAATATATTGTTTGGTATTGTAACTGTATACAAAGACCTGTGAGTTTTGGTGCTCCGTACTTTCACTCATCTTATTTCCAGCTATGGGATAAACCATTAATGCCCTACAAGTATGATAATGTAAATTACATCTGTCTAATCACTTGATGATAGTGTGAAATTTTAAATCCAATCTTATTCAATAATGCATTGCACACTGTTCTTTCCTTTATGAAATAAACAAATATGTGTCGGTCTTACCTTGCTCCATCCATGCTAGTAGCAGTAGAACGAAAAAAGTAGAACAAAGATGCATGACTATTTGAGCCTAGCAGCAGTTGAAACTATGGATCCATGCAGTTCTCTTGTAAAGATCTATTTATTGGGTTACAACTCTTTACCATGTGATATGTCATAATGGAGAGGAATAATCAATACCCACAATTAAAGTATTAATTCCTTGTGTTATTTGAATGTCACCATTTAGAGTTATCTAAAAACAGCTCCAGTGACCTTAACAATAATCCTACTGCATATCTAGGTATCCGCCTCTCTGACCTTTAATGTGGCCGTGGGACTTTATAATTTTCTTATGAAAATGTTCCAGGTATTTAAATTTAAAGTGGTTTTAATCCAAGAAACAAAAATACAAAATATCCCAGTTTACCAGTTCTTAAATGTGGTGACGTTAGTTTTCGTTTTCATTTTTTTTCCCTTTTTTTCCTTTTACCTTTATCCAGTATCCAGATAACAAGCAATTGGCAATTGAGCTGCAAGTTTGAAAATGACTTGCTAAGCTATTGCTAAGCTTGCCAGGCTTCACAAGTTTGTTGCACAATTGCAGCAAGTCCGCATTTTATGACTCCAGATCAACTTTCTTTGCAGATATTCTGCAAGTCTGCAGCAAGTTCTGGTTCATTTATATTGTGCTATAGTCATCTCACCACAGGGGTCACTGTGGCTGAATTTGGAAAAGTGTCAACTGGAACTTGTGTTTCAAGTACTCTGCAAGTGTACAACTTGCCACTGAAAATGTGCAGCAAGTTAAAGCGGTTGTATACCCATTTTGGTAATTTTTACCTACAGGTAAGCCTATAATAAGACGTAACTGTAGGTAAAATGAATATCTCCTAAACCTATACGGTTTAGGAGATATTCCCCCTCTAAGCAGGCGCTGACATCACGGTGCATGCGCCGTGATCTCCCGGCGAAGGCCCGGCACATAGCTCCGGGCCTTGCTGGAAAGTCTGCCAGATAAAAAGCTCCTGCGCACGCGTGTGGGAGTGACGTTTTGTGGCTCCGGCCACTCACAGCGCCGGAGCCGCGAACCCAGAAGAAAGCCCCGAGGGAAGATGTCAGCTCCCTCTTCGGGGACCGAGCCGCCCATTCGGATCTTCTTTCTGAGGTAAGTATTTCATAATCAGCTAGTATGCGGTGCATACTAGCTAGTGGCGGCTGGTGACGTTTTAGGATGGGGGGCGCCAGACCCTGCCCTTCCTTTTTGACCCCTCCCACTCCTCATAAGCCCCACCCCTTATAGTTTCCACCCCTTGTGTCAGGAGTATACAGCCCAGCATCACCAGATAGTGGTATACAGCATCACCAGATAGGAGTATGCAGAGTCACCAGATAGGAGTATACAGAGTCACCAGATAGGAGTATACAGAATCACCATATAGCAGTATACAGAGCCCCAGATAGCAGAATACAGAGTCCCAGATAGCAGTATACAGTCACCATATAGCAGTATACAGAATCACCAGATAGCAGTATACAGAGTCACCATATATCAGTATACAGAATCACCAGATAGCAGTATGCAGAGCCCCAGATAGCAGTATACAGTCACCATATATCAGTATACAGAATCACCAGATAGCAGTATACAGAGTCCAAGATAGCAGTATACAGGGTTCCAGACAGCAGTATACAGGGTCCCAGATAGCAGTATACAGAGTCCCAGATAGGGTATACAGAGGCCCAGATTGCAGCATACAGGGTCCCAGATAGCAGTATACAGGGTCCCAGATAGGGTATACAGTCACCAGGCCCCCCCGACAAGTCCCGCACTTACCCCATCTAATAGGCAGGCTGACAATGTTGCAGAGATCGGTGTGCAGAGGCAGCCCTTGCGGAGAGCATGCTGACAGTGTGCAGACAGCTGGAAGTGGACTGTCCTCCTCTCCTCATGTGGACAGTCTGCTCAGAAGTCCCAGCGGAGTGCTGTGCCTGCGTGAGTAATCACGCAGCCAGCATGTCCGCCATAGTCCCGCCCCTGCCCACAGCATCCAATGACAGAGAGTCATTGGCTCTGATGGCTCAGGGGGCGGCCAATCAGACTATGTGTGTGCGCCTGTTCAGCGCACACACATAGACTTTAATGACTGACCATTCGGCTCACTACTTGCCGTCAGGGTGTCTCCACACTGAATTGAGGAGCAACGGAGACACCTTTGGACAGCAGCATTGTCAATCTAGGGAGAAGGTAGTGTTAGGGCTGGTTAACACCATAAAAACTCACTCCAGATCCTTTCCATTTACGTTTCTGCATGCACATTTTTGACGCATTCCGTTGTGTGTTTTTGGTGCATTTTGATGTGTTTCCGGTTGCATTCCAGGTGCTTTTTTTCTTTTTTCCTGTTTTTCACTATACTATGGTTCAGTGCATTTTTGACGCGGTTTTGATGCGCTCTAGTGCATTCCAGTGCGTTTCAGTGTGTCTTTGATGCTTTTTACTGCATTCCAGTACAGTCCAGTACAGGAAAAATGCAATCTGTTCTACTTTTTTTTTGGTACTGGAAAGCCCTGAAACTGACTGGACTGGTGTGAACTATGCCATTGGAAACCGTATAACCTACTTTCCATGTGTTTTTGATGCAGAAAAAAAACTCACTGGACTGCATGTGGTGTGAATGAACCTTAACCACTTGCCCCCCTCAGTAGTATATACAGTGCCTTGCGAAAGTATTTGGCCCCCTTTGAACTTTGCGACCTTTTGCCACATTTCAGGCTTCAAACATAAAGATATAAAACTGTAATTTTTTGTGAAGAATCAACAAGTGGTACACAATCATGAAGTGGAACGAAATTTATTGGATATTTCAAACTTTTTTAACAAATAAAAAACTGAAAAATTGGGCGTGCAAAATTATTCAGCCCCCTTAACTGCGTGCCGACCGCTGATCGGCAATTGACGGTGACAAGGTGGCTCGTGAGCGCAAATCGCCGTCATACGATGGCGGCCGCGCTCACGAGCCTAGTGAGCGCGCGCGCGCCGCCAGAGGCGCGCCCGCGCGCTCACTGTGTTCGGGGAGGGCCAGGGAGCGGGTGCGGCGGCTTCGATTGCCGCCGGCTACCTGCGATGGCCCCCCCGGAGCGAAGGAGCGGAGGTCCGTGTATGTAAACACGGACCTCCGCTCTCTGTGAGGGGGAAGGGATGTGATCACAGCCTTCCTGTATACGAAGGCTGTGACCACTTCCCTTCCCCAGCTAGGGCAGTCCCCCTACAGTTAGAACACGCCCAGGGAACACAGTTAACCCTTAGAGCGCCCCCTGCAGGTTAACCCCTTCACTGCCAATGACATTTACACAGTAATCAGTGCATTTTTATAGCACTGATCGCTGTATAAATGCCAATGGTCCCAAAAAAGTGTCAAAATAGTCCGACATGTCCGCTGAAATATCGCAGTACCGCTAAAAATCGCAGATCGCCGCCATTACTAGTAAAAAAAAAAAAAAAATAATAAAAACCCCAAAAATGAATTCTCATCATCCGTAAACGCGACCACTTTTGCGCAAACCAATCAATAAAAGCCGATTGTGATTTTTTTTATCGCAAATATGAGGAAGAATATAAATCGGCCAAAAACGGTGAAAAAAAAATGTTTTTTTATATTTTTTTTTTGGATTTGTATTTTAGCAAAAAGTAAGAAATTTGGGTTTTTTTGCAAAATGATCGCTCTTCTTTTGTTTATAGCGGCGATCAGAAATGACGCAGAGGGGATCAAATACCACCAAAAGAAAGCTCTATTTGTGAGAAAAAAAAGACGCAAATTTCGTTTGGGTACAACGTCGCACGACCGCGCAATTGTCAGTTAAAGCGATGCATCGCCGAATCGCAAAAAGGGCTCCGGTCCTAAAGCAGCAAATCCTTCCGGGGCTGAAGTGGTTAAGTTAATACTTTGTAGCGCCACCTTTTGCTGCGATTACAGCTGTAAGTCGCTTGGGGTATGCCTCTATCAGTTTTGCACATCGAGAGACTGAAATTTTTGCCCATTCCTCCTTGCAAAACAGCTCAAGCTCAGTGAGGTTGGATGGAGAGCGTTTGTGAACAGCAGTTTTCCGTTCTTTCCACAGATTCTCGATTGGATTCAGGTCTGGACTTTGACTTGGCCATTCTAACACCTGGATATGTTTATTTGTGAACCATTCCATTGTAGATTTTGCTTTATGTTTTGGATCATTGTCTTGTTGGAAGACAAATCTCCGTCCCAGTCTCAGGTTTTTTGCAGACTCCATCAGGTTTGCTTCCAGAATGGTCCTGTATTTGGCTCCATCCATCTTCCCATCAATTTTAACCATCTTCCCTGTCCCTGCTGAAGAAAAGCAGGCCCAAACCATGATGCTGCCACCACCATGTTTGACAGTGGGGATGGTGTGTTCAGGGTGATGAGCTGTGTTGCTTTTACGCCAAACATAACGTTTTGCATTGTTGCCAAAAAGTTTGATTTTGGTTTCATCTGACCAGAGCACCTTCTTCCACATGTTTGGTGTGTCTCCCAGGTGGCTTGTGGCAAACTTTAAACAACACTTTTTATGGATATCTTAAAGAAATGGCTTTCTTCTTGCCACTCTTCCATAAAGGCCAGATTTGTGCAGTATAAGACTGATTGTTGTCCTATGGACAGAGTCTCCCACCTCAGCTGTAGATCTCTGCAGTTCATCCAGAGTGATCATGGGCCTCTTGGCTGCATCTCTGATCAGTCTTCTCCTTGTATGAGCTGAAAGTTTAGAGGGACGGCCAGGTCTTGGTAGATTTGCAGTGGTCTGATACTCCTTCCATTTCATATTATCGCTTGCACAGTGCTCCTTGGGATGTTTAAAGCTTGGGAAATCTTTTTGTATCCAAATCCGGCTTTAAACTTCTCCACAACAGTATCTCGGACCTGCCTGGTGTGTTCCTTGTTCTTCATGACGCTCTCTGCGCTTTAAACGGACCTCTGAGACTATCACAGTGCAGGTGCATTTATACGGAGACTTGATTACACACAGGTGGATTCTATTTATCATCATTAGTCATTGAGGTCAACATTGGATCATTCAGAGATCCTCACTGAACTTCTGGAGAGAGTTTGCTGCACTGAAAGTAAAGGGGCTGAATAATTTTGCACGCCCAATTTTTCAGATTTTTATTTGTTAAAAAAGTTTGAAATATCCAAAAAATTTCGTTCTACTTCATGATTGTGTCCCACTTGTTTTTGATTCTTCACAAAAAATTACAGTTTTATATCTTTATGTTTGAAGCCTGAAATGTGGCAAAAGGTCGAAAAGTTCAAAGGGGACCGAATACTTTCGCAAGGCACTGTAAATTGTGATATGTCAAATAAATATTATATAAACATCAAATATAATCATAAAGTGCTACTGTGCCAAACTGCCGGTTACCTACATCACACTGGATGTCTATTTATTCCTCATTTTCCACAGGTTATATGGCCTGTTACACTATTCATTTTACCGTGTGACCTTGCAGCCTAGCGCCCTCTGCTGGAAATAATCTCTGTGATCCCGATGTTCCATTTTGGACTATGTTTCCTGCATAATGGTTCCTTATGAGGGATTTTGAAATACTTAAATGTGGTTGCCTGTCCCGATCCTGAAGGGGAAATCGCTTTTAAAGACACCACCACCCTGGTACTACTAACACCAGAAAAAGCTTCTTAGACCCCAGACTGCAAAGCTGTGGGTCACCGGTTTCTGGTGAGTAGGAGGATAAGAGGGGAGTGTGTCACACAGCACGTTTGGATTGTTTACAGCACACCAGCACTTTTATTCGTTTGATTGAAGCACTGAGCACTTTTGTGAATTGAAATCAAAGAACTGTCTCTTGTTGCCAGTTTGCACATCATTTGGAGCTATTAATTGACTGATTCAGAGCACAAATTAACTGTTTATTTAATGTTTGGCACAGTAGCACTTTACGATTAGATTTGATGTTTATATAATATTTATTTGACATAGCACAATTTATATACTACTGAGGGGGGCACTGTTAGTGCTGTGTTTTTCATAGTTTACCACATATTAGGTTTCACCCCTGTACATAGCAGCTGCAGAGCATTAGGCCCTCTGTTTTTACACACGTCAGCGTGGGTTTAAATATATGTATACACTTATATATACCATCTATAAACGGCGATCCGTGCAGCCACAGTTGCAGGCAGGCGCGCGGTGCCACCGGTGCGCTCTCGTGCCTGAGTGTGGCCGCGGGTCGGCCGGACTCGATGTCCGCCGGAAACCCGAGATCACCTTCTAGAGAGGAAGAACGGGGAACCTGTTCTGACTAGGGTTGCCACCTCATCCCTTTAAACCCGAACACATATGAATTACACAGGTTCTGAGGTTAATTCAATGCAGATAAGGCACCAAGTGAGTTTAATTACCAATTTAATCGGCCTCAGAACCTGTGTAATTAATATGTGTTCGGGTTTAAATGGATGAGGTGGCAACTCTAGTTCTGACAGGCGGCATGACAGAGATCTACTAATTCCTGTGATCGGGATCAGCTAGATCTATTATGCCCCTGCCAGCCCAGCCCCCACACAGTTAAAACACACCTAGGGAACACAGTTAACCCCTTGATTGCCCCCTGCAGGTCAACCCCTTCCCTGCCAGTGACATTTACACAGTAATCCGTGGATATTTAAAGATCTGATTGCTGTATAAGACCCCATACACACTATTATTATTTTCTGCAGATTTTTTCCTTCAGATTTACCAAAACTATGTAGTGCAAGGGCCTGTCTGATTACATACAAATTGAAACTCTTAAGGTTTGACCTCATATTATATGGTTTTGGTAAATCTGAAGGAAAAAATCTACAGAAAATTGTATAGTGTTTATCCAGCTTTACTGTCATTGGTCCCAAAAAAGTGTCAAAATTGTCCGACATGTCTGCCGCCTGATTAATGAACAGAATATTGTTCATTAATATTCTGTCCCTTAAAGCAACAGCTGGAACCTTTCCCTATAGAACTTTGAGATGATTTTAGAACAATAATATGTCCCTTAAAGCAACAGCTGGAACCTTTCCCTATAGAACTTGGAAATGATTTTAGAACAATATTCTGTCCCTTAAAGCAACAGCTGGAACATTTCCCTATAGAACTTGGAGATGATTTTAGAACAATATTCTGTCCCTTAAAGCAACAGCTGGAACCTTTCCCTATAGAACTTGGAGATGATTTTAGAACAATAATCTGTCCCTTAAAGCAATAGCTGGAACCTTTCTCTATAGAACTTGGAAATTATTTTAGAACAATATTCTGTCCCTTAAAGCAACAGCTGGAACATTTCCCTATAGAACTTGGAGATGATTTTAGAACAATATTCTGTCCCTTAAAGCAACAGCTGGAAACTTTCTCTATAGAACTTGGAGATGATTTTAGAACAATATTCTGTCCCTTAAAGCAACAGCTGGAACCTTTCCCTATAGAACTTGGAGATGATTTTAGAACAATATTATGTCCCTTAAAGCAACAGCTGGAACCTTTCCCTATAGAACTTGGAGATGATTTTAGAACAATATTCTGTCCCTTAAAGCAACAGCTGGAATCTTTCCCTATAGAACTTGGAGGTGATTTTAGAACAATAATCTGTCCCTTAAAGCAACAGCTGGAACCTTTCCCTATAGAACTTGGAGATGATTTTAGAACAATATTCTGCCCCTTAAAGCAACAGCTGGAACATTTCCCTATAGAACTTGGAGATGATTTTAAAACAATATTCTGTCCCTTAAAGCAACAGCTGGAACCTTTCCCTATAGAACTTGGAGATGATTTTAGAACAATATTCTGTCCTTAAAGCAACAGCTGGAACCTTTCCCTATAGAACTTGGAAATCATTTTAGAACAATATTCTGTCCCTCTAAGTTGGTGGTTCTCAACTCCGGTCCTCGGGACCCACCAACAGGCCAGATTTTAAGTATTACCTTGGGGAGATGCAGACTAGAATACTGCAGTCACTGAGCAGCAAATGATATCACCTGTGATGCATTTCAGTTATCCTGCAAACCTGGCCTGTTGGGGGGTCCCGAGGACCGGAGTTGAGAACCACTGCTCTAAGCAGTAGACTCTACCTAGTCCAGTCAGATTGTTCTGTGCAGCAGGATGAGGTCTGCAATCTGTCCCTCAAAGCAGCAGTACTAGTAATCTCTACCTAGTCCACAATCAGATCATTCAGTAATGCAGGATGAGATGTTATATAATATTTGCAATCTGTCCCTCACAGAGCCAGCAGGATCCTCTCCCTAAACTAGCCTGAGAGCATATGACATGCAGCACGGTGACTCCAGCCCCGTATAGAGGCTGGGTCACATGATGCATTGGCAGGGGAGGGCTGGCAGCCTTAGGCCTGGGGGGCAAGTCCAGTCAAGTGGCCCATTGAACCCCCGAATCAGCTCACCATCCATGCCCACCTGGTTTTAGAACGGATATTGATTTTATGAAGCAAGACAAATATGATACAATGTGGTAACATAATTTAATGTTGATAACAACAAAGGAGGTTTAACAAAAATAATGCATCAATGCAGCCTCATCAGTGCCTATCAAATGCAACCTGATCAGTGCCCATAAATGCAGGCTCACCAGTGCCCATCAGCACAGCCTGATCAATGCCAATCATTACAGCCTGATCAGTGCCCATCAATGCAGCCCGATCATTGCCCATCAATGCAGCCTCGCCAGTGCCCATCAGCACAGCCTGATCAGTGCAGCCTGATCAGTGCCCATCAATGCAGCCTCACCAGTGTCCATCCAATGCAGCCTGCAATGCAGAGAGAGGAAAGCCGCCAGAGATCCCTGCTTACCTGGCGCGGCCGCTGTCATATAAAGTCCCGCCTCCTGGACCGGCTCCTATGATAGACATCACCAGTGTGCTGTCTATTATAGAAGCTGGTCTAGGAGGTATGACTTTGTAAGTGGGAGATCCCTGCTCTGTATAATCTGGCGGCGCTCCCCCCGAGGCAGCCCAATGGGCCCAGTGGGATCTATGGTAGGGTGGCCCTGGGTGCCCCGCCCTTTGCCTGCAGTAAGTTGGTGGCTGCGCCCCTGGCCCCTGCTTCCTTCCTCCACAAGAAGAAAAAAGTGTGAGCGGGCAGTGGCCGTCGGCCATTTTGAATGTAAGTTAGGGTGGCCTGAGGGACAAATGCCACCCTGCCCCCTGGCCAAGCCCTCCCCTGTGCACTGGCCAATCACAGCCATGCCATTAGTAGGCATGGCTTTGATGGCTTCTAAGGGCAAACCAGTGAAACACTTGTTGATTGGCTGCCCTTGGCAGCTATTCAACACGTGGAATCAAATACCAGAACCCCGAACTCGAACCCAAACTTTTTTTAAATGTCCGGGTTCGGGTCCAGGTCCCAGACACACCAAAGTTCGGTACGGACCTGAACTTTACAGTTCGGGTTTGCTCAACACTATTGCTGACTATTATTATTGATGCAATATAGTTTTCTATCACTAGGTGTCGACTGCCCTCGAGATGATCCGATTCCATTGCCTGTACCTACCCCTGCTGACCTGTGCTGCGCTGATGCGCCCGAAGTTGGTATGGGTTGTGCGGTCTCTCACATGACCGCTGTCCCATTCTCCGGGTTCAGTCATGTGTTTGATGGGGGGCGTGACTCACCGGCGGAGGTGCAGCTCTGTGAGGAAAGGGGGAGGACGGCTGTCCATCTCCCCGTGAGGTGCCTGTGGACTCGCGTCATTTGACGCGATAGTCTGATAGAGGCATCGCGCATGCGCCATCATGCATGCGCACCACAGGGCAGGGTCCGGCGATGTCGCACGCCATTGAGCGGCGTGGCATCGCCGGGCAGAGGGGTTTTTGGCGCGCGATCAGAGGATAAATGGAGTCCTACATCCACTAGCTAGCTGCTGCAGCCGCAGTGAGCACTTTGGGATCAGATGCTGGTAAGCTTAGACCGTGGATACTCAGACTAGTAAACGTTGACTCGTTGGACTTGCACTGATTTCCTTTCTCCTGATATTAACTAGGCCTAGGGTGGAATCCATGCTGGACTCTTCCTTGATACCTCATTTACAATTTACCAGCTATGTAGCAATCATTCTCATCTGGCATCACCTGTGAAACTAGGAGGCCTGGAATCCTTACCTGATTATCAATTTTTTGAGTATACCATACAGCGGCTTTTACAAATAACTTATTTTAACCAGGTAATAAATGCCATGGGATGTCTTAAATATAGGACTGTATAGTCATGTTATATAAACATTAAATAATTGATACATTACTGGGGTTATCTACTGTTAAATAAATACCTACTATATGGGCATTAGAGTTGAAATGGCAGCATTACATTTAATACTATCTTCCATTCTGTGTAGGGTCCCTTTGGTCTGGGCGTCTTGATGCCTCCACCTTCACCGGGAGAGACATGGGCCCCTCCATCTACTAACACAGTGACACTTGGTAAGGGTACATCTGGGGCAACCTCCCTCTGGTGACAGCTATATCTATTATTTACCCATAGGCTGCATTGTTATATGCTTTATTGTTGGGTATGAAGAGTGTTTAACTATATGATCTTTTATCATTATTATAGTATTCGCATAGATTGTAACTATACAGAATTCATGCACCCTCCTGTAAAAGACTCCTGAGGAAGCGGTGATACTTCATAAAACCCGCGAAACATGTTCAGTCTGCAGGAATCTATATAAGTATCAATGTACTTTGTATATGTGTCACTATGCAACATGTCAAAGAGAATTTTTCTCTTTTTTTAACGTGTATTGTTGTATGTACTTTACCTTTCTCTTAAAGGAGTATATATAATGCATACTTTTATAAACCGTCATTGTTTATGACTTCATATGGTACCATAAAAGTCCTATATTTTGCCTTGTAAGGGGGCGAGCCCTGGCCACTCTTCCCCCTCTTTTTCATATGAGTAATTGTGGATGAAGGTACTAATTATCTATATTCAATATAAACCCAGGCACTGAATATAATGTATGCACCCCACCACCTACTCCCAAAGACATTACTGACTTTCTACAAAAAATACACTTGCCAGCACTTAACTCTGAACAACTAAAGTATCTCTCGGCCCCATTTACTACAGATGAAATTGAACTTGCCATAAACAATTTACCACTACACAAAGCACCGGGTCCTAACGGATTTAGTGCTGAGTACTATAAAACCTTTTCTAGAACCTTATCAACACACTTATGCAACTCACTTAATTTCATTGCAACCACGGGATCCATCCCCTCTGAAGCATTGCAAGCTACCATAGTAACTATACCCAAACCCGGTAAACCTACTGATAACCCAGCCAACTATAGGCCTATCTCCTTGCTAAATGCAGATATCAAACTGTATGCAAAAATAATTGCATTGCGACTTGCCCCCGTACTACCTAATCTGATCCACAATGACCAGGTGGGTTTCATTACTGGCAGACAGGCCTCGGACGGCATGCGCAGGTTCATAAACATGTTACAATGGGCTGAACACCACCAAACGCCTTCTCTGCTTATCTCACTTGATGCGGAGAAGGCGTTTGACAGGGCTGATTGGACCTATTTGAAAGCAGTCCTACAAAAATTTGGATTCTCTGGCATTATATTGCAAGCCATAATGTCACTATACTCCTCTCCCAGTGCCAGAGTCCTCACATCTCGACTCCTCTCCAACCCTTTCCGTATCTCTAATGGCACGCGGCAGGGATTCCCCTTATCGCCGCTCATATTTGATCTCGTAATGGAACCCTTGGCCCAATCTATTTGGGGTATCATTATAGGGGGTGTCACGCATAAAATAGGGCTATACGCAGATGATGTCATAATAGCTTTATCAGACCCACTATCTTCGCTACTGGCATTACATCACACCCTGCTTGAGTTTAGGAAAACTTCCCTATACAAAATAAATGAACATAAATCCTGCATGCTAGGCATAGGACTCAAACAACAAACTAAAGTGGAAATTGTCAAACTGACACCCTTCTCGTGGGCTCCCAACTCTACCTTGACATACTTGGGTACACAGCTTACTGTCCCCACATCCAGATTACTAATCACTATCTTCAACGTCTTGGTAGCCAAGCTTCTAAAAACAATAAAAGAACGGCAACATTCTCAGGCCTTGTGGGCAGGAAAAATCGCCATTACAAAAATATATTTACTCCCACAGATCCTGTATACCTTTCGGATACTACCCTTGCCTTTTCTGCAAAATCAACTACACAAACTCCAGTCGAACATTAACAATTATATTTGGGGAGGAAAACACCCTTGTCTTTAACGAGCCACACTTTGCAAGCCATTATCATCCGGAGGAATGGGGGCTCCAAACATTCCAGCTTATTACAAAGCTACAAAACATGGTGGAACTATTGCTTTTCCCAATAACTGGTATCAAATTGAAAGATCTGCAATGTCCCCTTCTGCTAAACTTGCTATCAGCGCACTTCTCCTACAGCACCATGATACTCACAACTACCTAAGCTCTATGTAAAGTTGGGGGATGTAGCTTCACAGGATTGAGTGCACAAGCCGGTAACTTAAACAGTCAGTGGGTTTATTTTCCCAATAAACAAAACAAAGGTAAGCTTTCAGCAGCAAAAACAAAACCAACAACAGAAAAGTCCGCTTATCTTCAGCACAAAACAAAGTAAAAGTAACATACAGTTCTTGGAAGACTCTTCAACCCAGGACCTTGCACGGTCCTTGTCAGGTAAGTTTTGCTTTCAGTCCCCAGCACACGTGGGTCTCCAAACACTTTCAGCTCTGCCAAAATACTGGTGTCTCCTCCCAGCTCCTCCTCACACACCAGCTACACACCACTTCCTCTCCTTATGAGCTGCTTCCTGGCTGCTATTAACCCCCATGTGTGCTGGTTTCCCTGTGATCAGGGGTGGAGGCCCTATCCCACCCGAATATCACTTTAGGGCCTCCGAAATTCCGGGTCCCTACTACCTCTCTATAAAAGGTAGGGAGAACTGCGAGTCAGCCCTCCCTGTGCTCTCGCTACTCCCGGAACCTCTCACCCCCTCGGGTGACCCCCTGAGCACTACCATAACCCAAATATTGGTGATATATAGCACCCGTCCAGGACCCACCCTTGGCGTCCTCTACATCTATTAATGCCACCTTTAAGACGTTGAAAGCACTTATCCAATCTACCAATGGGATCTCACAACCCGCCTCCTTACATATCCCTTTGGAGGCTCTTCAATTAATCACTCCAGATATCTCCTTATCTGAGTGGACTACGGCAGGCATAGTTAACATTGGACAATTATATGACGGACCAACGCTACTAAATTTCCAGCAGATACAAACCAATTGGGCGATCCAGAATACATCCTTCTTCAAGTATCTTAGATTACATTCTATACTTACCAAAGTCAAATGGACGAATCCATCACCATTGGATGAATTGCTAAAATACTACGTCCAACCCACCACGAAGAAACTGGGAATAGCACATGTCTATAAACTCCTCACCAATGCTTTCCGAAACGAAAAAATGCTGACCATGCTTTACTGGCAATAAACAAAAAGCATTGCACTAAAAAAAGGAAGTGATTCATATGACAAGGTCACTCAATTATTTAAAGTGACAGTGCATATATAGAACCTGTAGTGATCACATACATATACTCAAAAATAAAGTGACAGTGCATAATTTGACTCTACATTAAGTCCAAATAACCTGTGATGGTGAATGACTTAAAGTGAACAGGGTATCAAATAAGATGACTCTATGATGGTCAATTATTCAAGTGAAAAAGTCCAAATAAACCTGTGATGATTAAAGACTTAAAGTCAACAGTGCATAAAAAGTCTAAACAAATGTCCCAATAAACAATAAAGTTGAACACAAAGACAGGTGGAATGTGCATAGATCGAATCCGTGGTGAGTTATCATCCACTTACAGGGCCTTTGGGGTCAGTCACCTTCCCGGTAACCACCATTGATTGCTTTGTGGGGTTTCCCCCTTGGATACTGGGACTTAGTGTTATAGTGTTTTGTGAGTACCAGAAGTTGCGTCACTCATGAGATGGTCACCTAATGGGGGCCTTCCGGTCCTCTGGGACATGGTCTTGGTGCCTGCGATGTTCTGGTGACAGTGGCATCTGTGGGCGGGCCGCCTAATGAGTGCCTCTGGTCTTTGTGTGGGGTAGACCCCTTGGTTCCATCTGTTCAGGTTGGACCTGCTACCCCTGTGGTATGTCCCCCAAGCCCTATGTCAGGATCCTACCTTCCTTTACAGTTGGTCTGTAGCGAATGAACTTAGTGTTAATCCAACCTGCTAGATTTAATATTGATCTGAGAGATCCCTTCTTTCTATTCACCCTCAGGACCCTATTCTTACTTGACTGGGGATTTCCCTAGCTGAATAGAAAGAATAACAGACTCGTTATTTGTATCAATCCATTAGGTAGTGGGGGTTGCGAGGGTTTATGTTCTTCTCTGGAGACCATTGGAATATGGGAACTGACCGGATTGTGACACTTGATCAAAATTAAAAGTATTCATCACTTATTGCCATCATTCTAATTAACTTATCAGTCATTGGTATGTATTTATTTTGTGGCTTAATATTATCATCCATTTTTGTCTAAGTGCAGTGAAACATGAGCTTCCTGTTTACATTTACCAAGCTGGTGACCTTTAAGTGTCTGTTTCCTGTTCCAGGTTGCTCCGGAAGTGATACGGCCTTCCTGTTTACATTTACCAAGTTGGTGACCTTTAAGTGTTTGTTTCCTGTTCTGGGTTGCTCCAGAATTGATACGGCTTCCATCACTCTCTAGCTAACCAACTAGTGGGTGCTTGTTGGTTTTGTTTGACTTCCTCCTGGCCGCACTTCCGGTTCCGGGTACAGGATCGTCACTTCCGGATCTGGGATAATTCCACCATGGTCTTTTAAACAGGAAAATCTATGGTTTTTCCAGGAGCTGTGCAGATTATCGGTGTGGTTACACTTACTGGTATGACTGTTACCTTTTTACTTACCTATAGTATGTCATTGAGGAGGTTGCATCCTGTGAATGGGCCATACTTCTGGGTTATACTGGTGGGTGGAGCCTACTTTAATTGATGTGTGGTTAATGGGGGGCATTGCTATTTACACTGTGGTAGTAGTGCATGGCCCCCACACCCCAGAAGACGTATGTGCGGATGAAACGCGTCGGGTGGGGACCACGTGCCTATCGCAGTCTTTCTTTTATGTATTTTATTTGCCAGCTTTTATTTTGTCTGTTCCTGTATTGGTGGAATATGTATGGTATGTTCTACTACACAATGTGGAGCGGTTTCTTTTCTTCACATGGTTCCCGGTGAAGTCTGATGTCGAGGGTAGCCTTGACTCCGGTGCTACCGAAGGGACCACCCAAAAGGAGAAGTTCACAAGCACCACCAACGAAGATCCTGCCATCACTGTTTGTGGAGTTTTCCACTTCAAGCCTGTAAGGGTCCACTGGCCGTACGGTCAAGTGTACCCAACCCATCTGGTAAGAGTCCACCTTTTTTATCTTAGAGAAGAATTGTTGGTGTTTATTGTCATCATTAACCCTCTACATCGATCTTTGGATGATAACTCACCACTGATTCGATCTATGCACATTCCACCTGTCTTTGTGTTCAACTTTAAGTCTTTAACCATCACAGGTTTATTTGGACTTTTTCACTTGAATCATTGACCATCATAGAGTCAACTTATTTGATACCCTGTTCACTGTAAGTCATTCACCATCACAGGTTATTTGGACTTAATGTAGAGTCAAATTATGCACTGTCACTTTATTTTTGAGTATATGTATGTGATCACCACAGGTTCTATATATGCACTGTCACTTTAAATAATTGAGTGACCTCGTCATATGAATCACTTCCTTTTTTTAGCGCAACACTTTTTGTTTATTTCCGTGGTTGCATTTGGTCGAATGCTGTGTTTGCGGCTTTTGATTAACCAATAGCGCGATAGCCTACACTTTTTGCATGCTTTTACTCGGAACAAAAGCTCCATTGCAATTACACACCTCAGCAATGGTACAAATCACTGCACGTACCACTATAGTTGTCTAGATGTAAAACACACTGGGAAACGGTTCAAAAAATCTTTCATAACCGGTACCTCATTGCGCAGAAATTAGCATGCATATACCCCACGACAACTAATCTTTGTTGGAGGAACTGCGGGAACCCAGGATCTGCCTTACACATCTGGTGGTCCTGTCCAACTGTCATGTACCTGGTGGGCGAGTCTGACTTATGCAGTAGGCAACCTCCCTTACTACCCTGACTCAGGAACCCCTGGTAGAGCAGACAGGTGGCTCGGGAGTGCAGCATGACACGAGGGTCGGACTAGGTCACTGGTGGTGGTAGGGAGTCTGTTGGAGCACTCGTGCAACTGAAGCATGGTTATACAGGCTGGGTTGGCAACTGGCTGGCGGTGCAGTACAAGGGTTCAGGCAAGAGAATGGTCAAGTTCAAGCAGAAATTGTTAACAGACTGGCGGCAGAAGTACAGAGGGATCAGGCAATCGGATGGTCGTAGGCAAGCCGGGGGTCAGTGCAGGCGGAGATCAGACAAGGTCGGAACAAGCCGGGTCACAGCAACAGATAACAGGTCACGGGTCTCTCAGAGAACAGGTCTTATGCTGTAGATCAGACAGCACTTGCTGCAGGGTGCATTCAGCTTAAATAGAGCCATTTGGTGCCATTTGCGGCGTGTGCGTGCGCACGGGAACGCGCAAACACACACGGGCACGCATAAAAGCGCAAAAAAACGCAAAAAGCGCTAACAGGTCCTTTGGCACAGGTCTTCTTCTAAAATTGCCCCCCCCCCCCAAGGGGCAGACTCCGGATGCCCAGCTAGGCCTTCAGATCCGGATGAGTCCTTCCAAAATGACCGGATAAGTTCCTTGCCATGGATGTGCCTTTCAGGTTCCCAGGAGCTTTCCTCTGGTCCGCACCCCTTCCACTTGACCAGGTACTGAATCAAGCCCTCTCTTCTTCTGCAGTCGAGGATGGCCTCGATTTTGTACTCCTCCTATCCATCCACAAGAACCGGTTCAGGTGGAGCCGTGTTTCTTCCTGGAAACTGATCCCTTGTTACGAGTTTAAGCAGGGTGACATGGAATACTGGGTGTACTCGGAGTGTGGAGGGAAGCTTCAGCTCACAAGCTACTCTATTGACTTTTCTCTTGACCGAGAAGGGCCCCATGAATTTAGGTCCTAGTTTGCTTGAGGGGCAGGAAAGCTTTAAGTTCTTGGTGGAAAGCCAGACTTGATTGCCAGGCTGCAGGTCCAGCTTCCCCCACCTTCCTCTATCAAAAGCTTGTTTGTTGTGCTCCTGAGTCCAGGACAGAGTCTCCTGGAGAAGCTTGTTATTCTCTTCAAGAAAACTGGTGATATCCTGTACAGCAGGCATGGTGCTTTCGGGTACCACGTTGGGAAGGAAGGAGGGGTGGTAGCCGAGGTTCGCCCAGAATGGTGACTGGTTGGCGGCAGAGTGAACCGAGTTTTTGTATGCAAACTCGGCTACTGGCAGCAGGGAGACCCAATCGTCCTGGGCAAATGACGAGTAGCAGTGCAGATACTGCTCCAGGGTCTGGTTTGTTCTCTTCGTCTGTCCGTTGGTTTGAGGATGGTAGGTGGAGGAGAAGGCCAATTCAATTCCTAAAGTTGAACACAGGGCCTTCCAGACACTGGACGTGAATTGTACCCCTCGATCCAACACAATGTTGGTGGGTAGGCCATGGAGGCAGACAATTTCTTTAACTACTTCCTGACCGCGCGCCGTGTTTTCACGGCGGCAGTCGGGATGCTGAGCGCGAATCGCCGTAAATAAGCGATGATCTGCAATCAGCCACCATGGGGCGCGTGCGCACCCGCCGCACTCCTGGGGAGTGTGCCCGCGGCTCGGGCGGACCCGATGTCCGCCGGCGAGCCGCGATGAGCGGCTACAGGGAAAGAACGGGGAAACGCCGATGTAAACACGGCGGTTCCCCGCTCTGTTAGTAGGGGCATGAGAGATCTACTGATTCCTGTCACTGGGATCAGTTAGATCTCTCATGCCCATGGTAGCCCAACCCCCCCACAGTAAGAACACACCCAGGGAACACAGTTAACTCCTAGCTCCCCCCCCCAGGTTAACCCCTTCACTGCCAATGACATTTATACAGTAATCAGTGGACATTTACATTTCTGATCGCTGAATAAATGTCATTGGTCCCAAAAAAGTGTCAAAAATGTCCGACATGTCTGCTGCAATATCGCAGTACCGCTAAAAATCGCAGATCGCCGCCATCTGCTAGTAAAAAATAAAAAAAAAATAAAAACCCCAGAAATTAATTCTCACCATCCGTAAACGCGGCCACTTTTGCGAAAACCAATCAATAAACGCCGATTGCAATTTTTTTTATCACAAATATGAGGAAGAATATAAATCGGCCAAAAACGGTGAAAAAAAATGTTTTTTTATATTTTTTTTTGGTTTTGAATTTTAGCAAAAAGTAAGAAATGTGGGGTTTTTTGCAAAATGGTCGCTCTTCTTTTGTTTATAGCGATTATCAGAAATGACGCAGTGTCGATCAAATACCACCAAAAGAAAGCTCTATTTGTGGGGAAAAAAGGACGCAAATTTTGTTTGGGTGGAACTTCGCACGACCGCGCAATTGTCAGTTAAAGCGACACAGCGCCGAATCGCAAAAAGTGCTCTGGTCCTAAAGCTGGAAAACCTTCCGGTTGGTAAGTGGTTAATGAAAGTCTCTGCCGTCTGGATTGCTGAGGGTGTACCCTTCATGGGAATGAAATGTGCCATCTTGCTAAGGCAGTCGACAACTACAAGGATGGTCGTGAACCCTTCAGAAGGGGGAAACTCCACTATAAGGTCCATGCAAAGTTGCGACCATGGTCAATCCGGGATAGGAAGTGGATTCAGAAGCCCCCATGCCTTGGCTCTGTCAACCTTGTTGCAAGCACAGGTAGGGCAGGCTTTCACATATTCCCTGCAGTCCTTGTCAGATGATGAACACCAGAACGACCTTGAGAGCAAATCTGCAGTCTTGCGACCACCTAAGTGTCCTGCCAGTTTGTGGTCATGGCACAGTTCCAGAACTGCCAGACGCTGCTCCTCAGGGACAAAGATCTTCGTACCGAGCCTCCACAGCCCGCCTTAAAGGGTTAACCTGGGATTTGGTGAGGTGGGGGATCCAGCAGCAGATCGCCTAATCCGAGATAAGAGGTCCTCTTGGACCAACAGTAAATTCCGTGCAGGGAGGATTGCATCAGCTGGAGGAGAGTCCTCTGGTTCCAGGAACATCCATGACAGGGCGTCAGATTTCACGTTTTTAGACCCAGGCCTGTAGGTGAAGTGAAGCTGGAAACGTATAGAAAAGAGAGCCCATCGGGCCTGACGGGGCTTCAGTCTTTTGGCGGTGCGCAGATATTCCAAGTTTTTGTGATCGGTAAAAACTAGGACTGGGTGCAGGTACCTGTAGAGCAGACTTTATGGCGAGGAACTCTCTATCCCCCACGCCATAGTTCCTTTCCGGGGGTGTCAGCTTCCAGGAGTAGAAGGCTATTGGGTGTAGTGCGCCTTTGGCCCTTGTCTTTGAGAAAGGACCGCTCCGACTGCCGTCTCGGAGGCGTCTACCTCCAGTATGTAGGGTAGAGCAGGGTCCGGGTGTTTCAGGATCAGAGCAGAGGTGAAGAGCTCCTTGAGTCACTGGAAGGCTGCTTGTGCTTTAGGGGTCCAAAGAAAGCGGGAGGTCTGTTTTGTCAGTTGGGTGATGGGGGTGATCACAGCAGAAAACCCCTTTACGAACTTCCGATAAAAGTTTGTGAAACCGACAAAACGCTGTACCGCTTTCTTGTCGGTTGGTGCTGGCCAGTTTACTATGGCGGAGACCTTCAGGGGGTCCATTGTGATGCCTAAGATGGAAAGGATGAATCCCAGGAAGGAAATGCTGGAGCATTCGAATGCGCACTTCTCAGCCTTAGCGTAGGGGCAGTGCTGACGAAGGCAGCTCAACACGCTGTTGACATGGTTTCGGTGCTCCTCCAGGGAAGGGGAGAAGATGAGGATGTCATCTAAGTACACCACCATAAACAGATCAAGGAAGTCCTGGAAGATGTCTTTGACAAGATGTTGAAATGTGGCTGGTGCATTGCATAGTCAAAACAGCATGACCAGGTACTCATAGGCTGTTTTCCATTCAGGGGCGTAACGATAGGGGTTGCAGGGGTTGCGATTGCAACCGGGCCCCATGCTCCAGGGGGCCCATGTGCTTCCCTTGTACACCTGGATAGGAGTGATGGCTAGGGTGGCATTTAGAAGTTTTATTTATTCCATTTTCCTCCTAATGCAGGAGATTGGTTCTTCTATATGCTGCCCCTGCCGCCCCTGCTATCCAGTTTACTTGTCTTCTGCTGTTCCCAGGGTCCCGCTGCGGGACCGTAATAAAGGGACATGTGATAGGAGTAAAGGGCCCCAGGATCAGCAAGAAGAGGGAAGGGCCCTGGCCAGAGGTCAGGGGGGGCCCTTCCTAATTTCTTGCACCCGGGCCCTGAAGGTTCTAGTTACGCCTCTGTTTCCATTCATCCCCTTCCCTGATCCTAATGAGGTTATAGGCCACGCAAAGGTCTAACTTGGAGAAAACACTGGCAAAACCGAGCCTCTGAAACAACTCCAGGACTAACTGGAGAGGGTACCGGTTCTTGACCGTGATTTTGTTAAGGTCTCTGCAATCGATACAGGGTCTCAAGGACTTATCTTTTTTTTCTACAAAGAAGATCCCGGCCCCAGCAGGAGATGTAGAGGGCGGGATGAATCCCTTCTCCAGGTTCTCATCCAGGAAGGATTTGAGGACTGCTAATTCCTTCTCTGAGAATGGATAGATTCTGCCGAAAGGTACCTCCGTGCCAGGAAGCAACTCTATGGGGCAGTCATAGGGACGGTGTGGCGGCAGGGAATCGGTCCCTTTCTTGCTGAACACATCAAGAAAGTCATGGTATACTGAGGGAACAGCAAGACCAACTTCCGAGTCCGGGTCGGAGTCCGGGCAGGATGCAGCTAAGAAGGGTCCAGCGGGTGGTGGAAAGCAGTGGTGCCGGCAGTAGGTTGAGTTGAACTGAACATTGCCAGTGACCCAGTTGACGTAGGAGCAGTGTGCCCGAAGCCAGGGAAGTCTGAGGATGGTCAAGTTCAAGCAGAATTTGTTAACAGACTGGCGGCAGAAGTATACAGAGGGATCAGGCAATCGGATGGTCGTAGGCAAGCCGGGGGTCAGTGCAGGCGGAGATCAGACAAGGTCAGGACAAGCTGGGTCACAGGAACAGATATCGGGTCTCTCAGAGAATAGGTCACACGCTGTAGATCAGACAGCACTTGCTGCAGGGTGCACTCAGCTTAGAGCGGTTTGGCGCCATATCCGGTGCGAATGCACACGGGCGCACGCAAGAGTGCAAAAACGCAAAAAGCGCTAACAGGTCCTTTGGCACAGGTCTTCTTCGAACACCAACTCTCAAAAAATACTGGACTGACCTTTCCAAACTACTCTTCTCTATCACCTCAATTCATGATCACCTCACGCCTCAAAAGGTCTTACTGGGTCTAGACATGGACACGCTACTCAGACTAACACATACAATTGTTACCCATGTATTCATTGCAGCTCGTTTGACATTAACTAGATATTGGAAATCTGCTACTCCCCCTTCATAGCAACCCTCAACAGTGACTTTCTTTGGGAATATATGTTTGCAAGAGTAAACCTGCAACTCAAAGCTTTCCAGAAACACTGGGACCTTTGGATCAATCATCCTAAAGCGATTTGCCTCACCTGAACCCAACCACTGTGGTTGGTCTCTCAAAGATCCCCTTTCCAAATGACTGAGATTTTCCGTATTACACCCTCGCTATCTACTAGTTAAAATGTCCACCATACCTAGGACGTTTATACTTTTCCTATTTACTATGCCTTACTTTATGCTTATATTTTGTGAATGTTATATAATTCCACTCATTACTGCCTACATACATTCTTGTCTGTGTTGTCCCAAGATAATACTAAACAATATATTGTACAAAGCAACACCCTGTTAACTGAAAAATACTTTAATAAAATACTTTGTGACTAAAAACCATGTTGGAGTTAGACGTGATAAAGGAGTCCCACAGCGCCAGGTTGAGCCCTATAGTGCTGGTCCCAAAGCCCAATGGCACTATTCGATTCTGTAGCGATTTCAGGAAGCTGGATGACGCATCTAAGTCTGACGCATACCCGATGCCGCAGGTTGACAAACTTGTGGACAGGTTGGGAGGTGCCTGGTACATAACAACCTTAGACCTAACTAAGGGATACTGGCAGATCCCCCTAATGGAGGCAGCAAAGGAAAAAGCGGCCTTTTCTACCCCTGAGGGGTCCTTCCAATACAAGTGAATGCTGTTTGGTCTGCATAGGGCCTCTGCATTCTTCCAGAGGATGATGGAAAAAAACTTGAGGCCGCATCGGCCCTATGCAGTGGCCTATCTGGATGATGTGGTCATCCACAGCCCAGATTGGGAATCACATCTGCCCTGGGGTGCAGGCAGTGGTAGATTTGCTGAGGGTAGCAGGCTTAACAGCCAACCCAAAAAAGTGTGCTATAGGTCTGGAGGAGGCCAAATGCCTTGGGTATGTTGTTGGTGGGGGTGTGATCAAGCCCCAGACCAGTAAGATCGAGGCCATTCAAAAGTGGCCCCAACCGGTGAACAAAAAACAGGTTTGTGCCTTCCTGGGGATTACAGCATATTACCAACGCTTCATCCCTGACTTTGCCACCATTGGCATCCCTCTGACCAATCTGACGAAGTGTAGAGGGTCAGGAATGGTTAAGTGGAATAGCATCTAGGAGCAGGTACTCGGAATGGCCAGTGACAGTCTTAGCAAGGAGGGGAATGGTCTCGTGAGTAGCTGTACCCGATTTGAGGGGTGATCCATCGGCCAGGCGGATGACCATCCGGTGTGCCTTGGGTTTAAGGGGAATCTGGTGCTGTGCAGCAAAGGATAGGTCTACAAAGCAGCTGCAGGCACCTGAGTCCAGGATGGCTGAAACTTGGATGCTCCCGTTGGGGAGTTGGGAGATGGGACCCTTCGCTGGGCATGACCTGACACGATGTCCAGAACCTCCACAGTACAGGCATAGGTGGAGGCTGAGACGTTTGTGTCTTTCTTCAGGGGTAAGGGGTGTGCGTGGGGTCATCCTTCAGTGGCTCGGACAGGCCCAACCGGAATTGATAAAACAAAGAGGCACAAAGGGGCGCACTGGCCTAGCGCATTATCCTTGATGATGTGGTTTAATTAAAAGCATAAAAGCATACTCACAAACAGCTTAGTGCAATACGCAAAAACAGTAAGACAAAGGTTCCACCGTCAACTGTCTCCGACTGGTGGCCTGGATGGAATGGCTAACGCGTTTCAAGGCCGTAGCCTCTTCATCAGAGCCTAACTTGCTGTGTTTTGAGCTTCCAATTTATATCACACTTCCTACATCACAGGTGGGGGTGAGGTCAGTAGGGGCCCGCCCACTGGTCATTGGGGCGTGGACTAACAGTCATTGATGCTGCCAAGCTCATGGCCCCTCCTTTCCGATTGTCAAAAAATACTGCTACTCCTCTTCCATGTAAAAGAACAGTAATCACAATGAAGTTGTCAAAAATCAATGGTATACTCCCAGAC
>BLSH010042062.1:2560927-2595076 GCA_018402905.1 Glandirana rugosa | reverse complement strand
CCCTCTTCGTAACTCTGAAAACTCACTACTATGGTGAATAGTTTTCGATAGTTCTCTAGGAGAGGGTTATATATCTCTAGTTGATTTTAGGGATAACCTACTGCGAAATTTTACAGTTTATTAATGGTTTTCGCTTATGGAGAAGGACAAGTTGGTTGTAGGGTAGTGAGGGGTAAAGATGGTGTAAGGATTTTAGGTATTTCTGGACTGATTAGGGGGTCCTTCTGGATATTATCGACCCTAACTGTCAGAGTGGTCGTTGAACCCAACGAAATAGCTAGTGAAGGAGTCCCTTAAACAGTAGTGAAATGGGAGGATACAATTCCTGAGCCCGGTGTACGACCTCTATGATAGGAGGTACTGCCACATCAAGAGACACCCATTTGTATCCCGGTTCCCACTTCATGGAGGATAGTATCTCCAGCATGTGGCCCGAGTCCTTAACATAGGAGGGTAAAGTGATGACAAATTCCCTGAGGAAGTGATCGATAAAGCAACCCAAGTTGCTGGTGAGACTGTCAATCCCAGCTATTATAGGTCTTCCTGGGGGATTAGTCAGGTCTTTATGGATTTTAGGAATGTGGTAGAAATGGGGAGTGATGGGATGTTGGTTGAACAGGAAGAGGTATTCGCTTTTGGTAATTATTTGACATTTTAAAGCGTCATCCAATAGGGATTTTAGTTGATCTCTATATATTGGGAGAGGATCTCTTGATAGCTTTTGATAAGTGGTATCATCACTCAAAAGTCTCAATGCTTCTCCCAAATATATTTCTCTATCCTGTATTACCAGGCCCCCCCCTTTGTCCGCCTGCCTGATGATAATGTGATCTTTTTCTCTTAGGCTATTTAGTAAATCTTCCATCCCTTTCTTACCTGGTATACCCGGAGGATTTTTGTGGCATATACGTCTCAATTCCTCCAAAACTATCTGATAAAAGGTGGGAATGTGATTTCCCTTGACCCAGTGAGGATAGAACGTGGATTTGGGCTTGAAGTCTGTGTGTCGTATTGGTCTACTATCCTGCGTAGGGAGGTTGGTTTCTGTCACCAATTCATCAGTATCACAGCCCCCCTCCTCATATAGACTTTCTAATATGGTCAGAGCTTCATCATTAAAGTCTGGTTCCTGTTGAGAGGTGGAATCTTGCCTGATGTTATTCCTGGGGGTCATAGTTAGTGTATTTCCCAGTGTGCCTCCTTCCCCGGAGTTACCTTCTTTAATGGCAAAATATCTTTTAACTGTGAGATTCCTAACATATTTGTTCAGATCTACAAACAGCTCAAACAGATTGGGAGGATTTTTGGGGGCAAAGTTGAGACCTTTACGCAATAAATCCAGCTCTGTTTCTGTAAAGACCGAGCTGGATAAGTTGTAAATATTTATGGTGGAGAATCCTTCAGTTATCTCCTTCCTCTTTTTATGTCTCTTCCCCCCTCTCCTGCCTCTCCTCCTGCTTGTTCCCTTTTTCTTGTTGATGTTCTCAATAGTGGGGTGGGGGGAGGGGGATGGGCTGTGGGGTTCCCTATTCCCACAGCCTCCTTCACTAAAAAAGTAGTGGGTTTTCCACCTTCCAGACTGTGCGCACCTCCTGATGTTTCAGGAGTGCGTGCCGTGATTAGGGCCTGATCTATACTGGCATGAGTGTCCCTACCTATAGGTGTGTGTACCTCTGTGGGCCTGTTACCATCTGTAGTAGTCCCTCCTTTGGCGGGAGGGTTCTTCGATGGGGGGACCCTTATGTCGCTCATCCCTCCATTAGATGGAAGGAGGGTGTTCTTATGTTCTAGATGTAACACACCTGTCCTGTGAGGGCTGAGTCTGGATGGGGGCCTATGTGATCTATTTTTTGGTCCTCTATTTTTCTTATATTGATTCCTACGTCTAGAATCTTTTGGAGTGTTGGACCTGGATTCCTGTGGGTTGTGTCTAGAGGAACTTCTCCCCCTCTTCTTCTCCCAGTTGGGAGCTAACTTGTTACCTTTATGACCCCCAACCACTCTATTCCAGTTGAATTCCCGCCCTTGTAGGTAATCTGATCTGTCCCTTTCAAACTTCCCCGACTTCTTAGAAATTAGATCGGTTTCAAAAGTCACCATGTTATCATTTAAATCTCTGTCCCAAGAGTCAAAGGCATCAAGGTCTGCATATGCAGTGAGATCATCTTGTACTTGTTTCAGTTCTGCCCTGATAGCCTCCAAGTTCCTTTTCCTCTGTGTGATGATATGCTGGAGCAGAATTTTATTACACTCCCTCATTTTCTCAATCCAATCATTTTTGAGGTCCTCATCTAACCAAACACACATTTTGTTCAGTCTCAGACCTCTTGGGATCCTATTCACCTCCAAATACTTCTCTAGTAATAGGATATCCTACCATTGGGTCATCTCTTTTTCTAGTAGGTTTTTAAGTTTATAAAATGTAGACACCATGGAATTTTCTCTACTGTTGTCATCAATGTTCACAACCGGAATTGATAGCGGAGGGCTGCGTCATTCCAGGCTGTGTCAGCAGCCCAGCGCTGGGACTCTGCAGTGTAGTCTTCCACCGTGCGTTGGCCCTGCTGGAGGGCATGGAGAGCTGTCTCCGCGGTTGCGGCCACGTGTGGGTCCTCATAGAGTAATGCCATGGCCCGAAAGAAGAGGTGCAGGTCAACTGTTTCAGGGGCTTTCTGTTCCAGTAGACGGTGGGCCCATGCCTGAGGTTTATATTGTAAGAGAGAGATAACCAGCCCCACTTTAGTGACTTCCGAGGAAAAAGTGTGGGGTTGCAGTGCGAAATACAGTTCACAGGCGCTGCGAAAACCCCAAAACCTCCTGCAGTCCCCTGAGAATCGTTCAGGTAATGGTACCTCTGGCTCAGTAGGCAGGGTGACGATAAGCTGGTTGGAGCTTGATGCAGCCGTCATGGAAAGTTCCTGGACTTGGCTTTCCATTCTGGTGTACCATTCTTGTAAGTCCTTTATGGCTCGGGTCAGCCCGGTCAAGTGAATGCATAGCTCCTGCGTTGAAGAGGGCCCCTGCGCAGACTCAGACATGGCTGTCTGTTGCTGTCACGTACCTGGTAGTGGAGCCTTTTGGCCGTTCGGAGACACTCTAGATTCTTGTGAGCTGTATAGATCAGGATGGCGTGCTGGGCTCCCTCCAACAGATAGCGCCATTCCTCCAGAGCGGCCTTGATGGCCAAAAACTCCCTGTCTCCCACATCATAATTCTTCTCTGGAGCTGAGAGTTTGGGGGAGAAGAAGGTTACGGGATAGAGGAGTGCCTTAGCTCTCTGCCTCTGGGAAAGTACCGCTCCCACAGCCGGGTCGGAAGCATCAACCTCCAGGACATAGGGCAGAGTAGTGTCCGAATGCTTCAAAATGGGTGCTGTGGTGAAGAGCTTCTTCAGTGTTTGGAAGGCATGTTGCACCTCAGAAGACCAGTGGAACCGCTGACCCTGCTTTATAAGTTGGGTGATGGGGGCAATGATGGCCAAGAATCCCCTGATGAATCATCTATAGAAATTGGAGAAGCCTACAAAACGTTGGACCCCTTTCTTATCCACGGATGCTGGCCAGTCTAATATAGCTGTGACCTTCTGAAGGTCCATCGTAACTCCAGTAACAGACAGGATTAATGTGAGGAAAGGGACGCTGGAACGCTCGAAGGCGCATTTTTCTGCCTTGATGTACAATCTGTGTTGCCGCAAGCGGCTGAGGACACAGCGGACATGTTGCCGATGCTCTTTCAGGGAAGAGGAAAAGATCAGAATATCGTCCAGATATATGATGACGAAAAGGTCAAGATAGTCTCGGAATACGTCATTGACCAGGTGCTGGAAGGTGGCTGGGGCGTTGTAGAGTTCGAAGGGCAAGGTACTCGTAGTGGCCAAAACGAGTCTGGAATGCGGTCTTCCACTCGCCACCCTCTCGGATGCGAATCAAGTTGTAAGCCCCTCTGAGGTCTAACTTGGTGAACTCGGTGGCCGACCCAAGCCTCTGAAAGTTCAGACAAAGGGTATATATGGCCGAAAGGGACCTCAGTTCCTGGAAGCAGCTCAATGGGGCAGTCGTAGGACCTATGTGGTGGTAGTTGGTCTGCCCCCTTTTTACTAAAGACATCTAGATACTCATGGTAGACTGAAGGAACAGCTTGATGGGTTTCCGGGTAAGGCTCAGAGTCCAGGCTCTAGAGTGAGGAGCCAACATCCCAGGATGGGAGCAGACAGTGTTGGCCACAGTATGGGGACAGGAATTGTATATGCCCAGAGGACTAGTTTATGTTGGGGCTATGCGCCCAGAGCCAAGGAAGCCCCAAGATGATGGGGAACAGAGGTGAGGCAATAACATTGAGGATGAGCAGTTCCTCGGCTGTGGATATGGGTATAGGCTGGGTTTCCATGGTTACCTGGCCGGATTTGATGGCCGTCCCATCGGCCAGGCAAACAGTCATTTTATGCGCCTTGGGGCGCAGGGGCATCTGGTGTAGCGTAGCAAAGGTCGGGTCCACGAAACAGCAACACGCCCCTGAATCAATTGCTTGTACTTGGATGCTCCCTCAGGCAACTGCAAAGAGACAAGGAGAGTCAGGTGAGATACATTACTACTGACAGGGGTTGCACCCTGGTTAGCCCGGTGGTGCCACTTACCGGCTTTGTCAGGACAGGTCCTCACCATGTGTCCGGGTTCTCCACAGTAAAGGAACAGGTTCAAAGCATGGCGCTGCTGTCTCTCTTCTGGGGTGAGAGATGGGCGTAGGAGGCCAATCTGCATCGGCTCAAGCGGGTTTGCTGGTGCAGACGTGGCTGGTGCAGGAGCTGTGTTACTAGGGACCCGGGGCATCATCAGGGTCAGGCGTGGGAACGCAGGTGTTCCAGCAGTTCATTCGGTCTGGTGTTCCCTGAGCCTCCGGTCTATTTGAATGGCCAAGTTTATCAAAGCGTCCAGGGTCGCAGGCACCCCGATGCGGGCAAGCTCGTCCTTTAACGGCTCTGACAGTCCCAGGCGAAATTGGTAGCAGAGTGCTGCGTCATACCATTCTGTGTCAGCACTCCAGCGCCTGAACTCTGCTACGTAGTCTTCAGCGGTACGCCAGCCCTGCTGCAGGGCATGCAGGGTGGCCTTGGCTGTGGCTGCAAGGTGGGGATCCTGGTATAGCCTGGCCATGGCGTCTAAGAAGGCACTCAGGGTTGCGACTTCAGGCACTCCTTGTTCCCAGAGCCGATGGGCCCAGGTCTGAGGTTAACCTTGTAGCAGGGAAATCACCAGGCCCATTTTAGTGGCTTCCAATGAGAAGGTGCGCGGCTGCAGACCGAAGAACAGCTCGCAAGAGCTGTGGAAAGCCCTGAACTTGCTTCAATTCCCCACAAACTTGTCTGGCAAGGGGACCTTAGGCTCAGATGGCAGTGCCACAATGGTGTGGGCCGCTGCAGCTCCACCTCCAGATGCAGAGGGGCGGAGAGCCCACGCACTTGCTCCTCCAGCCGGGTATAGCCATCTTGCAGGTTCTTCACTGCTTGCATGAGCCCAGCCAAGTGGACGAACAGCTCGTCCATAGCAGAGGGTGTTCCCTGTGCAGACTCGGACATGGCTGTCGGTTACCATCATGGTCCTGGTGGTGGAGTCTGGCTTATGCAGGGAACAATCGCTCTTGCACACCCGATTCAGGGACCCCTGATAAAGTAGACAGGAAGTCCCGGAGTGAGGGATGGCACGAGGGCTGGATGGTCACTGGTGGTGATGTGAAGCTCCAGGTGGTCTTGCAGATCAGAATGGTGGTCGTGCAGGCTGGGTTGGCAACTGGCGGGCTGTGCGGTACAAGGGGTCAGGCAAGAGAGTGGTCAAGTTCAAGCAAAGTTCGTTAACAGACTGGCAGCAGAAGTACAGAGGGGTCAGGCAATCGGATGGTCTTGGATAGCCGGGGTCGGTGCAGGCAGATAATCAGCAGGTCAGGTTAAACCAGGTTGGATCAGGAAAACAGGTGACAACACAGGAACAGGTTACAGGTAGAGTTGAGCGAGCACCTGGATGTTCGGGTTCGGCGGGTTAGGCCGAACTTCGCAAAAAATTTCGAGTTTGGCCCCGAACTTGACCCGAACTTGACCCCGAACCCCATTGAAGTCAATGGTGACCTTTTGGGCACTAAAATGGCTCTAAAAAAGTCCTGGAAAGGGCTAGAGGGCTGCAAAAGGAAGCAAAATGGGGGTAAAAGTAGGACAAGTGCCCTGCAAACAAATGTTGATAGGGAAATAACTTAAAATCCCATAAAAAAAAAAAAAAATGGAGGAGGAGGTAGATGTGGAGTAGGAGGTTGAGGGGGTTGAGGAGGCGGTGACCGTGGCGGTGTAGGTGGAAGTGGCGGTGGAGGAGGAGGTAGCCAACACTGTTTTTTGTTTGTTTGTTTTTTCTAATTGGCGTGGCCCCCAAAATATTGAGACATATTAAAAAAAAAAAAATAAAGAATAAGTTCGCTTAAGTATACCAATGGCTGTGTGAGGCTGGTACAAATGTCTATTCTGCACAAGGTACAGGCACAGGCAAGTCTTGTGGGATCCATGCCTGGTTCATTTTAATAAATGTTAGCTTGTCCACGTTGGCTGTGGACAGGCGGCTGCGCTTGTCTGTGATAACGCCCCCTGCCGTGCTAAACACACGTTCAGACAATACACTGGCTGCAGGGCAGGCCAGCACCTCCAAGGCATAAAGGGCAAGTTCAGACCATGTGCCCAATTTGGAGACCCAGAAGTTGAATGGGGCAGACCCATCAGTCAGTACATGTAGGCGTGTGCACGCATACTGTTCCACCATGTTGCTGAAATACTGCCTCCTGCTAAGACGTTGCCTATCAGCTGGTGGTGCTGTTTGTTGTGGCGTGCTGCTGACAAAGCTTTTCCACATTTCGGCCATGCTAACCCTGCCTTCTAAGGTGCTGAAGGTGCCACAGCTGCGCTGGCAACCTCTTCCTCCTCCTTTGCCTTCGCCTTGTGCTTCCACTGAGCCCCCGGTGTCATTTGGGAATGCCATCAGCAGCGCGTCTACCAGCATGTGCTTGTAGTCGCGTATCTTCTGATCACGCTCCAGTGAGGGAATTAAGGACGGCACGTTGCCCTTGTAACGGGGATCCAGCAGGGTGGCCACCCAGTAATCAGCACAAGTTACAATGTGGGCAACTCGGCTGTCGTTGTGCAGGCACTGCAGCGTGTAGTCGCTCTTGTGTGCCAGGCTGCCCAGAGGCAAAGACAAGCTGTCCTCTGTGGGAGGTGTATCATCTGTGTCCTCCATATCCCCCCAGTGACGCTCCAGTGATGCCCATGAGCTGCGTTGGGTGCCACCCTGCTGTGAACACAGTTCCTCCTCCTCCTCCTCATCCTCTTCATCCTCCAGAACTGTGCCCTTTTTTACCTGGCCTATGCTGGTGCAGGAACCCACCCTCCGAGTCACTTGTGAATGACTGGCCTGATAACCGTGGAAATGACCCCTCTTCCTCCTCCTCTTCCTTCTGTGCCACATCCTCTTCCATCATTGCCCGAAGTGTTTTTTCAAGGAGACATAGAAGTGGGATAGTAACGCTGAGAACAGCATCATCGGCACTGGCCATGTTGGTGGAGTACTCGAAACACTGCAATATGGTACACAGGTCTCGCATGGAGGCCCACTCGTTGGTGGTGAAGTGTTGCTGTTCCACAGAGTGACTGACCCGTGCGTGCTGCAGCTGAAACTCCACCATTGCCTGCTGCTCCTCGCACAGTCTCTCCAGCATGTGCAAGGTGGAGTTCCACCTTGTGGGCACGTTGTATAGGAGGTGGTGAGCAGGAAGGCCGAAGTTCTGCTCCAGCGCAGACAGGCGAGCAGCAGCAGGGTGAGAACGCCGAAAGCGTGCACAGACGGCCTGCACTTTCTGCAGCAGCTCTGACATATCCGGTTAGCTTTTTAGAAATTTCTGCACCACCAAATTCAGCAAATGCGCCAGGCAAGGGATGTGCGTCAAACCGGCTAGGCCCAGAGCTGCTACGAGATTTCGCCCATTATCGCACACCCCCAGGCCGGGCTTGAGGCTCAGTGGCAACAACCACTCATTGGTCTGTTGGTCAATGCCCATCCACAGCTCCTGCGCAGTGTGGGGTTTATTCCCCAAACATATCAGTTTTAAAACAGCCTGCTGTCGTTTCCCCCTGGATGTGCTGAAGTTGGTGGTGAAGGTGTTACGCTGAGTGGATGAGGAGGTGGTAGAGGAGCAGGAAGTGGAGAAGGAGGAGGAGGCAACAGGAGGCAAAGAGAAATGCCCTGCAATCCTCGGTGGTGGAAGGACATGCGCCAAATGGCTAGCCGCCTCAGGCCCACCCGCCACTACATTTGCCCAGTGTGCAGTTAGCTAGATATAGCATCCCTGCCTGTGCTTACTGGTCCACATATCAGTGGCAATGTGGACCTTGCCACAGATGGCGTTGCGCAGTGCACACTTGATCTTGTCCCCACTTGTTTGTGCAGGGAAGGGATGGCTCACCTGGAAAAGTAGTGGCGGGTGGGAACCACGTACTGTGGGACAGCCACCGCCATCAGGTTTTTGAAACTGTCCGTGTCCACCAGACGGAATGACAGCATTTCAAAGGCCAGGATGGGTAGGGGGGTACTTCCTCTTTCTCTCCAGTGTTTGGGAGATGGACAGCTGTAAGCTTCCATGGGACCGTGTGGAAATGCTTGGGGACGGTGGCCGACATGGTGGCGTTCCTATCATCGTCTGCTTGCTGGGTGGCAGGTGACACTGGCACTGTAGAGGTGGAGAAAGAGGCCGAGGCAGCAGCAGAAGAGGAAGCAGGAGGAGCCCGAGACCTTTTTTTTTTTTTTTGAGGTGCTTATTCCACTGCAGCTCGTGCTTTGCATGTAGATGCCTAGTCATGCAGGTTGTGCTCAGGTTTAGAACATTTATGCCTCGCTTCAGGCTCTGATTGCACAGCGTGCAAACCACTTGTGTCTTGTCGTCAGCACATTGTCTGAAGAACTGCCACGCCAGGGAACTCCTTTGAGCTGCCTTTGGTGTGCTAGGTCCCTGGGTGCCGTGGGTAGTAGCAGGCGTACTGTCTAGGGGACGGTCGCTCCGCTTTTGCAACCTGCTTCCTCTGTGCTGGTGCCTCTGTGCAACCACCACCTCTTCCTTCAAAATGCACATGTCACTCGCATGACCTTCATTCCATGTGGGGTCTAGGACCTCATCATCCTCCACATCTTCCACCCACTCTTCACCATTGCCCTCCTTGTCAGTCTGCACACTGTAGAAAGCCGCAGCAGTTGGCACCTGTGTTTCGTCATCATCAGAGACGTGCTGCTTTGGTGTTTCCATGTCCTTATCCTGCAAAGGACCGGGTGGGAGACAATTTTAAGGAACTGGAGGCATTGTCAGCCACCCAATCTACTAGCGCTGTACTTGTTCTGGCCTCACCATTCGTTGAGCGGCATTTGGGCCTACCATATAACGTTGAAGGTTCTGTCAGCTACTCGCACCTGAGGAAGGTGTTTCACTTGTGCGTGTAGCTGGCACAGATCGACCACGTCCTCTCCTTGCAACAGGAGCTTCACCAACACCACCAACACCAGCAGCACCAGCAGCACCACGACCACGTCCCTTATTTGACACTCTCCTTATTCTGGACGCAAATGTACTATTTAGCACATATTTATATTATTTTTTAAACTGGCAATGTGCAATTTTGTGCAAGAAATGCACAGCAAGGTGCAAATGTACTATGTAGCACTATTTATTAATAATAAAAAAAAAGAATAATAAATGATTATTCTTTTTTTTTTTTTTAAACCAGCAATGAGGACGCACTTTTTAATTTTCTGCAAGAAATGCACATCAAGGTGCACATGTACTATGTAGCACTATTTATTAATAATAAAAAAAAAGAATAATAAATTATTATTCTTTTTTTTTTAAACCAGCAATGTAGACGCACTTTTTAATTTTGTGCAAGAAATGCACCGCTGGCCGCAAATGTAGTATTTAGAATATTTTATTTTTTTTAAAAACCAGCAATGTAGACACACTTTTTCATTTTGTGCAAATGCCCCGCTGGCCGCAAATGTAATATTTTGCACAAAAAAAAAAGTTTTTAATCTGTCTAACTGCAATGTAAAAGCAGTATTTAATCTCCTGCCATCCGCGCTATAGCCGAATGACGGCTACAGCTCGGCTCTAAAAAGTCAATAGACGTCCTCCCATTTGGCTCGCGCTGGGCGCGCTCCCGTGGGTGCGAGCGGCGCGCCGCCGCACGCTGCGGGAGCGTGCCCACGGGTCGGGCGGACTCGATGTCCGCCGGAGACCCGCGATCTCCTTACAGAGAGGAGGAACGGGGAACCGCCAAAGTAAACACGGCAGTTCCCCGTTCTGTGAGGGGGGGCATGCCAGATCTACTGATCTCTGTCACTGGGCTACTGTGCTAGTCTGCCTGATGGACTACTACTTCAAGCCCATCCTCTTGCTCCAGGCCCTGTCAGCCACTTAAGCTGCGATGGCCTTCTTCACTACCACCATGACATCACAGTCCCTTACTGACTTCTGCATCCTTTGTAGATTGTCTCTCACCCCCAATCCGCTCCGGCATGCCGCTACAGCTTTCCAGGGTGTGTGTCATTCACCGACCACTGATGGACTTTTTGCTGAGCTTCTCCTGTAGCACTGTCTATTGCTCTCCTGCGCCCTTGTGTTTCTCCTCCAGGATCTCATTGTCCTCCTGGATACATCCGAGCCCCAAGCCTCAAGGTCACCCCCCAGACTGGGGGCTCCCAGGTGAGGCCTCCGCAACCTCAGCTACATTCCAGCTCTTCCACCCGAACTCACTTCTCCCAGACTGGGCTGACCATTAGTATTTAAGGAGGCCTGCACCCTGCCAATCCAGATTGGGGATTGGTCAGGGCTCCTTAGAATACCCCAGATGGCTACACCTCCCTCCCAGCTCTCTGTCCAGAACATTCCATCAGCTTCTGGAAAGAAATGGGAGGTCCTGGTGGCCTCATCTGTGAATCACCCAGTCCTACCTGAGCCACTCCCAGTGCAGAAACAAAAACAATCATGTCTGCACTCAGTCAGGCCTGATTAAATTTTCTTCACCTTACTGAAAAGAAAAACACTTACTAGCTCCTACCTAAGTAGGGAGTGCTATATAGGGATGGGCCAAACACCCCCCAGTTCTGTTCGCACCAGAACATGGCGAACAGACAATAAATTTGTCTGAACATTCGAAACCTATTAAAGTCTATGGGACCTGCACATGAAAAATCAAAAGTGCTCATTTTAAAGGTTTATATGCAAGTTATTGCCATAAAAAGTGTATGGGGACCTGGGTACTCACTTAGTGGACATGTATCAATGCAAAAAAAGTTTTTAAACCGATTGTTTTTTCAGGAGCAGTGATTTTAATAATGCTGAAAGTGAAAAAATAAAAATGAAATATTCCTTTAAATATCATGCCTGGTGGGTCCCTTTAGTCTGCCTGTAAAGTGGCACATCTTTGTAATGTTTAGAACAGTGCCGCAGCAAAATGACATTTCTTGACTAAAAAATGTAATTTAAAATCGCCCTGCGACTGTAATGTATTGCCGACTCCCGGCAATATAGATAAAGAAGTCACTGAAAAAATGTGCGTGGGGGCCCCCCAGTCCATACCAGGCCCTTCGGGTCTGGTATGGATTTTAAGGGGAACTCCACACCAATTTTTTTAAAAAAATTGACGTGGGGTCCCCACCAAAATCCACACCAGACTCTTATCTGAGGATGCAGCCTGGCCGGGCAGGATGGTGGGGGATAAGCAAGCCCCCCCTCCTGACCCGTACCAGGCTACATGCCCTCAACAAGGAGATGGGTACTTTGGGGCAGGGGGGCTCTGCACCCCCCACCCCAAAGCACCTTGTCCCCATGTTGATGGGGACAAGAGCTTCTTCCTGAAAACCCTGGGCTGTGGTTGTTCTGGTCTGTGGGCGGGGGGGGGGGCTTATTGAAATTTGGAAGCCCAAGGTCCCCAGATCCTGACCCCCCAGTGAATGGGTAGGGGTACATTGTACCCCTACCCATTCACCAAAAAATTGTCAAAACAGCAATAATGACAGGAGACAATTTGGGACAAGTCCCTTTATTTAAAAAAAAGTGTCCCCCCTT
The DNA here is from genome assembly GCA_018402905.1 of Glandirana rugosa. NCBI lineage: Eukaryota > Metazoa > Chordata > Amphibia > Anura > Ranidae > Glandirana > Glandirana rugosa. Next base: position 2,582,941 of record BLSH010042062.1, on the reverse strand, counting down.
GTAACCCATTATCAATCACGATGCACGACGACCCAAAAAATAATGATTTAAAAAAAACCCGAAACAGCTCCTCCCTAATGGGAGGGCTCCCGTCGACTGACCTATTTTTGCTTTCACAGTTTATTTATAGTCAAGGCCGGTGACTAGAGTTGATCGAACCTCTGGAAGTCTGGGTTCGGTAGGTTCGGCCGAACCTCGGGACAAAGTCTGGGTTTGGGTCCGGGCTTGACCTGAACTTTGACCCGGACCCCAAACCCCATTGAAATCAATGGGGACCCAAACTTTTAGGCACAAATGGCTGTAACAAAGTCCTGGCAAGTCCTAGAGGTCTGCAAAAGGAAGGAAAATGGGGTAAGAGTTGGACAAGTGCCCTACAAAGAAATGGGGATAGGGAAATAACTTAAAATACATTTTAAACTAAAATCACATAAAAAAATCAAAAATGGAGGTGGATGTGGAGTTGGAGGTTGAGGAGGCGGTGAAAGTGGCAGTGGAGGAGGAGGAGGTAGCCAACACTGTTTTTTTTATTTTTGTGCAAGAAATCATCTCCAAGTTGTACAGGGAAAGTTTCCAGCCGTTGTTTTAAGGGAAAGATTATTGTTCTAAAATCATCTCCAAGTTGTACAGGGAAAGGTTCCAGCTGTTGCTTTAAGGGAAAAATTACTGTTCTAAAATCATCTCCAAGTTGTATAGGCAAAGTTTATTCTAGCCGCATAGAGCCATATTAGTGTTGTAAAATCATTTCCAAGCTCCATTCACTAAGTGTATTGTAGCCGCATAGAGCCTTATTAGTGTTATAAAATCATGTCCAAGCTCCATTCACTAAGTGTATTGTAGCCGCATAGAGCCTTATTAGTGTTATAAAATCATGTCCAAGCTCCATTCACTAAGTGTATTGTAGCTGCATAGAGCCTTATTAGTATTATAAACTCATGTCCAAGCTCCATTCACTAAGTGTATTGTAGCCGCATAGAGCCTTATTAGTGTTATAAAATCATGTCCAAGCTCCATTCACTAAGTGTATTGTAGCCGCATAGAGCGTTATTAGTGTTATAAAATCATGTCCAAGCGCCATTCACTAAGTGTATTGTAGCCGCATAGAGCCTTATTAGTGCTATAAAATCATTGATTTTATAACACTAATAAGGCTCTATGCAGCTACAATACACTTAGTGAATGGAGCTTGGACATGATTTTATACCACTAATAAGGCTCTATGCGGCTACAATACACTTAGTGAATGGAGCTTGGACATGATTTTATAACACTAATATGGCTCTATGCGGCTACAATACACTTAGTGAATGGAGCTTGCAGATGATTTTAGAACAATAATCTTTCCTTTAAAGCAACAGCTGGAACCTTTCCCTGTACAAGTTGGAGATGATTTTAGAAGAATAATCTTTCCCTTAAAGCAACAGACTCTACCTAGCCCAGTTTCAGATCGTTCTGTGCAGCAGGATGAGGTCTGCAATCTGTCCCTCAAAGCAGCAGTACTAGTATCTCTCCCTAGTCCACAATCAGATCGTTCAGTAATGAAGGATGATATGTTCTGCAATCTGTCCCTTACAGAGCCAGCAGCATCCTCTCCCTAAACTATCCTGAGAGCATATGACATGCAGCACAGTGACTCCAGCCCCATATAGAGGCTGGGTCACATGGTGCACTGGCCAATCACAGCCATGCCATTAGTAGGCATGGCTGTGATTGTTTCTCAGGGAAAACCAGTGAAACACTTGTTGATTGGCTGCCCTTGGCAGCTATTCAACACGTGTAATAAAATACCCAAACCCTGGACCCGAACCCGGACTTTTTTGAAAAGTTCGGGTCCGGGTCACGGACACCCCAAAGTTCGGTACGGACCCGAACTTCACAGTCCGGGTTCGCTCAACTCTACCGGTTACGTAACTGAGTGACCCCGCCCCCCCGACGTCACATGATGCCAGTAGGGAGCGGGTTCACCTGCTTACATCACCGGGTGGCCCCGCCCTTGCATATAAAAAAACTGTCAGCGCAAAAAGAGATCAGGTGGCGGGAGCCCTCCCATCGGGGTGAAGTTGTTTCGCCATGCTCTCACAATGTATTATGGGGCAAACTCGCCACGAGTGGCCCATAATGTTTTAAATTCGGGGGAATGCCAAATGTACGAGTCGAACTTACACTCAACTCGAACATCGGACCCATCCCTATTGCCAAACCAAAGCCAGGTACATTTGGTTAATCACTAGTTATAATTATTAAGGAAAAGAATGGAAAATTTCTGATCTGGAAAATCGATCTGATTGCTCTGTGGAACCATAAGGAAATATCTTACCTCTAAAAGGCAAAATTGGTCAAAGTTGCCCCCTGAGTTTTGTTTTGCCTTTATTTCTACCTAATGCTGCTTTTAATGACTTGAGCTTAATTGGGTCTATTTTTTATTTTTAGTTCACACTGTTTTAAAATATGCAATTTATTGTCTTCTTATTAAACTTCCTCTTAAGTTTGACAGTCCAAATATCAAACATAACACCTCAACTGCCATATTGAGGAGAAAATCCCACAAGGTGACTAATCAGACAAGACAATGTCATAGCTTCCAACTGTCCCTGATTTCAAGGGACTGTCCCTCATTTGGAACAAAGTCCCTCTGTCCCTTTTTCCTCCTCATTTGTCCCTCGTTTTGGTCTGATCTCTATAGTTGTATATAAAATGTATATGAAATGCACTGCTTATCAGTGCTTCCCAGTGCTAAACCTTTCATCAAATTTCTAAATTGCTGCATTTGTAAATTATAAAAGCCACTATGAAGGAATAGTAGTGGTAAAAAAGCACTTGTTGGTTTAACCAATCATTTTTTTTGTACAATTCTCCTTTAAGGGGGAGTGGCAGGTGGTGTGTCCTATGCCTATATAAGTTTGTTAATAGGTGTCCCTCATCCCCATCTCAAAAAGTTGAGAGGTATGCAATGTTTTCATACTTTTTGCATTCAAAGCTGCATTTACCACAAGGGTCTGTGCCAGAGATCAGGCGGCGGAGAGAAATTTGTTTAACATGGGTTTTGCAGTCCCAGAGAAGTCTACAGGAATGCAAGACCCACTTGAAGCAAGTCAGCTGCAGGTTAAAAGGCAGTCAACTTCAGGTCAGATGTATCTGTAAATCAATTCTTAATTATCTCAGAGGCTTCTCACGCTAATGTCAAACTCATGCTACTAACACAAACCCAAAGCTCATTAACATAGTCCCTTAGGCTTTCTGGGCCAGCACTTAGGACAGCCAACATTGAGGGATCAGTGAAAGCACTAAGACCAGGGCCGGACTGGCCATAGGGCACACCGGGCATATGCCCGGTGGGCCAGGAGCCCGCCGGTCCGCATGTGATTTTTTACCGCCCGCCCGCCTATGTAGACAGTCACAATCTCCCTCTCACAGACACACAGTCATTGACAGGCAGCCTGGCCGGCTCCGGCACCTCATCCATTCTTGCCGCCGGCCGGGGCGGGTTCCCTTCCCGGGCTGCTCCGTGAGCCGGCACCGCTCACACAGCCTCAACGCGGTGGCGTGGCCGTCTGTTAAGCTGAGGAGAGCGGCCGCCGGCCGGAAATGAAGGAGATAAGCCAGGAGTCCAACCCAGGACAGTGATGCCATTGCCATCATCCAATGCCATTGCCACTACATGCCAGCTTGCCTAAGTGCCTATTAATATTATATTGCATTAATTTATGCTGAACAGTAAAGAGATGGCATTTAGGTGGCATGATGGGGTTAAAAGCACCTGCGTGTGGTTCAAAAGTGGTGTACAAGCGCTACGGAAGCGGTGCCCATTCTTTCCAATGTACAGGGGTGGTGTAGCAGAGGTATATACACCGCTCCCGCACCGCCCCAAAGATGCTGCTTACAGGACTTTTTTCTAATGTCCTGCAAGCACACCGCCCCAGTGTGACAGCACTTGGACTTTCACACTGGGTGGATTTGGGGGGCATTTTTCAAGCGCATAAAACGCCCCAGTGTGAAAGGGGTCTAAAGTGTATATTTGATTTTTTTCTTTTGAGTTTGTAATAGTGGTATATTTAGTACTGACTGGGTAAGTGCAGTGCTAAAAAATAAAAATCATATATACACATTAACCATTTCAGCCCCAGAATGATTTACCCCCCTTCCTGATCAGGCCATTTTTTGCGATATGGCACTGCGTTGCTTTAACTGACAATTGCGTGGTCGTGCGACGTTGTACCCAAACAAAATTGACATCCTTTTTTCCCCACGAATAGAGCTTGCTTTTGGTGGTATTTGATCACCTTTGCGATTTTTGCACTATGAACAAAACAAGAGCGACAATTTTGAAAAAAAAACAATTTTTTTTAACTTTCTCCTATAATAGATATCCAAAAAAAATTAAAAAAAACATTTCTTCATCAGTTTAGGCCGAAATATATTCTTCTACATATTTTTGGTAAAAAAAAAAAAATTCAATAGGCGTATATTTATTGGTTTGCGCAAAAGTTATCGCGTCTACAAAATGGGGAATAGATTTAGGGACATTTATTTATTAATTTTTTTACTGGTAATGGCTGCGATCTGCGATTTTTAGCCAGACTGCGACATTGCGGTGGACAAATCTGAACCCAAATGACACTTTTTGGGGACCAGTGACATTATTACATTGATCAGAAAATGCACTGATCAATGTATAAATGAAACAGGCAGGGAAGGGGTTAAAACTAGGGGGCAATCAAGGGGTTAAGTGTTCCCTCAGTGTGTTCTAACTGTAGGGGGGATGGGCTGCCACAGACATGATCGCTGTCTCCGATGACAAGGAACAGAAGATCTGTGTCATGTTCCACGTCAGAATGGGGATTCGCCTTGTTTACAAAAACAGATCCCCGTTCTGCCTCTGTTACAAGCGATTGCAGGTCATTGGTGGACATCAAGTCTGCCTGACCTGCATGCACACTGCCGCTGCACGCACAGGGGATCTTATCCAGGGTGCTGCCGCCACCATTCCTGATAACGGACCCCAGAAGTGAAGTCTTCCGGCTTCACTGCTGGTTCCCTACTGCGCATGCGTGAAGTGCGCTGCATTGTTTTGATTGGCCCGGCGGCAGAGGAAGGAGGTGGGGGCCGAACTTCCAGGAGAGGGGAAGGGGGCCTGTCAAAAACGGGTTCTCGCTCCCCCTCCCCCCAAATGTGGCACCGGAGTGGGGGAGGAAGCAATTCAGTGGTAGTTGCAGCACTGAAAAAAAATCATAAGATGAAGAAAAAAAAAAAATTGTTTTCCCATGCTCACGCGCAAACACACACATAGGTCCTGCATGCATATGTAAACGGTGATCGCACCACACATGTGAGGTATCGCTGCAAACATCATAGTGAGAGCAATAATTCTAGCACCAGACCTCCTGTGTAACTCTAAAATGGTAACCTGTAATGACTTTAAAAGCCTTTCCTATGGAGATTTTTATGTACCGTAATTTGGCGCCGTTCCATGCACGCAATTTTAAAGTGTGACATGTTAGGTATATATTTACTCAGCATAACATCATCTTTTATAATTTACCCAACAATTGGGTATTATATTGTGTCTTTGTGCATTGAAAACCTTTAAATTGTATCTTTTTCCAGAAAATTTGCATTTGAAAAACCGCTGCACAAATATCGTCTGACTTAAATATATGCAATACCCACTATTTTATTCTCTAAGGTCTCTACAAAAAATATATATATAATATTTGGTGATTCATTTTCTAGCAAATTAATGTTTTTTTAGGAGAGGAATGCCAGACTTGGCCTGGACTGGACTGGAAATTCACAATTTGGTATTAGGAGAGTGTTTACCTGACCAGGCTGTTGCTGGCCTTTCATTGTCCAGTCACAGGATGGATAAAAAAATAAATTAAAAAAAAAAAAAAGATTTTTATTGAATTTATTTTAATAAAATGCTTTTGAAGTAAAAAGATGTCTAAAGATAATTTTCAGTTTAAGATACATTAATAATTTAGTTTATTCAGCATGAAATAGAGCTGTTATGTAGCATGAGGCTGTATATTCTGCAATATTTACATTTTTGGTAAACTTATTCAATGAATCCAAGTTCTGCAAGCTGAGATAACATGCACTGCATTGATGCATTCACACAATTGCACAGTAACCATGAGTTCAGAAATATTTCTTTATCCAATTGTTTTGCAAATCTATGTACACTACAAACTCTATGATTAGATTGGTTCTGATATCGCTGTTTTAATAACCTGCCACTCTACCAACTTATTATTCTAAGAGCCGGTTCTCACCTTAGGCGACCTGTCAGGCGACTTGAGTCACCTGACAAGTCGCCTCCATGCATTGCAATGGGACCATTCTAAATAGGAGCGACTCAAGTCGCTCTGACTTACAAAAAGGTTACTGTACAACTTTTGGGGGCAATTTGCATTGACTTCTCAAGAAGAAGTCGCCTGCAAGACCCCCCTGAAGTCGCGCTGTGCGGGGCTACTCAGTCGCCCCACAAGTCAGATCTCCTATGTTTGAACCGGCTCTAAATAGGAAACCTTAATTTTGTTTGCAAATATTAAAGAGTCTAACTATCAGCAAGAATAAATCCTTACATTTAAAGAGAACCTGTCATTTCAGATCCATCATGGCACGCCTGTTAGCGGGCATCCACTCACCTGCTGCCACTACGTCTCTTATCTTGTTGTGTCACTTCTGCATCACCAGCCGTCGCATTAAAGTGAATGGGGCTGTTGGTGAGTCATCCGAGGGACGGGGGAAGAGAAGCCGAGGGACAGAGATGACAGTTGCTCTTTAAAATTTATGATTTAAATCAAGCCTTTTTACTATTGATTTAAATCAAATCCACCCTGTCCAGTCATAAGCTGGGAGAATTGAGGTGACCATGCTGTGACGCTTAACGGCAGCAGAGAAAGGTCAGGCTGACTTTGCTACATGGTAGGGCTGTGTAAATCACAAGAGTGCATGGATACAAATTCAAATCCTTTGCAACATAAGTCAGGTCCTTTTATATGTAGTTCATCTGGAGTTCATTTTAAACGTTGAATAAAATCTGATTGGTTAAAAGTGGTATGTTTAAATGCATAGTTGATAAACCTCAAAATATAATAGAAGTTCACAAGCAGTAAGAGCATACATAACCAAATAAGTCACATACTACTTGCATTTTATAATACCCACTGTAAAGGAATAAAACTCAAATGAAGATGGTGGTAGGTATTTCCTATAGTCCTTCAGGGAAACATGATTAAACTGACATACCTATGCTCAGGCCTGAACTGGCCATAGGGCACGGCAGGCATTTGCCTCCCACCCAGTACTGGCACCGATGCCACCCACCCCCCTCTAGCAACCAGTCAGTGAGTAATAATAATAATATGCAGTAACCTCTAGCAACCAATCAATGAGTGGTAATGGTGTGCAGTAACCTATAGCAACCAATCAGCAAGCAGAAATGATGTGCTGTAACCTCCAGCAACCAGTCAGTGTACGAAAACTAATTTTTAGTCTAGCTGCTATTTATTGTATGTCTCAGAGCAAGTGGAAAGCAAAATTGCATGGGGGGAGGGCTGGCAAAATGTTTGCCCAGGATCCAATCAATATTAAAGACAGCCCTGAATGTGACAGAGAGCTCCAGAGAGTGAGACCCATGGCATAAAATATGCAATTGTATTGTATATATCAACCATGCACCTGGCTCTCACCCCCGGGTCTCTGTCTGCCGAAACCATATGGGCCTCTCTAGAGATTGACACCGACCTCCCAGACCGGTTTAGATACCGCTTAGTGGTAGTGGTCTGTAAAAACCCGGTGGAGGAAGACACATAACAGAATCTGTTACGCGATGTGCATAACCAGCTTCTGTTTTATACTTCTATATTGGGTCTGGTGCGGGCCCCCGGGGAGGGACTGTGGCATGTGCAGGAACTTACTCTGCTTGAGTAACGCACCAGTGCAGAGTGTCAGCTCTCGTGGCGCTCAGTAGAAATCCTGGCATTCAGTAGAGGATGCCAGTGTTCAGAGAGGCACAGTAGGCTGCTAGCTTAGGCAACCCGTTGGAGGAGAAACAAGGAAAAAAGGAAGGCGCACGCACCTAGTGCATTACCAAAAATAATTTATTCCAAAAAATGTTAAAGGAGGGTACGCACAAAGGACACATGAAGACAGGACGTAGTAAAAGCAAGACACAAGGCAGGATAGAAGCTGGCGCTTTTCGGGGGCACACCACCTTCCTCAGAGCAAAGCTCTGAGGAAGGGGGTGCGAAGCTCTAAAGGGAAGGTAGCGAAGCTCTGAAGAAGGGGGTGCGCCCCCGAAACATTTCAGCTTCTATCCCGCCTTGTGCCTTGATTTTACTACATCTTGTCTTCATGTGTCCTTTGTGAGTACCCTCCTTTAACATTTTTTGGAATAAATTATTTTTGGTAATGTACTAGGTGCGTGTGCCTTCCTTTCTTTCTTGTTTTTCCAGTACCTTTCGGATTTCCCCTTCCGAGGAAGGCAGCACACATCCAGTCATCTATCCCATTCCCACATGGTTGCTTGCCATGCCGAAGAACCTTTAGCGCTGGAACATAATACTTTCCACTTTGTATAACCCGTTGGAGGAGGAATAAAGATGTATCAGGCTATGCACATTGCATAGGATAAGCAATGGGCTTAGAATACACTATGGGTGTAGCCAGATACTGTCTAAAGACCTGTACACACGATATGAAAACCGGAAGTAAAATTGTCCCACAAACAATCTGCCAATTTTCGGATCATTAGTATGGTGCATTCTAGAGCAGATTCCATTTTTGTCTGACAAAAACTGGATATGCAGACAATAAATTTTGTATCATAGATGAACTCAACGTCCGATTTTCGTTTAATTACTATGGTTTTCTTCTGAAAAAAATTGTAAGAGAAAGACTACGCATGCTCAGAAACTAAAAAATACATACAAAACTATTCAACACATTACATCACTTCTGAAGTTTTTATTTTGTTGTACGAGAATTTTCATATGGTGCAGACACTTTTGACATAAGACTAGCATGCACGAAAAAATGGACAAATGGTCATTCGAAAATCTGATCGTGTGTACGAGGCTTTAATTCTTCTCTGGTGCTGTGCTTGCCTGCCGCCCTTCAATAAACCGGCAGGGGGCTTGGTCCTCCTCTCACAGTAAGTTTGTGAGAATCATCTTCCCTGCCCACTGCCCAGTGACATTTTTTTTCTTGTCTTTTTCATTTTATATTTTACATAGATGTCTTCAAAAAAACAAAAAGGAGGAGCAGAAAAAATCAGAGAGAAGTATAAGAAGTCTTTGGAACGTGATGCTCAGAAATGTGCTAAAATTTCGAATATGTTCAGTCCTCGTGATGTTCAGTCCAGTGATCCCATGGCAGGGCCCTGTAGAGAGCCAACAAACATGGAAGATGATTTAGTGGAATCTGTTGGTGAAACATCAGAATTATCCACTGAAGAACACAGAGAATTGGGGCACACTGAATTACAGAGGAAACAAGTTATTATGGATGTTTCAGAGTGCCAAACTGAAGACATAGATATATCTTTAATTATTTTGCTTGTCCAAACCAAAATGAGCTTGCTGTCTTTTTCAAATATCATCCACGGCAGGATATTCCAGATCCAGTGTTAAAAAAAGGTACAAAATGTAAAGATGGAACAAGTCGTAAATGGCTTGCCCACTGCAATGAAAAAAAATCTATGTTTTGCTCTGTTTGTCTGGCTTTTGCAAAGTCACAGGAAACTAATTCTTTTATTGAAGGAATGACAGATAAGCGTCACATTCATCAAAGGATTGAAGAGCATGAGAAGAGTGTAATGCCCAACGTGTGTGCCGAAGCATTTTTTGTGAAATCCAGCAGTGCTGGCGTTGATGATCTACTTTTGTATAAGCAAAAATCTGTAAGGTGAGAACAAGTAAGAAAGAGACGGCAAGTACTGCAGCGGGTTGTAGATGTAATAAAAGTTATAGGAAAGCAAGGTTTGAGTTAGAGGGGAGCTAAAGATGAGGCTGCCTATAATTTAGAGGACATAAGAACGCTTCAGAAGACGTCAATGACGAAACGCGCAAGGTGGAGCCAGACATACGTCACTACGTCACTTCTGGTTTTCGGAACACAGGCCAGTGGAACGCACGCTTGCATCTCCAGGAAGTGTGCAAAGGCTTTATCAATCACCACGACAGGCCGTTTCCATGTAAAACCTTAAAGTGACCACCGGATTGATGCTTTTATGATCATTTTATTGGATTGGAACGTTTGTTTTAAAAACCTTTTTTGGTTAAATAAACAAAGAAGTTTTTAAGGATTACACTATGGGCTTCTCTTTCTTCCCCCTGCACCTGGATATTAATACCAACGTATGAGGATCCCGGAGATACAGACATCAGGAAAGACAGGAGACACCAGCTACTACCTAATAGGCGTCCACGCGCTTTACCCCTGCAGGGGTGGCACTGTTTGGTAAGTGGGGTATCCCCTGGGGGAGCACGTGTGTCCTGCACCTATTTCAGCACTTAAAGATCATTCCTTTTATTATCTTATATATTACATTCATTCTATCATTTATTATCATATGTTTACATTATTCCAAATGAATGATAAATTACAGTGATTAAAGCAGGCTAAATAAAACTAACATACATTGAGAAACTGGTAGTTGTCATTATTTGTAATTTTGGCTTAAAAAAAAAAATGGGCTGCTCAGCCTAAAATGCCCAAAATGCATTTTTGTCCCAGTCCGGGCCTGACTAAGACCCAAATATGTTGTTCAACTTGTTCTTTATTTTTACTTTTCTTCTTCTGCCCATATTTGTGTCTTGATTCAGCATGAGTAATGATGGGGGGTGCAGGGATGGGTAAGCAGAATCAGAAGACTCACTCTAGTTCAGATAATGTGTTCTTGGTCTGTACAGATGAAAAATAGCTGTGCATATAAACAAGGTAGCATGTTTCTTACAATGCATTTTAGCCTTCTTTTTTTCCAAAATCTGCACATGACACAAGAGGTGGAGCTTTACACAAGGGCTTCATTATTCTGGTGAGCCTAGAGCAGCATATTGTCTAAATACAGTCTGGCTTCAATACCATTATTTTAAGCCACCCACAAATTAAAAAAGAACTTTACACATAAAGGTCATAAAGATATATAATCTTATTTAATATTTATTTTGACTAAAAGTCTGAGGACAATATATTCTTAAAGTCTATACAATTTGGTAGTTATTGTTAGTGCTTCATAATTTTAGTACAACTGCAGCTAATTAACCGAGCCATGACGTGCTATATTTACCTACTTACAGTAAAGGTCACTAAAGCAGATTGCCAAAATCATTTGTGGTTAAGGCAAAATTGTACTTGATATTATTATAATCCATTTATGAACAGTGACATTTTTATTAAGCCTATTTTTTTTACCCTACACTGGTGAATACCAGTTTGATCTCTTATTGAGAATTCTTTTTTAAATAATTTTAAATTTGTTTTTAATTAATAGCTATGCCCAAATCTTTAAAAGCTGAACTTTGGTCAGATATATAACAGCATTAAAATCAGTTATATGTTCTTTGAACTATCATCAAACGTATTTTTTGCAGCAAGCTACAGTAGAGAAAAAGTCAGGTCATCGGCCAAGTTCTGCTATTAGAATCCAAACCTGGAATTTTGACAGGACTGATTTTGGAAGCCAAACAGCTGTACTGAATTGCAAGGAATATGTTGATAAGAGGACAGAGCAAAGTGACCGAGCTCTTCTGTCTGCAGCTTCTCCTTTTGCTGTACAATCACAGCCTGGGGTGGGGAGAAGACATATAAACTTTTAAAGAACTAAAGCAGATAATACTCAAACGTACTGCCTAGCCAGACAGTGTTGTGCTGTGTGGCAGAGCTGTGTAAATCTCAGGATTGAATGGACAGAAGATCTAATCCTTTGGGAGGTAAAATGTGCTTGTATCTATGTATTCCACCTATATATAGATGAATGCCTGAAGTTTAGCTTTACATTAATGATACGGTGAAAGCTATAAGGGGCATAACTGCATGAAAAATGAAAGAAAAGCTGCATCAGACCTGATTTTGTATGCAGTTCAAATGGGCTTCGTTAGAGCATGCTACATCCAAAGAAACACAGCCCAAACCAGGTCATACACATCCTCTGAACGGTAATCTACTCTACTCTATTGAAAATTAGATTTTGGACTTTCAAAATGTAAACTGTTTTGCCATGGAAAAATAAGGTAACTCAATGTAGATGTATAAAGCTACTGAGTGGAATTATAATGAAGTACCAATGTCCTGAATCAAAATCAACAGAAAAAGTGGAGGCAAACAAGGGCTTTACTAGCATGTAAGGACTTTACAACATTTCTATAAAAATCTAAATTTTATTAACAAATTAATAAAAACAACCCAACCATGTGGGTAATCGTGTGTCTCAAGGACATGTGCATGTAATCAATAACATGACACAAATTATCTGAAACTGACAGTTAGAGACCCAAAATCAGTTGGCCCTGAGGTCAGGGTCATATGATGAGTTCATCCAACTTGGGCTTTTTGACATGTTTCGCAGCAAACCGCTTCTTCAGAAAGAACCATTTCAGTGACAATAATTCTAAAGGAAAACAAAAATGATTACAACAATATTTGTGTACATAGGTAAAGCCATCACCTGGCTGCCCCCAAAAAGTGGATGAGGACAGGTGGAGCTCACAAAAAAATTGTTAAGAGACATGAATTGCCATCGGTCAGAATACCCATGTGGAGGGCAGTTAAAACATTAGAAAGCACTCACCCCGCTCAGGAACACAGAACCCGGACACCAGAGCCAAATACATTTTGACTGTCTCATGGGCGAGTGTGGGAGCCAGAGCGGAATAGCTATAATAAAATTATGATGTAGCATGCCGTAAACAAGGCCATCGGCCGAAATGCATCTGCATGTTCCTGTCTGCGGTATGGAATAAACGTAATATTCATTCAAATTGTTTGGTCGGTGTGTCGGCTCTTCTATTTTCTTCATACCATGTCTTTGGACGATGGAGAAGCATCCCGGGCCAGAGCACCTGATCTGGATGTGCACAATCCACTTGAAGTGAGTTCAGTCTCTGGAGTTCAGAGCGGTGTATCTGTTGCTGACAGTACTCACACATGCTGCGTACTCCAAACAGATCTCTCCACCCCGCCGCCGTGGCCATGAGCAAGGTGGGAAGGAGCTCCCAATATATATCCCTGACGCCCATCCGAATGACGCAGCCCGTATCATGCTGGGTGCGCACCGGCATTGTCATGATCCCGGAATGCGCATACATCAGTTGGCGCTTGCGCACTCCCTCCTGGGGATACAATCCCGCCCCTCTCAACACAGTGGTGCGTAGGTCAGCGCCCACTGGTGGGGACGCCTAGAATGCACCAAAGAGGGGAGATCACACACTCGCCCAAGCAGATCAGTGGCCGGATTCCGGAGTCGAACAGGAGAGAATGCCATTCAAAGCACCCTCTACAGCTGCAGAAACCCTCCAAGTGAGATATGGCACAGACGGCAATATGGTACAAAAATTACAAAGCATTACACAATGATCAAAAAAGAAGGAAGATAAACAAAAATATCTGAAAATCCATAGTGCAAAATAATTAATTAGAAAACACACTTAATGAGCCATTGGCTAGTCAATCTTTACAGAATCAAAATCCCCCAGATCACTGCCCACAGTAGGCAGCCAAGGCCTGCAAAAAAGGGACTGTAGCTCTTTATTTCATTGATCCCTGGGGGAATTTACAGTATGTACAACTCTGTTAACAGGAAACAGGAGAATAGGGGTTTTAGATATAAAGATAAGTCTTTCTGCTAAACCAAAGGTCTTGGTCGGTTTTTTTTTTTTATTAGGTTTCACTATTTGTACATAACTCTAAATTAATACGAAACCTTATATTACTGTCACCTGCTCACACTAAAGGTCGAATATCCAAATATATTATTTGAGACAAAAGTTAATTGCAATATAGACTCATAAACGCTCTCCTAAATGATAATTATTTCATTGAAGAGTGACATTTCAGAGCAATGGAATTAATCCTCTAATTGAGAGCACATAACACCCCCCCCCCCCCCACACACACACGCACACACTGAGGGGCTATATAGTAAAGAAAGCCAATAAATAGCTGTTTTCCAAGGCTGGAACTAAACCACTGAACAATCATGTTCTATTCTGTTGCTTTCCTTACTCTTCTGGGTCTGACCTGGGCTGAACAAGGTAAGATTTATTGCATGGTTTAACCAACTGCAGGGAGACTGATTTGGAAGTTACTACGTGTTTTATGTGTAGAGAATCAGAGAGCAGGTTGTTGCATTGTTCAATCCAGTACAGGATGTCCATGCATGAACTTTAACCACTTCAGCCCCGGAAGGCAGGGGAGGGCTGGCCCAGGGGGTGGGGTGGCAATTGCCCCCCAGGCCACCCTAACTTACATTTAAAATGGCCGATGGCTGCTGCTCGCTCACACTTTTTTTTTCTTGTGGAGGAAGGAAATAGGGCCCAGGGGTGCAGCCACCAACTAACTGCAGGCAAAGGGGGGGGCGCCCAGGGCCGGCCCTACCATGGATCCCGCTAGGCCCATTGGGTGGGCATGGATGGTGAGTTGATTCGGTGGCTCATTGGGCCACTTGACTGGACTTGCCCCCCAGGCCTACGGCTGCCAGCCCTCCCCTGCCGGAAGGATTAACCCCCTTCCTGACCAGAGCACTTTTTGCGATTCGGCACTGCATCGTTTTAACTGACAATTGCGAGGTGCAACATTGTACACAAACGAAATTAACATCCTTTTTCCCCCACAAATAGAGCTTTCTTTTGGTGGTTTTTGATCACCTCTGCGGTTTTTATTTTTTGTGCTATAAACAAAAAAAAGTGACACTTTTGAAAAAAAACAATATTTTTTACTTTTTGCTATAATAAATATCCAATAAAAATATAAAAAAACAAATGTATTCATCAGTTTAGGCAGATATATATTCTTCCTCATATTTTTGATAAATAAAATCACAAAAAGCATTTATTGATTGGTGTGAGCAAAAGTTATTGCGTCTACAAACCATGAAAATTGACTGATGGTGTTTTTATTATTATCATTATATGGTAATGGCAGCAATCTGCGATTTTTATTGGGACTGCGATATTGCGGCAGACAGATCGGACATTGCCACTTTTTGGGGTCAATGAAATTTATACAGCGATCAGATCTAAAAATAGCCACTGATTACTGTGTAAATGTCACTGGCAGTGAAGGAGTTAACACCAAGGGGGCGATCAAGGGATTAAGTGTGTTCCCTCATTGAGTTCTAACTGTGTGGGGGCTGGGCTGGCAGGAGCATGACAGATCTAACTGAACCCGATGACAGGGATCAGTAGATCACTGTCATGCCGCCTGTCAGAACGGGGAACCTCCGAGTTTACATTCGCGGTTCCCCGTTCTTCCTCTGTAGACATCAAGTCTGCCCGACCCGAGGCCACACTCATGCAGCGTGCGGCAGGCATGAGAGCGTGCCACCGGCAGTGCGCGCCTGCCCGCAACTAAGGCTGTGTGGATAGCTGTGTATAGACGGCGATCTGTGCAGCAGAGCCAACATGCCACAGTAAATGTACGCGAGGCAGTCAGCAAGTGGTTAAAAAAACAACAAATCTCATTTGGAAGGTAAGTATGTGCCCACTTCCTTTTTATTATTGGTAGTATAGTTTTTAATGATTATCTTCACATATGGGTACTACACTTTGATGTCAATGTTCCCACATAAAGACCTGTGTAATGTAATTAATGTCATACACTGCCATGAGCCACAACTCATTATGAGTCACAATGTGATCACTTGGTGGAGATTTTGATTTCCCACTGTGTGCACTAACAAGTGTAGGTGGGCAGTCTCTGACATCAGATATTACCTGGATGCATAGTCAAAGTAAGACGAATAATTATAATATATACCACTAACAAAAAGCACTACAATATTTATACTACATATATACACATACTAAGTATATACTGTATAGTACTGAAAATCTGTTAAGACATATAAAGGAGAGGTTCACTAAGCTACTCCCCTCACCAGCAGACAGTGTTGCCAACCCCCCGAAGCAAAATTTACTGGCAGGACACCAAAATTTACAAACAACACCAATTTTTTTACTGCCACTGCAAAAAAGTACCTAAAATTACCTTTTTAGTGCCAATATTTTAACTTATAAACACATAGCTAGTGCCATTAGCAATGTGTTTAAGTTAAACAAAAGTCAAAAACTATATTTCTCCATTAACATGAAGGTCAGGTTACTATAACCCAGGCAGCACAGAGTTCTCCCTTACATCAGAGTCTGCAAGATTCCCCCTTACAGTGAAAGGGAGCTCTTATATAAAGGGGAACTCTGCAGATCATGATCTAAGGGGGAACTCCGATGTAAGGGGGGTGGACTCTGGTGACCAGAGAACACCTTATATCAGAGTTCACTGCATTCTCTTTACATCAGTGTTCCCACTTACATCAGGGTCCGCAGACTGAGTTTCCCCTTTCACTGTAAGGGGGAATCCTGCAGATGTAAAGAGGGACACCAGGAACTTTGATGTGGGGAGCATTCTGGGAACCAAAGACCACCTTCCGTAGAGTAAATACACTATGGTAAGAGGGCATTACTAATATAGGAGGGGGGGGGGCATTTATATCAGTGCCCCCTTACATTATTGTATTCACTCCCCCCCCCTTTCATCAGCAACCC
Organism: Glandirana rugosa; assembly: GCA_018402905.1. NCBI lineage: Eukaryota > Metazoa > Chordata > Amphibia > Anura > Ranidae > Glandirana > Glandirana rugosa. The sequence continues at coordinate 2,566,181 of BLSH010042062.1, read as the reverse complement.
CCCTCCTCTTCAGACTGGCCTGGCACCGCTGTCACAGGCCTCCTGTTAGGTGCACCGCGCAGGGCTCAGTCAGATGGCTCCAGCTTGGCGGCTCTGGTTTTATCCTATAGTTTCCTCTCCACAGTTCACACAGACTCCCCCTCAGAGACTGCAGACATAATACAGGAAATGGTCAGAAGCTGTGGACATGATACAGGAGATGGTTAGAGGCTGTAGACATGATACAGGAGATGGTTAGAGACTGTAGACATGATACAGGAGATGGTTAGAGGCTGTAGACATGATACAGGAGATGGTCAATGGTGCAGACATAATACAGGAGATGGTCAGAGACTGTAGACATGATACAAGAGATGGTCAGACATCGCTCACACATAATACAAGAGATGGTCAGAGACTGCGAACAGGATACAGGATACAGGACAGTATACAGGAAATGGTCAGAGACTGTGGACATAGTACAGGAGATAGTCAGAGACTGCAGACAGGATAAAGGAGATGCTCAGAAACTGCGGACAGAATACAGGAGATGGTCAGAGACTGCGGACATGATACAGGAGGTGGTCAGAGACTGCAGATATGGTAGTTTCCTCCTCTGTCCCCCTTCATATTACCATACTTCTCTACATCAGTCAGTGTCCTCCTCCTGTGCCCCTTTCACTGTGCCTGCCCTGTGCTGGGATTCTGGAAGGGATTGTTGACTGTGGCCTGCCTGTCTCTCTGAGACTGAATCACTTACTCTCAGTCTCATATGCTCCCCCGGGCCAGGCCCTGGCCCCTGTCTGACTGTCTCTGAGACTGACTGAGTTACTCTGTCTCTCTCATTATCCCCCCTGACTCGAGTGAGCACACTGAGTGCCGAGTCTCCCCAACCTCTTTGTGCAATCTGCACAGCCACTCACTGTCCAACACCAGGGAATTGTGTCTTGGGCAGGTTATAGGCTCACAGTAGGGCAGGGGTCCGACTCCGCAGCCGCACTCTCCTTCAAGTCTGTGCTGCTGTCTGCTGCTGTCCAAGCCCCACATGCCACCAGTCTGCTCTGTCCACTCCATCACGAGCCCCTTCTGTCCACCCGCTCAGCTCCAGCTTTTTAAAAGTCTGGCAGGCTGCTGCAGTGTGGCTGCCATTTTTACTGGCACTTTTCGGCTGCTACGGGCTTTTACGGGCGGGAGAAAAATGCCTTGTTGTTACAGGCAGCTCGTAAATTTACTGGCAGTTGGCAACACTGCCAGCAGCATATAAACCGAACAGTCATAACATTATAACCACCCACCATAACCCATTGAGGCATGGACTCTACTATACTTCTGAAGGTTTGCTGTGGTATCTGGCACCAAGTGGATAGTAGCACATCCTTTAGGTCTTGTAAGTTGTAAGATGGGTCCTCCATTCATTGGACTTGTTTTTCTAGCACATCCCACAGATGTTTAATTGAGTTGAGATCTGGAGAATTTGGAGGCCAAGTCCACACCTTAAACTCCTTGTGCTTCTCAAACCATTCTTGAATTCATCAGACAAGATCGCCTTTTTTCTTGTTCTGTGGTCCAGTTCTGATGCTTACATGCCCATTGTAGGCATTTTTGGTTGTGGACACAGATTAGAATGAGCACCCTGACTGGTCCGTGGCCATGCAGCCCCATATGCAATAAACTGTGATTCAATGTGTGTTCTGACACCTTTCTATTGAAACCAGCATTAAAGAGGAACTGCAGTCTGCTTATATAAGTTGTAATAAAAACATCTTTGCCATTCTGAAGCTCCCCTCCAACTACTTTGCATATTATTTTATATATACTGTGATTCTGTACTTGCCAAATATGCTGCAGAAATCTCCCTCCACAAAGTCTGTGGGCAGCTGAAGCTGCTGCCTGCTTACTTTCTGGATTTACACAAACACACAGAGGCACACCTCCATCCCTGCAGCTTTCATTGGCCCTCTTATGACTCATCCTCCCTCCCTTCCTGGCAGAGCGCTGTGCATGATGTCAAACACTGCAGCATTTTACCAGACAAGAAACAGGAAGTGGGCTGTATAAGGTATTTATTAGCAGAAAAAAAATGTTTTACTATCCAAAGTTAAAACAACAAGGGTAGATGATTATTAGATGGAAAGATGAAAAAATGACTGAAGTTCCGCTTTAAATGTTTCCGAAATTTGAGCTACAGTAGCTCTTTCATTGGATTGGACCACATGGGCCAGACTTTGCCCCCCAGGTGCATTAACGAGTGTTGGTCACCCATGACCCTGTCATCGGCTCACTGGTTTTCCTTGTTTTGGCCACTTTTGGTAGGTCCTGACCACTGCACCCCAAGAACATGCAACAAGGGCTGTAGTTTTGGAGTTGCTCTGATGCAGTCATTTAGCCATCACAATTTTGCCCTTGTCAAAGTCGATCAAATCCTTACGCTTGCTCATTTTTTCTTCTTTTAACACATCAACTTCAGGGACAACAACATGTTCACTTACTGCCTAATATATCCCACCTACTTTCAAATGCCATTGTAACGAGATAATCAATGTTTTTCACTTTACCTGTCAGTGGTCATAATGTTATGGCTGGTTTATTCAGTGAAAAGCACTATAAAAACATAAACACCCGTACAGACAGTATAAGTCAGGTTTGGAACTGGCTGATACCCAGCCTTAGTAGACCATCCCTGGGGTAGCACCCTTGTTTGGGCGTGGTTCCTAAGTGCAAACCAACACAGTAGAAAAAAGGGGTGATTAAAGATCACGAGGCACTTATTACATGGAACCATAATCCATAAAACGTAACTTTTATTAAATAGAAAAATTACAAAATAGTACAACCACTGTGGCAAAGAGTTAAAATGACAACGTTGTCAAAGTCACAACCTGGACGCGTCCAAAACCCATACATCACCCACCACATACATACAATGCAATCAGGCATACCTACTCAACCATAAATCAACATTATGAAGATGTCATAAAGACACCAAATTAGGGTTCCTCTGTATGGTTAAATGGCCTAAATGCAAGTAAATGAGTAGAGGATGCTCAAGTGTGCACATGGGGGGAGGGGTCCTGTAGATCCACTGCTTGGCGTGGGTGTGGGCTGGAGGCAGTATTTATATGTAATCCACAAGTTTACCAAAGGTATACTGCTCAGTCAGTTCGTGGGAGTAATCAATGTGGCATAATGCAAGGCAGTCCATGCACAGCAAGACCGGATGTACCAGTCAACAGTACCACATCAATCCATCCGTGTGTGGGTGTCTGTAAATGTAGCTGCAAGGTTGCCATAGACTCCCCCAGTCTCAGAGACAGATAAGCAACAGTCAATAGGATAGTTCATAACAGAATGGCTCAGCAGCCGTGTATGCTCCCAAGTGCAGGGGAGTACCACATGGATGAATTGATGTGGTACTGTAGACTGCTACATCCGGTCTTGCTGTAGCAAGATGGCAGCGACGGATTTGTTTGGAGTTATTGGGTGGAATAACATAGTCACATAGTCACCCCATCCATATAAAAAAACGATACAAATATATGAGGCAAAGGTATATCTGGTCAGTAAACTAGAACAAATACAAACTAGTCAAGAATTAGAAACTTGCCTCTAACCGGTAGAAACTCATCCAAGATGATAATAATAAGACCCCAAATCTATTGGGGTCCCCAAGCTAAAGCGACCTGAGGAGCGAGGCAAGGGGCAGAGGATAGAGAGAGAAACTAGGAAGAAAGAAAAAGCTAGCAAAAGAGAGACCTGCAGCCCCGGTTTTAAGCGTCCCCTGGGTTTGCTGAGTTGCTAGCTTGTTGTGGCACCGTCCATCAGCCACTCTGAGGGACCAGAACATGGTGGAAGATTTTGAAAAAGAGATTGTGGCAATTTCAAAGATGGTGTTATTTATATGAACTGTTTGCATCTGGATGCCTGGAAATTATTTTGAAAGGACACTATCTGCACAAAGTTTGTGCACAAAGAATTAAGCTGTTGGTAATTTATTTGAAACGACATTGATTGCACAATTTTTATGCATGGAGCACTTTTTAGTTTTACATTTTTTATTATTTATTTTTATTTTTTTCTGTTCTTTTTGATGTCTGATGTTGAAAGATATTTCTAGTACTATTATAATTTATGACATTACTGCAATATTTATGAATATTGAACTGTGGGATTTGGCACCTATAGCACTTTATATTGTGGGAGCTCTGCATTGATATATATTAGCTTGAAATTGTGCACACATCTAAGGGGATTTAAGTAGTTCTGGCAGCCCTCTTAAAACAGGAATCATAGCAGCTCACAAGGCTAAGACCCCTTTCACACAGGGGCTACGGCTGCGGTAAATCGCTGCTTGATTTAGAGACGCTTTACCGCTGTTTCGGCCACTAGAGGGACACTTTTAACCCCAAAAAAGGGTTAAAAACTCCTGTATTGCAATGCTTCCGAAGTGCTTTTCAGGTGATTCGGAAGCACTACCTATTCATTGCAATGGACAGGGGCGTTTGGATACAGCGCTCCCAACCCGCCCCAAAGATGCTGTTTGCAGGACTTTTCCGAACAACCCGCAAGTGCACCGCCCGGGTGTGAAAGCACCCATGTCAGAGAATGGAATGCAGTTTTCAGGCACTTTACACTACAGGCGCTATTTCTAGCCCTAAAAACGCCTGAAAACTGCTTCAGTGTGAAAGGGGTCTTAAGAACCCCACTTGTGGGGTGCACCCCGCTGACCCCCCACCCACTGTCCCCCTATGCATTTCACTGTCCCAATGTCCCCCTGTCCATCCCACTGTCCCAATATCCTCCTGTCCACCCCCTCCTCCCCCTATCTACGCCACTGTCCCCCTATCCACTCCACTGTCCCCCTGTCCATCCTGCTGTTCCCTGTCCATCCCACTGCCCCCCTATCCACCCCACTGTCCCCCTGTCCATTCCACTGTCCTCCTGTCCATCCTATTGTCCCCCTGTCCACCCTACTGTTCCCCTGTCCCCTTATCCATCCCGCTGCCCCCCTGTCCCTCCCACTGTTCCCCTTTCCATCCCTGTGTACCCCTGTCTATCCCACTGTCCACCCTCTGTCCATCCCACTGTCTCCCTGTCCATCCCACTGTCCCCCTGTCTCCCTGTCCATCCCACTGTCCCCCTGTCCACCCCACTGTCCCCCTATTCACCCCACTGTCCCCCCTGTCCACTCTGCTTCTCTCCAGTCCACCCCGCTGCTTCCCTGTCCACCCTGCTGCCCCCTGTCCATCCCTTCGTCGCCCCACCTGACCTCTCTTCG
>BLSH010042062.1:2517399-2540493 GCA_018402905.1 Glandirana rugosa | reverse complement strand
TCTTACCCTAAAAATACCACGGGTGTTTGATCTTGTTAGTATTTTTATATTTATTTTAGACATTTAGAAATAAATATATATATATATATATATATATATACTGTTGCCGCTCAGTGGAAATGGGGGGTTTAACTTTTAAATGATGAATGGATATGATGTTCATTTGATGTGCTTTTTGTCTTTTCTTATAAATTTTCATGTCTTCGTATTGTTATGACTATGTACTATTAATTTTTTATGTATTTGTTTAGAATCTTTGCACGCCTGAAAGTTCCTGACGAAGCTAAAAATTTGCAAAACATGATGAACATACAGGCATTATGACAAAGTTCTGTTGTTTCTTTTCTTCTATGTTTATTGAATGTAATTGTGTCAAATGGTAACCATTCTATGTATTATCACTAAAGGAAGAATCACTTTTCTCCCTAAATTCTTTTTAAACTTTTGTACAAATAAAGATTTACAGATTTTATTTATATTTTTATGATTGTTCTAGTTTGTGGGCACCATAAAAATCCCATTCTTCCCTACCAAATTCTACACATCACTGTCTTAAAGGGATGAAGGTGCCTTTGACCTTCTTTATGAGCGCCATTTATGCTTTTTTTAAAGAAGAGCAACAATTTTGAAAAAAAAACATTTTTTACTTTTTGCTATAATAAATATCCAAAAAAAAATATCTAAAAAAAAATTATTCATCAGTTTAGGCCGATATATATACTTTTACATATTTTTGGTAAAAAAAAAAAAATCGCAATTGGTGTATATTGGTTGGTTTGCGCAAAATTTATCATGTCTACAAACTATGGGAATTGATTTATGGCATTTTTATTTATTTATTTAGTTTTACTATTAATGGTGGTGATCTGCGATTTTTATTGGGGCTGCGATATTGCGGCGGACAGATCTGATATCTTTGACACTTTTTTGGACCGCTGACATTTATACAGCGATCAGATCTAAAAATAGCCACTGATTACTATATACATGTCACTGGCAGGGAAGAAGTTAACACTAAGGGGGAGATCTAGGGGCTAACTGTGTTCCCTCAGCATGTTCTAACTATATGGGGCATGGCTGGCAGGGACATAACAGATCTCACTGATCCCAATTACAAGGATCAGTAGATCTGTCATGTCCCCTCACAGAATGGGGAACCTAATTGTTTACATTGGCAGTTCCCAGTTCTGCCTCTCTATTAGGCAATCTCCGGCAGACATCGAGTCCGCCCAACCCGCGGGCACGCCACGCAGCTTGCGGCGGGCAGGAGAGCGCGCCGGCGGCAGCTGTGAATGTGTGCGAGGAGTGCGCAAAGGGGAGGACATTCAAGGACGCCCTCCCGGCAATTCAGGTCCGCGATGTAGCCGTCTTTCGGCTATAGCGCCGATCTGTAATAGTTAAACAAATATCAACAAGAGTCCAGATAAAGTTCATAAGTATCAAACAGGAAAATCACCAAACTGCTGGCGAGGTTGTGATATCTTAGGAATGGCTCACATTTGGTGGGATTGTCGGAAAATAAAAAAATATTGGATAGAAGTGTTATCACTGATCAAGGAGATTATATATATAGAAGTCCCTGAAGACCCACGGGTTTGTTTATTCCATGGTATAGATACGACAAAAAATCAGTATAAAAATACCTTGATACCACATTTAACGAATACAGCTAAAAGCTTAATTCCACGACAACCCCTGTTGAAGTCTCTTCAGACTAAACGCGTTGGGTGAGGAGAGCCTGCTCCAGTCCATTGCGCCGTTGTTAAGCTTATTGTTGGAATTCCAAACTGTGTCTGCTTCTTTTAAACACATGTAACTGCAATTGTTTTTTTAAATAAATGTACTTGGTCAAACGGTATTATGCTATGTAGCACCTTTGTTTCTGCATGAGGTCTTCTCCATAATGATATCCTGGTCCTCCATGTTGATTCATTGGCATAGATATCTTTCTTTGAGCCGTGCCCTAGAGCTGTACATTGAGAGACGGATATATATCCCGGAGTGTGCCATTCTATAAGTTGGGAGTTTTTCTACATGATTTCAACTGACGATCCTGTTATGATTGATCCTACTACGTGCTTACCCAGATTTTTCTGGTAAGAATACCCATACATACCTTTGGTGGAAGTCTACACTGTATATTGGTGGAAGTTATAGTAATTTTCTTAATAAAGGTCCTGCCATGGACTGCACTATATGAACTCTATCCAAGATAAGAGTATATGGAATATTGGACACTTTATTGCACATATATATGCACGGAACTCTGATTTACATAACTGTATGGTGGATTAGAGGTGCTATTACTAATAGGCACCCATCTTTAGCGCTGCACTTTTTTATTTAAGTTTATATGAGTAACAATTTTGGTTATAAATTTCTGTGCTGGCTGCTTACTATTCTTTTATACAGGTAGCGCAGTAACTTCACTTTTAATTTTAATTCCACGACACTGGCAGAAACAAGAGTGCCCTTCAGTTGAAGAATGGATGAGAAAAATCGAACATAGATATAAAATGGAACATCTGAAAAGCAGCAATTGTGATGAGAGTGAAAAATTAGGGGAAGTTTGTAAAAGTTGGACTAAATTTAAAAGAACAAGGAAATACGTTGAAATGATGGGAAATTAGAAAATTAGAAAGGTTGAAAGAATAAAAGAAAGATACCGGAAATAAAAAGAAGTAAATAGAGAGGAGGGATGGAGGGTAAGGGGGTGGGAGAGGGTAAGGGAGGGGTTTGTATATTAATGAATTCTGTAAGATAATCAACTTTTCTAATGTTTTGTATGAGAATTATTGAAATTGATTAAACATATTAAAAAAAAAAAGAAGAAAGGGATTGCGGTTCCCAAATAGGACACTCTTTTTAAACGCACCTCATCCCATAATCATTTGTGTAATTATAGAGACATTTAGGTTCCCAAGGGGGACTATCTCGGTGCCAAGAGATAATTAATCATACAGTATCAAATTGATAAAATCAAATAATTTTTATTTTGTTAATCGTTAAAAGATGAAGTTCACATCATAAAATAGACATTGAAGAACGTCCGAAAATATTAGGAATACACTGATCGTAGATAACACTGGTGGTGATGTCATACAGTTTGAAGAACAACTCCCAACATGTTTCGCCAAAGCATTGGCTTCCTCAGTGGATTCATGTAGACATCAAACATACTGGCATGAAGAAAAAGAACATACAATAAATCAACAGTATATTGAAGAAAAATAGTTTGCAGTGCTTGTCATTTGATAGGCCCATGTCTCCCCAAAGGGGGAGAGGGTGACCCTCACCTCTTGCCCCACACTAGACTTACCCGGTCGGGCATCAGGACAGGAGCACCCTCTGAAAAATGCAAACCCCTCGCCCAAGAAAGGGGACCCAGCACCTTGCACCTGCAGAAGCTACCACCAGTCCTGACTGAAAAAAGTACAAAGAAATAAATAAGATAGGAAAAAAAAAAGAAAAGGGAAACAACTTACTTGAAGCCGGTCAAATTGGCGCAAAAAGTAAGGAGAGACGAGAGATGTAGAGAGGTCAAACAAATGGCCTCTAAACCAAATCACAACAGCATATACGACTGTAGAGAAAGAGAAGGAACAAAAGAAAATTCTTTATAATAGTTTAGGAGTTGTCTATTGCCGAGCAAATAAAGTTGCTAAGGGGTCCTATTGTATTGTTTCCAGATATTCAGAGGGGGGCTGGCTGGTTCAGCACAGCCCAAAGATTTATAGAAATTAGGAAGTAAATAAGTAGACTCTGGAGTAGCAGAGTCAAAAACATTTATTCAAAAGAAGCACTAAAAAATCAAAAAGAAGGCTACCAAAGTCCATCTGTAATCATTATATAGGATACTCAATAAGCGCAAAGAGGGAAAAAAATAATATATTTAAGAAACAGGATAATGAAACATAGTATATAGATAAGGTTCGTACCGTGTGTTAGATGCACATTCACAAAGCGTCTCTCCCAGATTCCAGCCATGATGTGAGCTGGAGAGCCCGCTTTATGGCGTCTTCCACTCGGCCGACGTCTGACGTCACCGGCCAGAGTGCGGACAGAAGCCTCCAGGGCGCACGCGCAGTGGACCCGACCTGTATCACCGGGACTGCAAGTCCCATAATGCTCGGGGAATGGGGCTAAAGGTGGGCGGAGGCAGGCACTGATAACGGTGCTGCTTAGCAACCATCCTCATCACCAGATGGAAACAAGGGGAGGGCCGACCAGCCAAAGCCCACGGGAACACACAGTCCCGGGGTGCAGGGCTTGTCAGGCAGACAGGCACCGATGGAGGCTCAAGGAGCTCGAAGACAATCCCCGGTCGGTACCGGAATCCACACACACAGGTCCCGGGGCGATGGCGGCATTGGGGCGAGCCACCAATGCCCCTTCCGTCCATACAGGGACACATTGCGCAAGGGAAATCCCCCGAGGGCTAACAAAAGGAGAGGGCCTGGTTTAACAGGGGGGCCCCCCATTCCTAGACTCACCAGGAAGGCAGATGGATAAGCCGCTATGCAGTGCTCACTAGAAAAGGAGCACATGGCGGCCAGCTAAAGCAGGGGGAGGATAGAAAGAGGGCAGACCAAGGGAGAATGAAAATACCAAGCAACAAACCTGCAGACTAAATTAATCAATGGTCCGATACAATTCAAGAAAACACCACACATATTAATAAACAAGGTATACAATAAACTCACAAAAATGAAAATGAAAAAAGGGGACAACATATAATGAGAAACATTCGAATATAATGTCCACAATTGGTTCAATAAGGGTTACATTGTCGGGCAAAGCATTATATATTTTAATTTTCATAAGTAAGTTACAGAAAAAGGTGAAATATACATAAAGGATATTTATATATATAAAAACACCTCCATAATATAAAAAAGAGAAAAAAAAGAAAAAAAGGGGGAAGACAGGGAAATAGGGAAGGAATGAATAGGGAGGGGGCAAGGCGAGGTCCAGGAGTGCAGCAAGTAATAGAATAGATAGACAGGCAAAAGAATAACACAGTATAAAAATAAAAATCAATACATATGAGAAAACATTATTGAACCAAGGGAGACCCAACCCCCCGGGGGGGGGGGGCCCCAAAGATGCTTCAGGGGGACCAAGGGGGCGGGTGTCATTAGGTCCATTACAAAAATGGTTTGAAACTGACAGTTTCATTAAACCCAGGAAACTCCATTGCTTTCAACATAAAGATCCATCTTGCTTCCAGCTGAAGCAAGGTACGATCAATATTGCCACCCCTAGGATGGGGAGGTGTATGTTCCAGTGCCACAAATCTAACCATCATCGGGTCAAAGTTGTGGTACCATCCAATGTGTTGGGCAACGGCAGTGGTTTTTTTACTTTTCATAATTGGTTTGATATGGTCTTTTATCCTTTTATGGAATGGACGTTTAGTCTTACCAATATAGAAACCACCACATGCACATTGTGCTAGATAAACGACGCCAACTGTTTGGCATGTGACTCTATGCTTAGAATGTAATTTTTGCCCATTGGGAAGTATAAACGAGCCTCTGTTGAGGAGATATGGACACATCTCACAGTGGCCACAAGAAAAGTACCCAGATTGGTACATTTGGGTGAATCAAAGGAAAAATGGCTATTGACTAAATTGTCCCTTAAAGAAGGGGCCTGTCTGTAAGTTATTTGTGGGTTGGTTGCAACGTGTCTGCTCACAGCTGAATCAGCCGTCAGTAGAGACCAAGATTTTTGTATAATATTTCTAACTTGTCCATGTTGGCTGGAATACTGTGTTATCAGCCGAACAGTCTGAGAAGAACTGGTGGCTTTATGTGAAAAAATCAAAGAATTTCTGTCGTTTAAAGTTACTCTATGGTATGCCCTTTTCAAGCAGGAGTGGCTGTAGCCGCGTTCCTTAAGTCTGTTGTACAAATCTTTAGCCGCTCGCTCAAAATCTATATTGTTAGTGCAGTTTCGTTTTATCCTCAGGTACTGACTATACGGTATAGTTTGTATAAGTGGTTTCAGGTGTGAGCTAGTCGCATGGAGAATTGTGTTGGCGGCAGACGGTTTTCTGTACAAGAAAGAATTGATGTTGCCCTCCAGATCTAGTGAAAGGTTAACATCAAGAAAACTGATTTTGGTCTGGCTGTAATTCATTGTGAATTTTAAATTATAATCATTTACAGAGATGGTTTTAAAAAACAATTGTTCCTTCTTGTAAAATTGGCTCCTTACCAAAAGTGATGGATCCCTATTACAGAGATCATACTCGCCATAGATGTAATCATATCTGTGGATGAGATTCTCCTGGCTCAATGACACACTTCCCGCAGATTCAGCCTGCTTGTGCTGCACTGATCATCAGTATGGATATCTCAGGTGTGCTTGGAAACCTTGCATCCGCTCAAGGTATAAATCAAAATCCAAATGTTTGGAAATATGTAGATAAGGGGAAAAAAGCCTCATAGTGTAAAACCGCAAAGCAATTTTATTAAAATGCTGTTAATGGTTACACTTACATCAAGGCTAATAAATTAAGCATGAGAGTTTAAATGTCTGGCGGCGATATCACTTGTCCTACCAGTGGGGTAGCGTTACCAAGATTCTCCGATCCAATGCATTGCCACACAACTGTCATCTACTGGGAATCCATTTTATTTTTTGTATATTTCAAAATGATATTACTGCTTTATTTTTTATCACCATCATACAATATAGTGCATAAAGATACCTTTGACATCTATTATAATTGGTTAGCTTGGATTTTCATGTGGTGGATTACAAGTAACACACACACCAGTCAATTTGAATAATTACTTTTTATTATTAATCCTTTGAGATTAAGAGTCACTATGGATTTCACAATATTGCACTAGTCACTTTAGTATTATTAATTGATTCATTTGTTTCACAGGAATAGCGTACCATTTTTAATTGTTGGTCCCCTTTGTCTGCCTGTAAAGTGGCGTATCTGTGCGATGTGTAGAACAGTGCCACAGCAATAATAACATTTCTAAAGGAAAAATTGCTTGCAGCTGTAATGTATTGCTGGCTACCTGCAATATAGATGAAAAATCAATGAAATAAATGGTGTAGGGTCCCCCCCCCCCAGGCAATACCAGGCTCTCCGGGTCTGGTATGGATTTTAAGGGGAAATCCACGCCAAAATTTAAAAAAAAAATTGATGTGGGGTTCCCCCCAAAATCCATACCAGACCCTTATCTGAGCATGCAGCCTGGCAGGGCATTGTAGGGGGAACGAGCGAGCGCCCCCCCCACTCCTGAACCATACCAGGCCACGTGTCCTCAATATGGGGGGTGCTTTGGAGCAGGGGTGGCTCTGCGCCGCCCCCCCAAAGCACCTTGTCCCCATGTTGATGGGGACAAGTGCCTCTTCCTGATAACCCTGGGCTGTGGTTGTTGGGGTCTGCAGGTGGGGGTGCTTATCCGCCCCACCATGTGAATGTGTATTGGGTACATTGTACCCCTATCCATTCACCAAAAAAGTGTCAAAAAAGTAAAACCCACGGGAGACAGTTTTGGACAATTCCTTTATGAAGAAAGAAAAAAAAAGTGTTGCGCAATGTAATCCACGTCAATCACAGTGCCCGACGACCCCTAAATAGAAAAACCGTAAAAGCCCCTCCTCGGTGGGAGGGCTCCCGCCGACTGCTGTCTTTTTCAGTTTGACAGCTCTTATATAGGCAAGGGAGGGGCCACGTGGTGGTGAAACAGGATGACCCCATCCCCTTCTGATGTCACATTTACCCGATACCCATTTACATGGGAGGCCAGGATCTGGGAGCACCCTTGTTAAAGGGAAGTGTTATGCGGGTTATGGGCGGGTGATATTTGTCGCCTCGCATGCGCTCACTTGGAGAGGATTAGTGAGAGTGTGACCCGAGTTTTGCCAGCCACCGTGGCAGAGCTGGTTCCAGCCCGGAGTTTCTGGTCCACCCAAATCCCTCTTCAGCTGCATTCAATGACCAGGAAGAGATCTCAGTTTTGCTCTGTCCTGGGACTCAGTATGGCTACACTGAGAGAGCTACACCTTGAGAGTTGGTTGCTCTAAGGACTGCAAGAGAAAAGGTTTGCATTTGTTTTGTTTGAAGGTGTCAGGGACAAGCCCGACACCGTGTAGAAAGAAATCCTGCTCTGTAGTAGTTTAGCGCCAGACGGTAAGGTTTTGTTTTGCTATTTTGTTTGTTTTCTGTCTTGCAACCTTTTACCAAAATAAAACTGGCAACTCGCTAGATCTTAAGAAAGTTTGCCTACAAGCTGGCCTCTTCCCAGGAAAGGTGATAAACACACACTAATCTCTCACACGTGGCGGAGTTCAGCGGGCAACTTTCCAAAATGGAGGAATTGGTGAAGACCCTGCTGCAAACCAATGCAGCTCAGCGGAAAACCAATTGCCAGGTCGCAGAGGCCACTGCAGCTCAGCGGGAGGAGAGTCGCCAGGCTATCCCAGCACAATAGGCGGCTCAACAACAAGCAACTCGGAAGGTCATTGCGGCTCAGCAGGAGATGACCCTCCGGTTTACAGAGGCTCTGCTGGAGTTAAAGAAGGGGCCCGCATCTCCCGGCATTGGAACCAAAATTAGTACACGCTTCTTACCACCTGCAGTGGATGACATGGAGGCATACCTCACAACTTTTGAACGAGTCGCTCTTCGCAAAGGATGACCAAAAGAACAGTGGTCAGGACTGCTAGTGCCTTTTCTGACAGGTGAGCCCAAAAGGCCTATTTTGATTTGGAACCTGATAAGGCTCAGGACTTTGAGTCGCTAAAAACTGAGATACTCGTACGCCTGGGTGTCACCATGGCAGCCCGGGCTCAACAGGTGCATCAGTGGTCCTACCGCATGGACCAGCCACCCCGCTCCCAAATTTTTGACTTGATCCATCTCACCAAGAAGTGGTTCCAGCCAGAGACTTTGCCAGGCCCTCCGATTGTGGAGCGTGTGGTCATGGACCGGTATCTGCGTGTGCTTCCTGCAACTTTGAGGAAGTGGGTCAGCAATGGAGACCCCAAAATGGCAACCCAACTGGTGGACCTCATGGAGAGATATAGTGTGGCTGAAGTCTTGTTGTACCCGTCTGCACCCCACTCCAATGTATCTAGGGGTGAAAGATCACCTGGCGGACCCGTTAAGACTGTTCCAAGGTTCAAGGGCATGGGGTAGTTTGTTAAGCCTGCTACAGCTAAAGAGACTATGGGCCCTAGACCTGGAGACTGGCCAAAGAAACCAGGAAGGTCTTGGGGACCCTTGAGAGGACTGGGTGTAGAGCACATACAGGGCTACCGTTGTCATGCACTGGGGCATATTGCTGCCAATTGTCCTCTAAATGATGAACCAATGCAGTGTGATAATGCTTATATGAAAAGATGCATGTCTCTTTTTGCACAGGTTGCATTCACTGCATCACGGCAGGGTCACATGGAAAAACAAATGTGTGTGATTTCTGTTGATGGGAAACCAGTCATTGCACTGCTTCATTCCGATAGTGTTGTGACTTTAGTCAATGGCAACTGTGTGAACCTCGCAAAATTACACCCTAGCACACTTGGGGTCATTTGCATCCATGGGGACACTCGGGACTACCAGACTGCGGTGGTTGAGATTGACACCCCTTGGGGCAGCGTGACACATTCAGTGAGGGACCCACCTCAACCTTCCCTGTTTCATGAGGTCCTGGTGGGGAGGGATTTTACTCATTTTTGGAGGTTATGGGAAGGCACAGAGAGTCTGGAGGATAGAGCTCCCCCTGCTGGGGAAGCACAGGAACACTTAACAGAACCTTTTTGACAAATGGAAGAGGAAACAGTTTTTAGGACCGAGGAAGGAGGAGACCCTCTTCCTTTTCCTGTAATGGCTGGGGAGCCAGAGGAGCTGAAAGGCAGCTCTCAGCTGGAGCTCAATGATCTAGAGAACCTCTCTGACTCTAATAGTGAGAGAGTGGACAGAATGTGACCCCTGATTTAGAGCTCATGAGGAAGGATTTCTGTACAGAGCAATTACGAGATGTCACCCTCATTGGAGCCAGAGAGAACGTTAAGATGATAGATGGGGAACCTGTGGATCCTAATTGGGGGGTGTCTTTCCCCTACATGTCGCTTAACAACAATGCTGTACCAACTGGTAAAACAAGGTGAGGACGAGGTAGAACAACTGGTGGTTCTCAAACCCTTCCGCAGAATGGTGCTAGACTTGGCCCATGGGCATATAATGGGGGGACATCTGGGTATGGAGAAGACCAGGGAGAGGATAACCCAGAGATTCTTCTGGCCCGGGCTGTATGCAGATGTCAGAGAGAGTGTGAGTCATGCCCCGAGTGTCATAAGTCTGCACCATGACCCCATTTTCACAGTCCGCTTGTTCCCCTAGCTATAATTGAAGTGCCATTCGAGAGAATTAGCATGGATCTGGTGGGGCCAGTAGTAAAGTCTGCCCGGGGCCACCAAAACGTACTGGTAATAGTGGATTATGTGACACGCTACCCTGAAGCCATACTCTTGCGGAATACCTCAAATTTAATATCACCCTCAAAAGTTAAAAAAGGTGGTCGACAAAGATGGGAGAAATTGGGTTATTTTGCTACCATACCTCATGTTTGCCATACAAGAGGTTCCGCAGGCATCTATGAGTTATACCCTGTTTGAACTATTGTATGGTAGACGTCCCAGGGGGCTGCTAGATATAGCAAAAGAAACGTGGGAAGGGGAGGCCACCCCATATAGAAGTGTCATTGAGCATGTCTCCTTGATGCAGGATCGAATTGCAGCTGTCCTGCCCCTTGTACGCGAACATATAGAGCGAGCCCAGGAAGCCCAGAGGAGGGTTGATAATCAGGGTGCCAAGACCCAAACTTTTAACCCCAGGGATAGAGTGCTGGTGCTAGTCCCCACTGTGCAAAGTAAATTCTTGGCCAAGTGGCAGGGTCCCTTTGAGGTTATGGAAAGAATAGGGGAGATAAACTATAAAGTTTACCAGCCAGGGAAGAGAAAACCAGAGCAAATTTACCATGTTATTCTCTTAAAACCATGGAAGAATAGAGAGAGTTTACTGACCGTCTCCCCTCCCCAAAAGGACAGGGTACCAATGACCCCTGACATCCCCATAACCAAGTCCTTGTCCGTAACAAAATTATGTTAAGGAGTAAAAATAGAGACTTTTTCTCCGCTTTACCGAGGCTGACCACAATGATCCAGCATGACATCATCACTGAACAAGATGTTCGCATAAATGTGAAACCCTATAGAATCCCTGAGGCTAGACAAGAGGCAGTGGCAAAGGAAATCAAAACCATGTTAGAACTGGATGTGATAGAGGAGTCCTACAGTGAATGGTCGAGCCCCTTAGTGCTGGTCCCGAAGCTCAATGGCACTATAAGGTTGTGTAATGACTTTAGAAAGTTAAATAGCGTGTCCAAGTTTGATGCCTACCCGATGCCTCGCGTTGACGAACTTCTAGACCAATTGGGAGGTGCCCGGTACATAACAACCCTAGACCTAACTAAGGGCTGTTGGCAGATACCCCTCACAGAGACAGCAAAAGAGAAGACTACTTTTTCCACCCCTGAAGGGTCATTTCAAAACAAGCCAATGCCATTTGGGTTACACGGGGCACCTGCATTATTCCAAAGAACCCTAAGACCGCACGGCTCCTACACAGCCGCCTACTTGGATGATGTTGTCATACACAGCCCAGATTGGGAATCACATCTACGCCGAGTGCAAGCAGTGATAGATTCCATTAGGAAAGCGGCTCTCACAGCCAACCCAAGAAAGTGTGCCATCGGTCTAGAGGAGGCCAAATATCTTGGCCACATTATCGGTCAGGGACTCGTTAAACCCCAAACCAACAAACTGGAGGCCATCCAGAAATGGCCCCAGCCTCTGACTAAAAAGCAGGTGCGAGTGTTCCTGGGGATCACAGGGTACTATAGGCGCTTCATATCCAAATTTGCCACCATTGCCGTCCCATTGATGGACCAGACAAAGGGTAGGGGATCGGTCATGGTGAACTGGAACCCCGAAGTCAAGAGGGCGTTTCAGAACTTGAAACAAGCCCTCTGTGTACAACCGGTGCTGGTGACCCGGACTTCACCAAGGACTTTGTGGTGCAGACCAATGCCTCTGATGTGGGTCTAGGGACTGTGCTGTCCCAGATCAGGGATGGGGAGGAGCAACTGGCTGTATACCTAAGCCAGAAACTAAACCGATATGAGAAAAATTATGCCATAGTTGAGAAGGAATGTCTCGCTATTAAATGGGCCTTGGAGGCCCCAAGGTATTATTTATTGGGCAGGCTGTTTAGACTGGTCACTGACCATGCCCCCCTGAAGTGGATGTGTGACAACAGGGAAAAAAATAATCGGGTGACAAGGTGGTTTTTGGCCCTGCAGCCCTACAAGTTTACAGTAGATCACAGTATAGAGAGGTACCCTGCTCTGTAGTAGTTTAGCGCCAGACGGCATGGTTTTGTTATTTTGTTTGTTTTCGGTCTTGCAACCATTTACCAAAATAAAACTGGCAACCCGCCAGATTTTAAGACAGTTTGCCTACAAACTGCCTTCTTCCCAGGAAAGGTGATCCACACAAGCTAATCTCCCCCATATATTACATTTTGTAAATATTTTATTATATCTTTGTATGTGACAACACTAGAGAAATGACACTTTGCTACAATGTAAAGTAGTGAGTGCACACCTTGTATAGCAGTGTAAATTTGCGGTCCCCTCAAAATAACTCAATACACAGGCATTCATGTCTAAACCGCTGGCAACAAAAGTGAGTACACCCCTAAGTTAAAATGTCCAAATTGGTCCCAATTAGCCATTTTCCCTGCCCCGTGTCATGTGACTCATTAGTGTAACAAGGTCTGATGTGAGATGTGTTACAATGTCAGATGTGAATGGGGAGCAGGTGTGTTAAATTTGGTGTTATCGCTCTCACTCTCTCATACTGGTCACTGGAAGTTCAACATGGCACCTCATGGCAAAGAACTCTCTGTGGGTCTAAAAAAAGAATTGTTGCTCTATATAAAAATGGCCTTGGCTATAAGAAGATTGCCAAGATCCTGAAACTGAGCTGCAGCACGGTGGCCAAGACCTTACAGCGGTTTAACAGGACAGGTTCCACTCAGAACAGGCCTCGCCGTGGTAGACCAAAGAAGTTGAGTGCACATGCTCAGTATCATATCCAGAGGTTGTCTTTGGGAAATAGATGTATGAGTGCTGCCAGCATTGCTGCAGAGGTTGAAGGGGTGGGGGGTCAGCCTGTCAGTGCTCAGACCATATGCTGCATACTACATCAAATTGGTCTGCATAGCTGTCGTCCCAGAAGCCTCTTCTAAAGATGATGCACAGAAAGCCTGCAGTTTGATGTAGACAAGCAGACTAAGGACATGGATTATTGGAACTATGTCTTGTGCTCTGATGAGACCAAGATAAACTTATTTGGTTCAGATGGTGTCAAGCGCAACCAGATGAGGAGTACAAAGACAAGTGTGTCTAGCCTACAGTCAAACATGGTAGTGGCATTGTCATGGTCTGGGACTGCATGAGTGCTACTGACACAGGGGAGCTACAGTTTATTGAGGGAACCATGAATGCCAACATGTACTGTGACATACTGAAGCAGAGCATGATTCCCTCCCTTCAGAGACTGGGCCTCAGGGCAGTATTCCACCCCAAGCACACCCACAAGACAACCAATGCCTTGCTAAAGAAGCTGAGGGTAAAGGTGATGGACTGGCCAATCATGTCTCCAGACCTAAACCCTATTGAACATCTGTGGAGCATCCTCAGATGGAAGGTGGAGGAGCGCAAGGTCTCTAACATCCATCAGCTCAGTGATGTCGTCATGTAGGAATGGAAGAGGACTCCAGTGGCAACCTGTAAAGCTCTGGTGAACTCCAATGCCAAGTGGGTTAAGGCAGTGCTGGAAAATAATGGTGGCCACACAAAATATTGACACTTTGGGCCCAATTTGGACATTTTCACTTAGGCGTGTACTCACTTTTGTTGCCAGTGGTTTACACATTAATGGCTGCGTGTTGAGTTATTTTGAGAGGACAGAAAATTTACACTGTTATACAAGCTGTACACTCACTACTTTACATTGTGCCCAAGGGTACCCATCTCAAGTGTCATACCTATTTAGAGTTGGTAAGCCTCCATTTCTTCTGGTGGTGGTCCCGGTCCCCTGGCTTGTGCACATACATGGTTGTGGTGTAGGTGGTGGGCTCCATACTCTCTGATCCCTACGTACTTCACCATATGGCATCTTTTTACACATTTATTTTTATGTGACCATTTGACGTGCCTGATGAGACGGGAGGACCGACCAGCTGCAGACCTGAGAATTCACCTGAAGCTTATGATATAAGCGCTTTTATCATTTCATTGGGGTAAGCCTCCTATTCGGATACTCAGGATTTTTGCTTCATCCATTTCTCAAATTATCCAGGATTCTGGTCCTTGAATAGAGACTTTAATTTTGAGCTTTAGCGCGGCTCCATGTTACATATAGACTTTTTATACTCAGACCTAGTATTTGAGCTGCTGCTGTCTATTGGGTTAGCGCTTTGTTTATTTATTGTATTGTATACTTTACATTGTTGCAAAGTTTCATTTGTCATCATTGACACATGAAAATACATAATAAAATATTTACAAAAATGTGACTTTTGTGCGATACTGTATATGTATACAGTGCATTCAGTGTAGACTGTATATGCAGAGCATTCAGTGTAGACTATATATACAGTGCAGGCAGTGTATTAATATATATATATATATATATATATATATATATAGTATAGTATATATAGTGTAGTATGTATATATATATATATATATATATAATTATTATTATTATATATATATAATACACCGCCTGCTTGACTGTGTATATATATAGTCTACACTGAATGCACTGTTTATATAGTTTACACTGCATGCAGAGAATATGTATACAGTTGTGCTCATAAGATAAATGTAATGATAATTCACTAAGTGATAACATGCACACAAGTTGACACAAACGGGTTTGAATTGCTATTAAAGGTAACCATCCTCACCTGTGATCTGTTTGCTTGTAATTAGTGTGTGTATATAAAAGGTCAATGAGTTTTTCCTGACAGACCCTTGCATCTTTCATCCAGTGCTGCACTGACGTTTCTGGATTCTGAGTCATGGGGAAAGCAAAAGAATTGTCAAAGGATCTGTGGGAAAAGGTAGTTGAACTGTATAAAACCGGAAAGGGATATAAAAAGATATCCAAGGAATTGAGAATGCCAAATGATCATTTTGTATTTTACACTAGCGCAGTGTATTCTTTGTTCCTTGCACTTTATGTTTGAGAGTCTATGTGAGTTTAATATTGAGAGAGATGATTTGACCCCCCCCCTCCCCCTCGTTCTGTGTGTTTCTGTGCAAAAGGATGAGACAGGCTTCTAACCACATTCCTTCTCTCCTTTGATTTATTTATTTATTTTCAGGTACTTGTATAGCGCTGTCGGTTTGCGCAGTGCTTTGTATGTATATTGTGTGTTCACATCGGTCCCTACCTTCAGGAAGCTTGTAATCTAATAGAGATATACTGTGTAAGGTATTTTGTGTGAGGAGCTAGGTCTGTGAAATGTAGGGCAATGTGTTGCGTTTCGAACAACTATAAAATACTAGTATGACATGTGTTGCTCAAAAGTAAGTGATGTAAAAAATAAAAACTTTGTAAGGTAAAGGACATTTTTACATACTTTTGTAGAAATAAAATCCTAGTTGAAATGGTTACTTTTGCTATGTAACTCTAGCATTATTTGAAACAAAGGAAAAAAGGCTGAGTGCAGCCAACGCCCTTTAAATTCCTAAAAGGTAGCCATGATTATTATAATTATTTAAATGTTTAGTTCTCCATTCCAGCTTAATGGGCATGGAAAGGGAAAAGGCTCCACCCACTGATAAAAACCTGGTTGTACCCTTTAATGAAAATCATTTGAACAAGACAGTTGACTAGTAAAGACCAGGCTTAGATCATTTTTATTTAACAGTATATGATAGGACAATAGTGAATGATCACTGGAGATGTATGTCTATGTATGTATTGTCTTGATTAATGATTGTAATGATTGTTTTATACATTTTTTTTAATACAGAAATGACCAGATTTATTTCTAGAAGTTTTCAAGATTTGTATGGGAAGAGGTTGAAATAGAAAAATCAATGGATTTGGTGATGTACTGTATAATCTTTGTGCAAAATGTTATGAACATACTATAAAAGTTATGGTGAATTATTATTGATCATTTTTGATGGATGTCCTTTACTGAAAATCCATGTGTGGTGATAATAAATTATGAATTTATTTAACATGGGTAGAAAACTCTTATTAAACAATATGGCAATATGTTTTGTATTTTGTGATTAATATGTGTTTTTGCTAGCCAGTTGTTTATTTCTAGGAGGGAAATGTAATGATAATTCACTAAGATCTTTCATTTTGTTTAGTTTCTAGATAGTGCTAAAAAAGTAAAGCATCAATCCACCTGTCTGATATGGTTTGATGTCCGAGAATTAAAGATGAATATTACAGCATACATTGACAGCTTGCATCACCAAAATTGTTAACGTTTAGTTTATGTAAACATTAATCAAAACCACAAAGAAGAGTGGGATTGTAGTGCAATCCACCAAGGTCCCGATTGTGGCAGACACCCATGGCCCACCTCCAGGTAGGACAGAGTATGGGCAGAAAATTATTTTGATGTTGGCCCCACTCTTAAGGCATGGACAAAACCTGTGTACCATAAACAGTATCCTTTAGGAAAAGAAAAGGAGGAAGGTATTGCCCCAGTGGTAGCTACAGATTTGTACAGGATCTGAGAGCCATAAATGAACTTGTGGTCCCCATTGCCCCAATAGTGCCAGATGTGCCATCACTCCTGTCACCCATTCCATCCGATGCCGAGTGTTTTACAGTGATTGATCTGGCAAATGTTTTTTTTTTTGTCCCTGTAGATAAGGAGACACTTCCAATCTTTGCCTTTTGTTTAAAGAATTGCCAACTTATCTGGTGTAGAATGCCCCAGGGCTATGTGGACTCACCTGTAGTCTATTCGATTGTGCTCCAGGCCACACTGAGGTCCTGAACTTCCGGTCATGGTTCGGTCCTACTTCAAATCAGGCAGCTGGACAGGAGGACAGTGTGGATCTCATAAACTGTGTATTTGAAAATGGTCACAAAGTGTCTAGAAAGAAACTGCAGTGGTGCCAGGAAACTGTTGAGTACCTTGGTTTTGTCCTCACAAAAGGAGAAAGGAAAGTCAGTCACAAGAGAGCTGTGGCTCTCATGGGTCTGCCCCGCCCACTGACCAAGAAGGGCATGCTTACCTTCCTTGGCATGATTGGTTACTGCCCCAATGAATACCTGACTGTTCCTATTATGACAATCTCCTGAGACATGTCACAGGTTCTGATATGCCAGATTAGGTAAACTGGTCAAAGGAAATGTGTAGTGCATTTGTGTATTTGAAAAATGCTATAGTAACGGCTACTAGTCTAGGTCTGCCTGATTATGGCAAGGTGATTTGCCAGGGACAACTGTAAAATGATGGCAGGAGTCCTAGCTCAGGAACATGGAGGCAAGCTCTGCCCTGTTGTTTCTTTCTCAAAGATGGTTTCAGTACAGGTTCAAGGCATGCCTGCGTGTCTCAGAGCTTTAGCATCCTGTGTGATGGTGGTGGAAATGGCTACATCATTCACTCTGGGACAGGATACCATTTTACACACCCAACATATGTCGGCCCAAAGGCTTAGTGGTTATAAGGTTATACTGCTCTCCTACCCTAAGCTAAAGATAAAATATGCTTCTCCTACCTCAGGCCCCCGCCCCAACCCTCAATGTTTTGTTAGAATTAAAAGGAGAACAGGATGAGATTGTTCCACAACATGATTGTTTGGATTTCATCCTTCAGGACACATCCCCAAGACAGGACATGTCTTCTGTGGCCCTTCCAGATGCACAGAATGTGTTTGTGGATGGCTCTTGTTCAAGACCCAATGACAACACATATCATGCAGGATATGCTGTTCTACAATTACCAGGCAAAATTCTAGAGGCAAAATCAATTCTTTACCAGTCAGCCCAGGCTGCAGAACTGATAGCCCTCACAAGAGCTTGCCAGCTTCTTTAACCACTTCAGCCCCGAAAGGATTTCACACTTTAGGACCGGAGCCCTTTTTGCGATTCGGCGCTGCGTCGCTTTAACTGACAATTGCACGGTCGTGCGACGTTGTACCCAAACGAAATTTGCGTCCTTTTTTTCCCACAAATAGAGCTTTCTTTTGGTGGTATTTGATCACTGCTGCGTCATTTCTGATCACCGCTATAAACAAAAGAAGAGCAACAATTTTGCAAAAAAAACCAAATTTCTTACTTTTTGCTAAAATACAAATCCAAAAAAAAATATAAAAAAACATTTTTTTCATCGGTTTTGGCCGATTTATATTCTTCCTCATATTTGTGATTAAAAAAATTGGCGTTTATTGATTGGTTTGCACAAAAGTGGTCGCGTTTGAGAATTCATTTTGGGGGTTTTTATTTTTTTTTTTATTTTTTACTAGTAATGGCGGTGATCTGCGATTTTTACTGTGTAAATGCCATTGGCAGTGAAGGGGTTAACCTGCAGGGGGCGCTCTAAGGGTTAACTGTGTTCCCTGGGCGTGTCCTAACTGTGGGGGGACTGCCCTAACAGGAGAAGGGAAGTGATCACACCTTCCGTGTAGAGGAAGGCTGTGATCACTCCCTTCCCCCTCTCACAGAACGGAGGTCCGTGTTTACTTACACGGACCTCCGTTCTTTCACTCCGGGGGGGGCATCGCGGGTGGCCGGCTGAGATTGACTCCGCCGCACCCGCTCCCTGGCCCTCCCCGGACACAGTGAGCGCGCGGGCACGCCCCCGGCGGCGTGCGCGCGCTCACTGTGCGCGATCTGGCAGCCGCCGTCGTATGACGGCGTTTTGCCTTACAGAGCCACTTTGTCGCCGTCACATGCCGATCGGCGGTCGGCAAGTGGTTAAGGACAACATGTGCATAATTTAAAGAACTACTAAAAAATCTATACAGCTACCAAGGTCCATTGCCATTTTACATTGCAGAGCACACATAGGCCAGCAAACTGATATAGCCAAAGGAAATGCCCTAGCAGATAGAGCAGCGAAGGAAGCCGTATCCACTCAAAATGCAACCACCCAAATGCCTTTGCTCATGTCAGAAATGCTATTTTTAGACCAAATATTGCAAGATTTACAGACATATGCCATGGACATAGATTGGAACAACGCAGGTGTGCAGATAAGCCCTAATTCTGGACTTATCTAGCAAGAGGGGAGACCTTGCATTCCAGGCCTCTCCTCCCTTGTCAAGGCATATGTCTCCAGATGCATCATATGTATCAGAAAAAAGGGCAAAACATGAACACCTTATATACCCAACAACACCGTTCACTCACCTACAGATAGACTTTACACATATGCCAAAGGTGGGTAAGAGACAGGAGTACCTTTTGGTGATTGTGGATATGTTTTCACGATGGCCTGGGGTCTTTGTAACCACAAGAGAAGATGTCCAAACAGTTGTAAAAATTCTTACACAAGAGATTATTCCCGGGTGGGGATGTCCGCTCTAGATTAACTCAGACAATGGCCCTGCGTTTGTGGCCAAGGTCTGCCAAGATCTCGTAAGGACTCTTAAAATTGACTGGAAGTTTCACATTCCTTATCACCCCCAAAGTTCAGGTATAGTAGAAAGGATGAATAGGACTCTCAAGGATAAGATAAGGAAGGCAACTGGAGGTACGTATGCAAATTGGAAGAAGGTCCTCCCAGCAGTTCTGGCCGAGGTAAGAATGACCCCCTCCGAGAAGACAGTTACTCCCTTTTTGAGGTTTTAATGGGTAGGCCATTCCCCACTCCATGGACCAGACAGCCACTTATGGTAGAAAGAGGGGACCTAGATCTAATTCAGGAAGAATATGTGAGAAAACTTATTGAAACTCTGGACAAAGTTGAAAGAAACGTTGCTCGCACCTCTCCTTGTTCTTCACAGGTACCAACGCACCCTTTCCAGGTCGGGGATCAGGTTGTGATCCAAAGACTGCCTAAGGGACAAAAACCACAGGAACCTCCATTTGGACCAGCCACAAGAGTGGTGGCCATCGCCAGGACAGCTATCCTTACAGAGGAATCCCCTAGCTTGGATCCATGCTAGTCGTGTGAAAAGGGTGAACCAAGCACCCAAGAAGCAAGATAAAGACAAGAGAGGCGAAGCAAGTGGTATAAGTCCTCGAACAGAGAGTGAAACAGGTGGAAAAGTCTCTGAAAAAGATGACCTCTCTTATCTTACCACAGACTTCTGGGAAGGCCTTGTGCCTTCTAATGGCGCTTCTCCTCTTGATCTTCCTTCCAGTTTGGATAGTAACTAACTGTATATATCACCCTGAGGACTTAGGCCTCATAAGATCCATATGTGGAGACAAGACACAGAAAGTGATAATATGACTGGTGATTCATTTTCAGGGAAAATGCTTTTGCTAAAGTTTAAATATGCGTATGCTCAGAAGGCAGGTTTCAAGGAATGTTGGAATTGTAGTAAGCTTCACCCTAGTACTGCTAGAATACCTTTACTTGCTATTCATTTGAATATAACCCCCATGCTTAACGGAACCCCTCCCCTCATACTAACCAATGTAAGCACTCATTATAACAGTAGCTATAATCATCCTTCTGATTTGTGTGTTCTGCAAATTATTCATGCTATGTATAACCAAATGTACTAACACAAATAATGCGCCACACCATAGTTACATGTTATATCTGGAGAATCGGGGAGAGAAAAATAGATTAGGTGATATTAAAAAGTGAACCCTAAGTGAGATGCTTTGGAAGAAGTCATGTGTGTGACTTAAGAGGGGATTAAAGGAATAGGCCTTGCTGTTATGTTACTTCCATTTTATTTGTACAAGTCCCCCTGATAGATTTCCCTTTTATCTGCTTTGGCTTGCATCAGCTGCCAATGCCCTGGTATGTAGGGCTAAGGTCAAGTAACAGTCCACATAAAATTAGTGGGAAACGAGAATCACTTTAAACTAGCTTAAACCGGTTATAACTGCCTATATTACTGCTATGTCATCATGTCTACTGCGCATGTGCCAAGTCTCGAAAGTTCCATATGATGTGTACTGCCTTATAAAGGACGTCCCCATGTGCCACAATACAGACAACTCCCTGATTAACTATGCTGAGTGCGTGTGTTTCTTTATTATCTATGGGTTGTCTCCAGCCATGTCTGCTGGTCATTGAAGTGCCTGTCCGAGGTCCAAAAGCTAGCCAAGGATACAGTAACCCCTGCCTTTCAGGGGTCCCCTTAGTCTGCCTGTAAAAGGGTGCACCTCTGTGATGTTTAGAACAGTGCCAGAGCAAAATGACATTTGTACAGGAAAAATTGTCATTTAAAACCACTCGCGGCTGTAATGTATTGCCGATTCCCGGCAATATAGATAAAATCACTGAAAAAGAATGGCATTGCCCCCCCCCCCCAACTCCAGTCCATACCAGGCCCTTCAGGTCTGGTATGGATTTTAAGGGAGACCCCGCTCCAAAATTTTAAAAAATTGCGTAGGGTTCCCCCCAAAGTCCATACCAGGCCCTTCAAGTCTGGTATGGATTCTAAGGGGAACCCGGCGCCAGATTTCTTTAAAAAAAATTATGCGGGGGTCCCCCCCAAAATCCAAACCAAGCCCTCCAGGTCTGCTATGGATTTTAAAGGGAACCCCGTGCCAAAATTTAAAAAAAAATGGAGTAGGGGTCCCCCCAAAATTCAAACCAGACCCTTATCTGAGCACGCAGCCCTAACATGGCAGGAAGGGGTGGGGACGAGTGAGCCCCCCCTCCAAACCATACCAGGCCACATGCCCTCAACATGGGGAGGGTGCTTTGAGGTCCCCCCCAAAGCACCTTGTCCCCATGTTGATGGGGAGAAGGGCCTCATCCCCACAACCCTTGACGGTGGTTGTGGGGGTCTGCAGGCAGGGGGCTTATCAGAATCTGGAAGCCCCCTTTAATAAGAGGGCCCCAGATCCCAACCCCCACTATGTGAATAGGTATGGGGTACATTGTACCCCTACCCATTCACCAAAAAGGAGTAAAGTGGTACAAAAAATAAGAGGCAGTTTTTGACAAGTCCTTTATTGTGTAAAATGGCTCTTCTTCTTTCTTCCTCCATCTTCTCCTGCCCCGGTCCTTCTTCTGGTCTTCTGCTTCTTCTTTTGGTCTTCTTCCTTCCTCTCTTCATTTTCAATCTTCATCTTCTTCTTCCTTCTTCTTTCACCGCTCCTGCTCCCGCTGCCACAGCCATGCCATCCAAAGGCGTCTCCCAGAAAGGGGGCAGGGCCACCCGGTGATGTAAATGGGTGATCCACCTCCTCTGATAATGAATGACATCAGAAAGGGGTGGGGTCACTCAGTTACATCACTAAGAGAACCCACCCTTACCTATAAAATAAATGTCAGACTGCAGAATGTCCATTCTGGGAGAAGCCTCTGGACTGCAGGGCTGCGGCAGTGGGAGCAGGGGCGATGAAAGAAGAAGGAAGAATAAGATGAAGATTGAAGATGAAGAGAATAAGGAAGAAGACCAAAAGAAGAAGAAGAATACCAGAAGAAGGACTGGGGCAGGAGAAGATGGAGGAAGAAAGAAGAGCTATTTTACACAATAAAGGGCTTGTCAAAAACTAAAAACTGTTCGGGAAATAACACATTTTATCGAGAAGAAAGAAGGAGGTAGAAGAGGACGGGGTCAGGAAGAAGACCATAAGAAGAAGAAGAAAACCAGAAGAAGGAATAAGAGAAGTAGAAGTTAGAAGTAGAATAAGAAGGAAGAAGAAAGTAGCGGGGACGAGGGTGACGGCGTCGGGACGTCAGGTCTCCGAAGAGGGTCTTACCTGTAAGACGTCAGACTGTAAATAAAATATCCATTCCCACCCAAGAGAATCACTACATTGACTCACTGGGGTGGGGAAAGACTACAGTAAGTAATAGTCTCCTCC
>BLSH010042062.1:2489160-2510523 GCA_018402905.1 Glandirana rugosa | reverse complement strand
CTGGTCTCGTGAAAAACGCTAAGCCGTGACGTGGCGAAATTGACTGTTAACGCGCCAGCACGTTGCAACATGGGTTTGTTTGAAACGCAGGAAAAAAGGGGGTGTTTATCTCGAAAGAAAACCACCATAAACTAGTGGAGACGCAGTAAAGACTAGCGGCGATATTTGTTTTCTTCTCACTGTTAAAACGTTTCTTTTTTTTTTAAAGAATGAAAAACGATTTTATGTTTAGGTTTTTTTTTATATTAAAAAAAAAAGATAGTCAAAACCGATTAAATATAAGAAGGAGTATAAAAACCATTTTTTTCCGCCATTACTAGTAAAAAATAAAAAAAAAATAAAAACCCCAGAAATGAATTCTCATTGTCTGTAAACGCGGCAACTCTTGCGCAAACCAATCAATTGCGATTTTTTTTTTACCAAAAATATGAGGAAGAATATAAATTAGCCAAAACTGATAGAAAAAAAAAATTATATTTTTTTTTGGATTTGTATTTTAGCAAAAAGTAAGAAATTTTTTTTTTCTTTGCAAAATTGTCACTCTTCTTTTGTTTATAGCGGCGATCAGAAATGACGCAGAGGTGATCAAATACCACCAAAAGAAAGCTCTATTTGTGGGGGAAAAAAGGACGCAAAGTTTGTTTGGGTACAACGTTGCACGACCGCGCAATTGTCAGTTAAAGCGGTGCAGTGCCGAATCGCAAAAAGTGCTCTGGTCCTAAAGTGGGAAATCCTTCCGGGGCTGAAGTGGTTAAAACAGGCTAGGAGTGGAGACTTAGATTAAAATAAAATCAGCAAATTGTAAAATCAGATTGTATCTTTTTTTTTTTTCAAACCTGCACTCAAAGACGATACAGCTGTAATTTGAGTTGTTATTTAAATTATCAGAGATATGTTTCCTTTCCTGCACCAATATAGGGCATCCTACAGGTGACATTAAAGCAGCTAATTTATTAATATATTTTCTCTGCAGAGCATGTTTATGAAAAGCACGCTCACTGCCCAAATGTTACCAGTAACTCCTCTGTCAATGCCTGTACAATGGATTGCTCAAATGGCACTAACTGCACCACTATGAACTGCTCATCAGATGCCAACTGCACCGGAATTCAGAAGTGTTGCCAGACACACTGTGGAATGAATTGTGTTGATCCTGAGTACCGTAAGTAGCAGCAACTTAAAAAAAAAAAAAAAAAACTTGCATTGTCCTTCTTCCCCTCCCTCCTTGCACTTACTAGCAATTCTTGGCAGTCAAAATATTTGCCACAGGTTGCTATGCAGCTGTAGTTGTCGAAGCTGCTACTGTCAAAAACAGATAATCTGACACTGTGTTTATAAACACTGTTTGGATGCAACTCTGTTAACTCTGTTTCAATCTACCACAGATTTAGAAGATTAATCCTTTATTAACCCATAGTTTACCCTAATTCATCCTAATTAACTTCTCCTTCCCTTCCCACTTAAACTATTATTTTCCTGATTTTTTAAATTTATTTCTATTTTTCTAATCAATAATATTTAAGCAGTTTTCATTTTTATCGGTTTTGTTCATTAAAAAAAAATATTTAATCTGCAAATAACTTTGCAAGGATTTGTATCAGAATCATAGGCGTGCGCACAAGGTGTGCTGGGTGTGCCTGGGCACACCCTAATCATGCTGTGCAGCGCAGATTCCCCCTTCTGCTAGGCTACAGAGAAAGGGACAGGGGCAATCTGTATCCTCAATCCCTTTCTCTGTCTCAAAAGTGAGACATCAGGAGTCCCCTGATATTTCACCAAAGCCCCCCAATGGGGCTCTTAAAAAAATATAAAAAATAAAATAAATTATTGTAAAAAAGTTAAAAAAAAAAATTAAAAATAAAACTACTGACATCAATCCCTGCCCTACTGACACCGTTCATTGCTCCACTGCCCTATATATATATATATATATATATATATATACACACACACACACAGTGCCTTGAAAAAGTATTTACACCCCTTGAAATGTTCCACATTTTGTCACGTTACAACCAAAAAACGTAAATGTATTTTATTGGGATTATATGTGATAGACCAACACAAAGTGGCACATGATTGTGAAGTGGAAATAAAATTATAAATGTCTTTCAAAGGTTTTTGCAGATAAATATCTGAAAAGTGTGACTTGCATTTGTATTCAGCCCCCTTTACTCTGATACCCCTAACTAAAATCTAGTGGAACCAATTGCCTTTAGAAGTCACCTAATTAGTAAATAAAGTCCACCTTTGTGTAATTTAAAATCAGAATAACTACAGCTCTTCTGTGAAGCCCTCATAGGTTTGTTAGAGATCCTTAGTGAACAAACAGCATCATGAAGGCCAGAGGCGTAACTAGAACCTTCAGGGCCCCGATGCAAGAAATTATGAAGGGCCCCCTGACGCCTGGCCCTTCCCACTGATCCTGGGGCCCTTTACTCCTATCACGGGTCCCTTTATTACGGTACCGCAGGGACCCTGGGAACAGCACAGAAGACAAGTAAACTGGATAGAAGAAAATGGAGGAGATTGGTTCCTCTAAATGCCACCCCACCATCCCTCTTATCCAAGTGTACAAGGGAGGCACATGGGCCCCCTGGACCATGGGGCCCGGTTGCAATTGCAACCCCTGCAACCCCTATCGTTACGCCCCTGATGAAGGCCCAGGAACACACCAGACAGGTCAGGGATAAAGTTGTGGAGAAGTTTAAAGCTGGGTTAGGTTATAAAAAATATTTTAAAGCGGAGTTCCACCCTAAAGTGGAACTTCCGCTTTAATGGAAGGTGACCCCCCAACATGCCACAATTAGCATGTCTTTTTTTTTTTTTTGGGGGGGGGAACAGGGAGCCTGTTTTCACAGGGTCCCAGGTCCACTTCCTCCCCTGGCACCACGGCTCCAGGAAGGAAGTCCACCTTTCCCCCTCCTTCTCGGCGATCTTGTGGGACACGTCACAGGTCCCAGGAGATACGCCGGCCAGTCACAAGGTGCAGCGCGACTTGCGAATGTGCAGTGCACGCCCGGCTTTGAAGCCAAAGCCGGGTGCCCACACTTATGATGCCGGCGGCGCAGAGGGGAGGGGGGGCAAGAGCGAGCTCACGGGCGACTGCATCACTGGAGCGAGGGACAGGTGAGTGTCCGATTATTGAAAGTCAGCAGCTACACTTTTTGTAGCTGCTGACTTTTACATGGGTGGAACTCCGCTTTAAGCTTTGCACATCCCATGGAGCACTGTTCAATCCATCATCCAAAAATGGAAAGAGTATGGCACAACTGCAAACCTTCCAAGACATGGCCTTCCTCCTAAACTGACAGGCCGGGCAAGGAGAGGATTAATCAGATAAACAGCCAAGGGGCCCATGGTAACTCTGGAAGAGCTGAGACTGGGGTGGAGGTTCACCACAACGACCATAAACATACAGCCAGAGCTATAATGGAATGGTTTAGATCAAAGCATATCCATGTGTTAGAATGGCCCAATCAAAGTCCAAACCTAAATCCAATTGAGAATCTGTGGCAAGACTTGAAAATTGCTGTTCACAGACGCTCTCCATCCAATCTGACAGAACTTGAGAACTTGAAACATTTTTGAAAAACATTTATTTTCCTTCCACTTCACAATTATGTGCCACTTTGTGTTGGTCTCTCACATAAAATCCCAATAAAATACATTTACAATTTTGGTTATAAATGACAATTTTTTTGGACTGTCTACAGGCCACAAAAGACAAAAGATCTCATGTCTCCAGAATTCTCATATTTAAAATGTCTAGAGACCTGAGATAAATTCCTGTCCTTGGAATAAGAGGAAAGTGCTCACTGATTCTTAATCCCTGTACACACGATGAGTAATTTGAACGGGAATTTTCATTTGATCGTCCGACATTCTTACCGTTAGTATGCTCCTTATGACAGCCAATTTTGATTTTTCGTAAGACAAAAGCTGGATGTGCAGACTAGAAATTTTTTTTCGTACGGCAACTCAACGCGCGATTTTCGTATCAGTATGGTTTTCGTACGAACAAAATCGTGCGATCACGACTACGCATGCTCAGGAATGAAAAAATACAAAACTATTCAACGCATTATGTCACTTTTGACGTTGAATTCAGTCATACGAAAATTTTCGTATTGTTAGTACGCTCTTCACTTTTGACATGAGACTAACATCCAACAAAAAACGGACGTTCTGTCGTCCGAAATTTGCATCGTAAGTACGAGGCTTTATTCTTAGACCCTATACACATTATTCAATTTTCTGCAGATTTTTGTCTTCAGATTTACCAAAACCATATAATATGAGGTCAAACCGCAAGGTCCCTTTCACACTTGTGCGACTTGTCCTGCAACTTGGGACTGCAAAGTCGCATGACAAGTCGTACCCCATGATTTCCAACAAGTACCATTCATATCTGTGCAACTTCAAAGTAGTCCCTGTACTAATTTGGCCTGACTTTGATGCGACTTGAGGTCCATAGACCTCAAGATTACACAGGCATTGTTTCAAGTCGCATCAAAATCGCACGACTTTCAAGTCGCACAAGTGTAAAAGGGGCCTAAGAGTTTCAATTTGTATGCAATCAGGCAGGCCCTTACACTATATGGTTTTAGTAAATCTGAAGGAAAAAATCTGCACAAAATAATAGTGTGTATGGGGTCTAAGGGGCCTGGATGTACAACATATTGTAATTTGAATCACGAATAGCAACTAAAAATTAAATTCACGATATGATGTTGATCTAGTTTTTTAAATAACTGCTTTCCCTGGTCTCTGTGCTCATTTCTTTTACTTTTTTGCTAGTATAACAGTTGTATAGATGCTAATACTATATATACTATATTCATTATAACTAAGACTGTTGTTTTTTGTTGTACTATGCTTCTTGCCCCACCCGACCAGCTGATCTCACTCAATTGTGGTGTCTGATTTGAGGTATCAATTGGAGGGTGGTGCTTGACTTGCACTATATGGCTCCTTGCACACTGGACGTTATGAAAAATGAGCTGTAAGCTAGTACCAATGCCAGGAAAAAAGCTGCGTTAAAAACGCGATTTTATCAGCGTTTTGCATTGGCATCAATGGGCGTTTTTCCTCGCTAGCTTTTTTTTCTGCCTCTATTCAAAATCAATGGTTCCCTATGGCCCCTTGATTTGAATAGAAGTCTCACCAGAAGTTGGATCGTGATGATCTCACTTGCGGTGCGACTTGTGTGCTGAAGATCTTGAAGGGGAACCCCGCAAAAAAATTAAAAATATTTGCGTGGGTTTCCCCCCCAAGATGATACCAGACCTTTCAGTCTGGTATGGATTTTAAGGGAAACCCCAACACCAAAAAAATGGCATGGGGTCCCCCCCCCAAAATCCATACCAGACCCTTATCCAAGCACGCAGCCTGGCAGGTCAGGAAAGAGAGGGGACGAGCAAGCGCCCCCTTCCTGTACCATACCAGTCCGCATGCTCTCAACATGGGGGGTGGGTGCTTTGGGGCTGGGGGGGGCTCTGCGCCCCCCCACCCCAAAAGACCTTGTCCCCATGTTGATGAGGACAAGGGCCTCTTCCAGACAACCCTGGCCGTTGGTTGTCGGGGTC
The DNA here is from genome assembly GCA_018402905.1 of Glandirana rugosa. Classification (NCBI taxonomy): domain Eukaryota; kingdom Metazoa; phylum Chordata; class Amphibia; order Anura; family Ranidae; genus Glandirana; species Glandirana rugosa. The sequence continues at coordinate 2,504,935 of BLSH010042062.1, read as the reverse complement.
TGCGGGCGGGGGCTTATCAGAATCTGGAAGCCCCCCACCCTATGTGAATGAGTATGGGGTACATTGTACCCCTACCCATTCACCTGAAAAAAAAAACACTACACAGGTTTTTAAAATATTTTATTAAATCAGCTCCGGCGTCTTCTCCCCTCTCTGGCTCTTCTCCCTCTCTTCTTTCTTCTGCTCTTTTGCAATGTCTTCTGTCTTCTGAGGGGGCTTCTATCTTCTGCTGGGTCTTCTATCTTCTGCTCTTTTGCTGCTATCTTCTTCGCTGTGTTCTCCCTCTTCTCTTCTTCCCATGTTGACACAATGCGATCTCCTGGACGAATGAACTATCTGCGGCTCTGCATTGGCTTATATTGGCATGGGGTGGGACCACCCGATGACATCACCTGGAGACCCCGCCCCCTTATGACGTCACCGTCCCATCATAGGGCAGCGCAGTGCATGGGGCCGCCCAACATTGCAGTGAATGAAGTGTACATTTAAAGCTAGTAGAAAACAAACAAAAAATGGAAGCAGTGCAATGCTGCTGCCCTTAGCGCAGCAGCAACGCTCCAGCTGCTCTGTGATTTCAAGGAGGTATAGTGTGAATTGACCCTGAGTAATGACATAGTTATTGCTGAATCAACTGACCAATAGCAGGAATGTACAAATTGCTGTAGTCCAGTGGTCTCCAAACTGCGGCCCAGGGGCCAGATGTGGCTCTTTGCTTGCCTTTATCTGGTCCTTGGGGCACTATCGCTCCCACTGATATGGCACACTATTCTGCCATCTGGCACCAACAATGGGGCACCATTTCTCCCACTGACATCAATAATGGGGCACTGTGCCTCCCTATGATGCCATGCCAACGATGCGGCACTATTCCTCCCCCTAATACCAAATGTGGTGATGTTTACTCCCACTGATGCCAGGAAATTTTCCACTCCTGCTGGACACAGTCCGGCCCCTCTAAAGTCTGAAGGACAATAAAATGGCTCTTTGTTTAGAAAGTTTGGAGACCCCTGCTCTAGTCTATAGGGAGTGTACAGGTGTGATAGCTGAATCAGTAATATTTGTATTTTTTTGTTTATGCCAGAGATAATGTGTGATGACAATGATGACTGTCCAGTGAGCCTGACTTGCTGTAAGAAAAGCTGTGTTGCGGTGTGTGTGGCTTCCAAGCCTGACATTCCAGAAAAGAAGAAAACGAAGGAACCAGAAAGGAGAAAAGGAAGAAATGCAGTAAGCGTGCTTCTATTCACACACAATCTCTGTTGTATACATTTTTCATTGCTTCTTATTTGACAGCTAATTTAAATATTTTGTTTTTTCTTTTCAGTACATGGATGAGTAAAAAAAAAATCAATGATGGATTAAGGAGGATCATTTCAGCTCTTCAGTGAATGAAGTGAATTCCTACTATAAAGTTCTTTTATAATAGATAACAGCGTTTGTGTGTTGTGTTTTATTATATAGTCCCATAAAGTAAGAACTGATGTGAATGTACAATATAAACTATACTACCAAAAGTATTGGGACTCCTGCCTTTACACGCACATGAACTTTAATGGCATGCCAGTCTTAAACCTTGTACACACGGTTTGATGGTCGTATGCAACAGGTCATACAAACGACCGCTGTATGCTAATCCGACCGTTAGTACGCGCGATTAGAACAGCCGACATACGACGATCGTACAACAGCAGTTGTATGAGCAAACTAGAAAACTTTGGTAATACCAACAAGCAGTTGTACGACCGTTGTATTGTATGTACAGAGAAGTTGGTCCAACAAGTTGTACTGTGCAAAACACACAGTTACATTATCCAACATACGATTTGGTCTGTTCGGTCGTACTACCATCGAACTGTGTGTACGAGGCTTGAGGTTCAATATTGAGTTGGCCTACCCTTTGCAGCTATAAAAGCTTCAAATCTTCTGGGAAGGCCACAAGGTTTAGGAGTTTGTCTATGGGAATGTTTAACCATTCTTCCAGAAGTGCATTTGTGAGGTCAGGCACTGATGTGACCTGGTTCACAGTCTCCGCTCTAATTCATCCCAAAGGTGTTCTATCGGGTTGAGATCAAAACTCTGTGAAGGCCAGTCACGTCCCTCCACCCCACTCCACCTCGCTCATCCATGTCTTTATGGACCTTGCTTTGTGCAGTGGTGCGCAGTCATGTTGGAACAGGAAGGGCCATCCCCAAACTGTTCCCACAAAGTTGGGAGCATGAAATTGTCCAAAATGTCTTGGTATGCTGACACCTTAAGAATCTTCACTGGAACTAAGGGGCCAAGTCCAACCCCTGAAAAACATCCCACACCATAACCCCCCTCCACTTAATGATTTGGACCAGTGCACAAAACAAGGTCCATAAAGACATAGATTAGTGAGTTTGGGGTGGAGGAACTTGACTGGCCTGCATGGAGTCCTAACCTCAACCCTCGAACACCTTTGGGATGAATTAGAGTGGAGACTGCAAGCCAGGCCTTCTCGTCCAACATCAGTGCCTGACTTCACAAATGCGCTTCTGGAAGAATGGTCAAACATTCCCATAGACACGCTCCTAAACCTAGTGGACAGCCTTACCAGAAGAGTTGTAGCTGTTATAGCTGCAAAGGGTGGGCCAACTCAATATTGAATCCTAACAGACTAAGAATGGGATGCCATTAAAGTTCATGTGTGTGTAAAGGCAAGCATCCCCATACTTTTGGTAATATAGTGTATATGTGTAAAGTGCTGCGTAAATTGACAGTGCTATATAAGTACCTGTAATAAATCAATAAAATAATAAATAAAGTAGCTGTTATCCATGCTGCCGTATCAAAGAATGTTCATGTGGGCATCAAAGCTATTTGAAAATGAATAACTGTACATTATTATTAAAATCAGTCAAACGTGTACCCTTCCCTCCTGTGTCTTAGTGAATAAATAATTAAAAAAAAAAAAAAAAAGACTGTGTGTCCTTTATATTTCAATCTTTTTATTCAAGTTTTAGAATAAAAAACTAGCAGTTCTTCCAATGGGAGGAAAAGTATCATCTTAAATGCGACTTGAAGAGACAAAAGTTGCAGTAAGAATAGATATACAAAAAAAGGCATGATGCAAGCTCACTTACCATCAGAACCATTAGAATACAATGAACAAGTGCCCAATTGTGGTAGTTGTAAGCTCTTCACAAACCACATGTATGCGCCAGTTAACAGTGTTTCCCTCTAGACTGATATTATAACCATTACAGGAAATGTTTGAGCCCTGTGATAAGTTAATGGCTCATATATACTGTTAAAGTGTCATTAAACCCAAATTATTATAAACTGTCAGTACATGCTATATTACATTTTGTTCATACTCACTTTACCACTAGAGCATCTGTTTTCTGTAGATTGCAAAATACCTGATTGATCCTTCTGTTTACTGCCCTCCCTCCTTGTCTGTGTCCAAACTGCAGCCTGAGATTGTGTAGACCAGCCGTTGCAACATCTACTGAGCATGCTCCAGTTTAAGTTCCCTTCTAAGATGTTCATTTTCTCCTTTTTCTTATCTATGCAGCCCATATGACTATAGAGTTGCACATGTGAGCATTTACAAAGTGGTAAATGACAGTCCCCTCCCTACCGCCTCCATGTCTTCGTATTGCTTAACACCATGGGGGATTGGATATAAGATGTTGATTGATGAAGACTTCACCTCCCTGTTAGTCCTAGAACAAACACACCATAGACACAGTCTGTGATTGTCAGAAACTCCTCCAGATATCATTACAGTGTGAACAAAGTGAAAGCTATTTTCAGTCTACTTAAACTCTGTCTACATCATGTTATTGCAAAAAATATATATATACATTTGATTTAAAATATAGATTTATAATAAGCTTTAAAAATCTTTGTTGTTATTAATTATTTATTTTAATTCTCTATTCTTAAAGCTGATGTTATGCAAGTGGCACAGCACCGATCAGTGCTGTGCAGACACAGATTCATTATCCAGACGTGCTCTACTGCTATAGAGCAGTGGTCCTCAACCTCAGTCCTCAAGTACCCTCCAACGGGCCATGTTTTCAGGTTTTCCTTTACTTTGCACAGCTGCTTTAAATCACTATCAATGACATGGTATTGATAAGAGCTATTTTAGCTAAGGGAAGTTCCCAAAACATGACCTGTTGGTGGTACTTGAGGACTGAGGTTGAAACCCACTGCTATAGAGCCCACATCAACAGAGTACTAGAAATGCCCCACTTAGATCTTTCCCTGAGGATGGAAAGGACTTGGAAAACATCATGTGAGCACTGAACAGCAATGGTTACATCTAGAAGCGATATAGGCCTGGGATATGAACATAGTTAAAAGGGATATAGGGGGGTACCATCATCTTAATAAGTGAGATCTAGAAGATGGTTTGGGAGCACCCCTCATGTGCCCCCAGCCAAGGGATGAATGGACTATCTCGGTACCCAAGGATTACAATAACATTCATACAATATAAATGTATCCATGATTAAAAGCAGAGACATATGTCCATAAAAATAAAATGCATGTTTCACAGTAAAAACTGCTTCTTCAGGAGGAGATAAACATAATTTATCTACAACGATACAATTTACAACCACCACAATGCAAATAATATATACAAAAGCATAATAAATGAGTAGAGGGGGTATCATAGTTGCAACAGGCAAATAGGGACAGCCAGGATAAGGGGTGCCCCGAGGCACTACCCCATGATGGGCACGGGGGGGCACTAAGCAGACACCATTGGTGTGCATAGCCTATTGAATTAGGGTGTACACCCCAGAGCACAAACACACATGTGTGTATATCAGCAGAGCAATGGACGGTGTTAGTAGAGCAGAGCTTAGTGCCAGTAGTGTAGCAGACAGTGTCAGTAGATTTTTATTTTTACAATTTTATTTTTTTAATTATTTTTTACAATATTATTTTTTATTATTTTTTTTACAATTTTTTTTAAGAGCCCCGATAACAGCTTTGGTGAAATATCAGGGGTCTAAACAGACCCTTGATGTCTCACTTTTAAGACAGAGAAAGAGAATGAGGACAGAGATTCCCTGGTGCTTCTCTGCAGCCTCAGCTGCACTGGACAGTGAATGAATGGGAAGTGCTCTGCTCTGAGCAGCTTCATGTTTATTCACAAACTGAAACATAGTAAACAAAGTTTATTATGCTTCAGTTAAGAATGAACACAGATGCACTAAACTTCAAATAAAATATTTGTTAAAAAAAAAAAAGAATGAACACAGGAGCAATCAGTACAGATCACTCACTGTGTTCATTCAGAAAAGGAAGGGAAATATTTAATTTACTACACCTTCGTCCAATCTCCATCCTAAAACTTCCCCCACAGCAGGAGAGGAGAGGAGGGAAGCTAGCAGCACTGCAGGGGGTTGACAGGGGGAACCAGGAAGCAGGGGGAATCAACACAACATGGGGTGATTAGGGCATGCCCAGGCACACCCTGTTCGCACGCCTATGGCGGACACCCATAACCAGGTACTAGAAATGAATATAAGTAAGAGGTGTATAGAGATAGTTACGGTATTAAACCCCCGCTGCACCAGAGAAAGAAGGGAAATGAGGGTTCGAGGGGGAGGGAGGGGAGGAAAGGGGAGGGGGAGGGAGATGGAGAGGGGAAAAGGAACTGAGGTGAAGAGAAAAAGGAATGTGGGGTATAAATAACTAAATATAGCCCATAATCACAAACAGATATTAAACTAATTTGAAACACATCTTTGTAAAGATAAACAAATCCTAAGTATGTATAAATCAATAAAAACTTTTAGAAATTCATTATGATTAGTTTAAAGCATACAAAAGAGAGAAAGCCACTAGAGCTACAGAAAGCATGGGTCAAAAAAGGCAGATGTGCAAACAAATACACCGTGCTAAGGGCTACTACACCATCACTGCCACAGTGACACACAAGTGTGCCAATCAGTCTATACAGCTGGCATGAACAGAGTTGAAAACAGGTAAAACTGCATGTATACATGGACAGGTCAACCTAGCACTGCTCACCATTAGAAGTCTGAAGGGCTGAGCGTTCCTCCACAGGAAAAACGGGCAGCCACAGGAGAGGTCGCCCCGTGTGTTCTTAAAGTGGATGTAAACCGTCACATATACCTAGTGAAGTGAACAGCCTCAGATGATACACAGGGATGAAACAAATCCTCCTACATAGGTTTTACATGTATATCCACTGTCTTCATCTTTATATACTGTTTAGAAAGTGCACATCATCAATCTATATATAGCATCCTCCCCAACACAAAACTCAGGCTGTTCATCATATGTGACGGAGAACTTGTCAGGAGTTATCAGGCTGATAATAGAAGAATGGAGCAGGAGACAGCTACGGGACATAGTACTTTGAAGAGAGATAGCAAAACACTGCATATATATGTGCCCAGCTCTAATTTCATGAATCGGGTTTACATTCACTTGAGTGAGTACAGTGCCGTCCGATGCCGGCATGTGATATCATCGGGTTAGTTCCCCTACACTGCGCATGCGAAAGCTATCGCCAATGCGCTTAGCAATACACGACAGAGGGCAGAAGACTTTGGACGTGATCAAAGTAGGGAGGGGGCAGATGTGACTGAACAACAGTCAGACCGCCCGCCAACCTTAGGGGAACACATGAGTACAAACCCCTCCTCTCTGATACCCAATAATAATAATTCAAACATAATAACGTAGCTGTTACCCAAACAGGCAACGAGACCATAATTATAGTATACTAACAAAAGAAAAATGGGAGTGTTGGAAGGATAGGGAGTCGGGACCAATGGAACTACACAAGTAGCTGGGATCAAGGCTAGTCGATATTACTTCACTAACACCATTGTGTCATGTCACAAGAAAGGCTTGTGCAGTATATATATTACTTTCCTTACACATGATTGAACATTCTTTGCAAATGTATTTTTACCACATTTTGCTAAAGCAAGGGGAAGTTAGCTTGCAAAGTAAAATTCTTTTGAAGAGTGAACAGCATAAATCAACCTGATACATTTGTGCTGTGAGCAGAAGCCTTGGAGCAGTTGTAATATCACATTTTCAATTAAAATAGTAAAACATGTTATACTCTCAGGGTATTGCACAATGCAGCACATTAAAGCCCCTTTTAGGGTTCCCCGCTGGCGCTCCCAGTTCCTCCTCTTCTGTGCGTGCACCTATAGCAAGCCACCCACTCCCTCCTCACAAGATTTGACTGACAGCAGCAGGAACCAATGACTCCCTCTGCTCTCAACAAAGCCTGTGAGAGTAGGGAGAGGAGAAAGATGACTTGCTGCCGGGCACAGCACTGGAATGATGGAGGAGTAAGGTAAGTGTTGGGGGTTGGGGGAACAGACAGCAGAAGGTCTTCTTACCTTCAAGGCAAAGCACCTGCCAGCACCCGTCCCTCCCCCCAATGCCCATCATGACAGCAGTTGAGAGATTTTCTCCCCACCCACTATCACAATTCAAAAAGAGCATAGCTATGCGGGGCTCTGCCCACACAGCTGCGTCATTCCTTTACAGAGATCTGTGAATAAATGAACTACAAGTCCTATCTCCCACTGGGGCAGGCAGCTTATCGTTCCCAATGAACTGAGAGGGCTCTTTCTTCAAACAGAAAGCCATACAGCGGTAAGGGCAGAAGCTATAAACAGTGTCTGCAGGAGCCTGGCATTGCACCCACTGCTGATTTGAAGTTGTCTGTCATAATCCTTGGATCAGAAGCCAGATCCCATCGATCCCCCATATAGGACATCTCTCCTACTTGGCTGTGAATTTCGATACATACACGCTGCAACCACTTCTCTGATCTCATTAACTCATATCACGGGAGAAAACAAGGAGATCTCATAGCGTGCGTCTGTATGAAATTTATTCCCCATAAAACACCCCCCTTTGCACTTACAGAATAGATCTAAAATACTGGCATGTATAATAAAAACCATCATAAGAAAAAAAGGATATTTTCAAGTTTTTGTTATTAAAATAATACAATAAACTCAATTTTAGTCATACATTTTTGCCAAAATGCATTCAGCCACATGTCTCATGTAAAAAAAAGTCAATAAGCGTATATTTATTGGTGCTATAATGGAAGGGCAGTATAACCCCCCCCCCCCCCCAAATGATCACATTTTGGAAAGTAGACACCCCAAGGAATTTGCTGAGAGGCATGTTGAGCCCATTGAATATTTTATTTTTTTGTCACAAGTGATTGAAAAAATGACAAAAAAAAAAAATTACACAATGTTGTCACTGCAATGATATATTGCTCACACAGGCAATGGGTATATGTGGAATTATACCCCAAAATATATTCTGCTGCTTCTCCTGAATACAGGGATATCACATGTGTGGTTCGGAGGCCATGAAATGACCAGATAGCACAACCCCCCCCCCCCCCAAATGACCCCATTTTGGAAAGTAGACACCTCAAGCTATTCGCTGAGAGGCATGTTGAGTCCATGAAATATTTTATATTTTGCCAAATGTTTTGTGCACTCAACTGCTTTGGTTGACCATGGCGAGGCCTGTTCTGAGTGGAACCTGTCTTGTTAAACCGATGTATGGTCTTGGCCACCTTGCTACAGCTCAGTTTCAGGGTCTTAGCAATCTTCTTATAGCCTAGGCCATCTTTATGTAGAACAACAATTCTGTTTTTAGATCCTCACAGAGTTCTTTGCCATGAGGTGCCATGATGAACTTCCAGTGACCAGTATGAGAGAGTGAGAGCATGACATGACACCGGGGAGGGAAAATGGCTAATTGGACCCAATCTGGCCATTTTCGCTTATGGGTGTACTCACTTTTGTTGTCAGCGGTTTAGACAGTAATGGCTGTGACACGTACCTGATGGTAGAGTCTGGCTTATGCAGTGGGCAACCTCTCTTACTATCCTGATTCAGGAGCCCCTGGTAGAGGGTGGCTCGGGAGTGCAGGATGGCATGAGGGTCGGACTGGGTCACGGTGGGTATGTGAAGGTCCGCTGAAGCACTCATGCAGGCAGAAGAGTAGTGATGCAGGCCGGGTCGGTAATAGGCTGGTGGTGCAGTACAGTAGGAGCAGGCAGGTGGATGATCAGGTACAAGCAGGGTTGGCAACAGGCGGTCAGCAGAGGTACACAGGGATCAGGAAAAGACATGATCGAGGGCAAGCCGGGGTCGGTGCAGGCAGATAACAAGCAGGTCAAGGATAGCCGGGTCACAGATAACAGGAAGCTCACAGGAACGGATCTCAGGGGGTCACAGATACCGTAACGCTGTAGAACGGACAGCACAGATTGCAGGGTGCTGTCAGCTTAAATGGCCGTTTGGGAGCCCATGCCGGCGCATACGCGCGTGCACGCGCACACGAGCGCGCACAGACGCATGCATGAATTCCAGAGGCAGCGGTGGTCTCCTGACGTTGCCCCCTCCCCAAGGGGCAGCCTCCGGATGCCCAACCGGGCCTTTAGATCTGTGTGATTCCTCCAAAACGACCTGACAAGTTCCTTGGCATGAATGTGCTTTTCAGGTTTCCCAGGAATTCTCTTCTGGTCCATACCCCTTCCACTTGACCAGCAACTGAGTCGAACCCCCTCTTACTTTTGCAGTGGAGGATGGCCTCGATCTCATACTCCTCCTCTCCATCCACTAGAACTGTGTCACGGTCCTGGTGGTGGAGTCTGTCTTGTGCAGGGAACTACCGCTCTTGCGCACCAGATTCAAGGACCCCTGGTAGAGCAGACAGGAAGTCCAAAAGTGCGGGATGGCACGAGGGCTAGATGGTCACTGGTGATGGTGTGTTGATCCAGATGGTCATGCAGATCAGAGGGATGGTCGTGCAGGCTGGGTCAGCAACGGGCAGGCTGTGCAGTACAGATGGGTCAGGCAGAAGAGTGGTCAAGTCCAAGCAAGGTTCGTTATAAGGCTGGCAGCAGAAGTACAGGAGGATCAGACAATCGGATGGTCGTGGAAAGCCGGGGTCGGTGCAGGCAGCAGATCAGCAGGTCAGGTCAGGTCGGGTCAACAGGAAACAGATAGCAGCACAGGAACAGAGGGTTGAGCTGAGGCTCACAGGTCACAGATGCTGTAGAATGGACAGCACTTGCTGCTGGGTCCCGCAGATTCAAATAGAGCCGTTCGGCGCCGCACCACCGCGGAAAACGGTAAAAAGAGTACCAAACACCCGGACTGAGTGCTTTTCCTAACAAACTGGTTCAGGTGGAGCCATCTTCCTCCCTGGAAAGTGATCCTTAGTCACGGGTTTGAGCAGAGTATCGCGAAACACCGGGTGTACACAAAGAGAAGGGGGAAGACTTAGCTTGTACTCCACCCTATTAACTTTCCTCTTTACCGGGAAGGGTCCCAAGAACTTCGGTCCCAGTTTTCTTGAGGGGCAGGAAAGCCTCAGATTTTTAGTGGCCAACCAGACTTGATCGCTCGGCTGCAGGTCCAACTCCCCTCGCCTCCCTCTATCAAAGGCTCGTTTGTTGCATCCCGGGATAATGTCTCCTGCAGGAGCTTGTTATTTCCCTTAAGGAAAATGGCAATGTCCTGTACAGCAGGTATCGTAGTTTCGGGCATCAAGTTGGGTAAGAAGGAGGGATGGTAGCCAAGATTCGCCCAAAATGGTGATTGGTGGCAGAGTGAACAGAGTTGTTGTAGGCGAGCTCGGCTACCGGTAGCAGGGAGACCCAATCATCTTGGGAAAGCGAGGAATAGCAGGGCAGATGCTGCTCCAGGGTCTGGTTCGTACTCTCCGTCTGGCTGTTGGTCTGTGAGTGGTAGGCGAAGGAGAACGCCAATTTAATCCCCAAAACCGAGCATAGGGCTTTCCAGACCCGAGACGTAAACTGCACCCCTCGGTCAGACACAATGTTGGTGGGGATCCCGTGGAGGCGGAAAATCTCCCTGATGAAAGTTTCCGCAGTTTGGATTGCAGAAGGCGTGCCCTTCATGGGGATGAAATGTGCCATTTTTGTAAGGCGGTCGACTACTACAAAGATGATCGTGAATCCTGCGGATGGGGGCAGTTCCACTATAAAATCCATGGAGATCTGTGATCATGGGCATTCAGGAATAGGGAGCGGGTTCAATAGCCCCCATGCCTTGGTTCTGTTGACCTTATTGCGAGCACAGGTGGGACAGGCCTTAACATACTCCCTGCAATCTTTATCAACTAGCTGCCACCAAAAGGAACATGTGAGCAAGTTCGCAGTCTTGCGACCACCAAAATGTCCTGCTAATTTGTGGTCGTGGCATAGTTCCAGGACTGCCAGACGTTGTTCCTCGGGGGGACAAAAATCTTCGTACCGTAACACCACAGCCCATCTTGCAGAGTCAGCTTGGGATCCGGTGGGATAGAGGACCCAGCATGGGATCGCCTGATCTGGGATAAGAGATCTTCTTGGGTCAACAGGAAGTTCTGAGCAGGAAGGATCATAACAGGTGGGGGAGAATCCCCTGGTTCATGAAACATTCATGACGGGGCATCGGGTTTCACGTTTTTTGATCCGGGCCTGTAGGTGATATGGAGTTGAAATCGTGAAAGGAAGAGGGCCCAGCGGGCCTGGCGGGGTTTGAGTCTCTTGGCGGTGCCCAGGTACTCCAGGTTTTTATGATCGGTAAGAACTAGAACTGGGTGCGAGGCTCCCTCCAACAGGTACCGCCATTCCTGCAAGGCAGACTTAATAGCAAGAAGTTCCCTGTCCCCAACGTCATAATTTCTCTCCGGGGGTGTCAGCTTCTGAGAGATGAAGGCAATGGGGTGAAGTGCGGCTTTTGGCCCCGTCTCTGGGAGAGCACAGCTCAAACCACTGTCTCGGAGGTGTCTACCTCCAGAATGTAAGGCAGAGCAGGGTCCGGGTGTTTCAGTACTGGAGCGGAGGTGAAGAGCTCTTTGAGCCGCTGGAAAGCTGTTTGAGCTTCAGAAGTCCAGAGGAAAGGGGGTATTTTGCTTTGTCAGCTGGGTGATGAGGGCGATGACTGCAGAGAACCCCTTAACAAATTTTCGGTAGAAATTTGCGAAACCGACAAAGCATTGCACCGCTTTTTTGTCAGTCAGTTCCGGCCAATCCACTATAGCTGAAACCTTCTGGGGGTCCATGGTTATGCCCGAGACAGAGAGGATGAAGCCCAAGAATGAAATGCTGGAGCATTCAAATGCGTACTTCTCAGCTTTCACATATAGGCCATGCTGGTGAAGACAGCTCAACACGCTTTTAACGTGTTTACGGTGCTCTTCCAGGGAAGGGGAAAATATGAGGATATCATCCAGGTATACAACCACGAATAGGTCAAGGAAGTCTCGGAAAATATCGTTTACCAAATGGTGGAAAGTGGCTGGGGCATTACAAAGTCCGAACGGCATGACTAAATATTCATAATGGCCGAACCGGGTTCGGAAGGCCGCTTTCCATTCATCCCCTTCCCTAATTCGGATGAGGTTATAGGCCCCTCAGAAGTCTAGTTTAGAAAAGACGGTGGCTGAGACAAGTCTCTGAAATAGTTCAGGAACTAGTGGTAAAGGGTATCAGTTCTTGACCGTAATCTTATTGAGATCTCTGTAGTCAATACAGGGTCTTAAGGACTGGTCCTTTTTTTCTACAAAGAATATCCCGGCCCCGGTGGAAGGTGTAGAGGGCTGAATCCCTTCTCCGGGTTGTCATCCAGGTAGGCCTTAAGGACAGCTAGTTCCTTCTCAGAAAGTGGAAAAATTCTGCCAAAGGGTATCTCCGTACCAAGTAATAGCTTGATGGGACAGTCATAAGATCAGTGTGGCGGCAAGACATCCGCCCCTTTCTTGCTGAAAACATCCAGGAAGTCGTGGTATTCCGTGGAGACAGCAAGGCGAATTTCAGAGCCAGGATCAGAATTCAGACATGATACAGACAAAGAAGGTCCTGAGGGTGGTAAGAAGCAGTGGTGGAGGCAGTAGGTGGAACTGAACTGACCATTGCCAGTGACCCAGTCGATGTGTGGGCAGTGTGCCCGAAGCCAAGGGAGCCCAAAAATGACAGGGAACAGAGGGGACGCGATGGAATCCAATAGCAAAAGTTCAGAGTGATCGTCAGATGTTCGGGTTAGGAGAGGAACGGTCTCATGAGTGACGGACCCATTGGCCAGGCGGATAGTCATCTGATGGGCTTTGGGTCTGAGGGGAATCCGGTGCTGGGCTGCAAAATTCTGATCCACAAAGCAGCTGCAGGCTCCAGAGACTATAATTGCTAGGACTGGGATGTCTCCATTGGGCAGCTGCAGAACAATGGAGAAAACCAGGTGCGTCTTAGGGCTAGGTAGAGATAGTACCTCCCCTTGGGTGAGAGAGGAACCCTTACCCCGCTTGGTGGGGCAGGACCGCACCGAATGTCCAGAATCTCCACAGTATAGATACAAGCCATGGGACCAACGTCTTTGCTTCTCTTCAGGAGGGAGAACCGGGGGCCGACCGGCCTGGGTACTGAGTGGTTCTCGGGAGAGAAGGAATACATGGGGATGGCCGACTTTTCAGTGCTACGTTCTCGCAGGCAGCGATCGATCTGGATGGCCAGGTCGAACAGGGCGTCTAGGGCCAGGGGTACATCCACGCGAGCTAACTCGGAGGCCCAACCAAAACTGGAAGCTGAGGGCTGCGTCACTCCACGAGGTGTCGGCGCTCCAGCGCCGAAACTCTGACACATAGTCCTCCCCTGTACTGTGGCCCTGTTGGAGCGCATGGAGCGCAGCTTCTGCAGTGGTGGCTTGGTGAGGGTCCTCATATAACCAAGCCATTGCCAGGAAAAATCGTGTAAGGTCAGTGATTTCTGGGACCTTTTGCTCAAGTAGCCGGAGAGCCATGGCCTGGGGCTCATCCCGGAGGAGGTAAATGACCAGTCCCACTTTGGTGCCTTCCTGGGAGAAGGTGCGGGGTTGGAGAGCAAAAAATAGTTCACAGTACATGCGGAAGGCCCAAAATTTCTCATGGTCCCCCGTGAACCGTTTGGGCAAAGGCACCTCGGGTTCCGTAGGTGCGGGGATGATGGTGTGCAGAGGAGGCTGGTTGGGCCCGGATACAGATGGTGCAGGGTGCTCCCGGAATCGGCCTTCCAGCCGAAGGTAGCCATCTTGTAGGTCTTTCACAGCCTGAGTAAGGCCGGCTAAGTGCACACACAGTTCATTCGTAGGAGAGGGCCTCTGCGCAGACTCGGACATGGCTGTCCGTTACTGTCACGTACCTGATGGTAGAGTCTGGCTTATGCAGCAGGCAGCCTCTCTTACTATCCTGATTCAGGAGCACCTGGTAGAGCAGACAGATGGCTCGGGAGTGCAGGATAGCACAAGGGTCGGGCTGGGTCACGGTGGGTATGTGAAGGTCCACTGAAGCACTTGTGCAGGCAGAAGAGTAGTGATACAGGCCGGTCGGTAACAGGCTGGTGGTGCAGTACGAACTTTGGAAAAAAGTCCGGGTTCGGCACCGAACGTTGCCCGAACCCCATTGAAGTCAATGGGGACCTGAACTTTTAGGCACAAAAATGGCTGTAACAAAGTCCTGGCAAGTGCTAGAGGGCTGCAAAAGGAAGTAAAATGTGGGTAAGAGTAGGGCAAGTGCCCTACAAAAAAATGTGGATAGGGAAAATAAATTAAAATCAAATAAAAAAAATGGGAAGGGGAGGTGGATGTGGAGTAGGAGCCTAGAGGTTGACTAGGCCGTGACTATGGCAGTGTAGGTGGAAGTGGCGGTGGTTGAGGAGGAGGAGGAGGTAGCCAACACTGTATTTTTTTTTGTTTGTTTATAATTGGGGTAGCCCCCAAAATATTGAGGCCTATTCAAAAAAACAAATATACGAATGGCTGTGTGAGTCCGGTCTAAATGTTTATTCTGCACAAGGTACAGACAAGTCTAGTGGGATCCATGCCTGGTTCATTTTAATAAAGGTTAGCTTGTCCACATTGGCTGTGGACAAATGGCTGCGCTTGTCTGTGATAACGCCTCTTGCTGTGCTAAACACACGTTCAGACAATACACTGGCTGCAGGGCAGGCCAGCACCTCCAAGGCATAAACGGCAAGCTCAGGCCATGTGGCCAATTTGGAGACCCAGAAGTTGAATGGGGCAGACCCATCAGTCAGTACGTGTAGGCGTGTGCACACATACTCTTACACCATGTTGCTGAAATGCTGCCTCCTGCTAAGATGTTGTCTATCGGCTGGTGGTGCTGTTTGTTGTGGCAGGCTGCTGACAAAGCTTTGCCACATTACGGCCATGCTAACCCTGCCTTCTGAGGTGCTGGCGGTGGCACAGCTGCGTTGGTGGCCTCTTCCTCCTCCTCCTCCTCTGCCTTCGCCTTGTGCTTCCGCTGAGCCCCCGGGGTCATTTGGGAATGCCCTCAGCAGTGCCTCTACCAGTGTGCGCTTGTAGTCGTGCATCTTCCTCTCACGCTCCAGTGAGGGAATTAAGGATGGCACGTTGTCCTTGTAACAGGGATCCAGCAGGGTGGCCACCCAGTAATCAGAAGAAGTTACAATGTGGGCAACTCGGCTGTCGTTGCGCAGGCACTGCAGCATGTAGTCGGCCATGTGTGCCAGGCTGCCCAGAGGCAAAGACAGCTGTCCTCTGTGGGAGGTATATCATCTGTGTCCTCTGTATCCCCCCAGCCACGCTCCAGTGATGCCCACGAGCTGCATTGGGTGCCACCCTGCTGCGATTCCTCCTCCTCCTCCTCATTTTCCTCGTCCTCCTCGTCCTCCAGAACTGTGCCCTGGCTTGAATATTTTTGACCTGGCCTATGCTGTTGCAGGAACCCACCCTCCGAGCCA
>BLSH010042062.1:2436330-2468552 GCA_018402905.1 Glandirana rugosa | reverse complement strand
ATGCCGATGTTAGTGGAGTTCAAACTTTAGAATCGCTTAAATAATTTTTATTCTTTAAATTTTTTTAGTGTACATGTATTCATAAGTGTCGGAAACGAGTTATGAAACAACTTCGTGGAAACCGTGGTTAATGTGGGAGTACAGAAAATCTCATACTACGATGTTCGAACCGTGTGGATAAAAGACCGTCAAAGATGGTAAGAAGAAACGTCCTGGAGAGTTAGAGGTATTCCAACCTGCCCCTCGCAGTAACGTGTCGGTAAAAGTCTAGAAAATAGGTGTGCCAAGCTTGTAGCATCATACTCTAAAAGACATGAGGGTGTAATTGGTGCCAAAGGTGCTTCAACAAAGTATTGAGCAAAGGCTGTGAATACTTATGTACATGTGATTTTTTTAAATTTCTTATTTTTAATAAATTCGCTAAGATTTCAAACTTGAGGTGATTGTAGCCGTATTAGTGCACTTGCAACCAAGACAATTGAGTACTGTCCATGATACTTTTTTTATTTGCACTAACATACAATTTTTCAAGACAAGCTTTAAGGGTATCTCCCCTTCATCGAGGTCTAAGCAGTACTGATTCACAAAGGTTTAGCAGAATGTTAAAAAAACAAAAAAACACAATCTCTGAGGGCCGGTTCACACAGGGGGCAACTTGCGCTCCAACTTGTGTCAAGATGCATGACATCTGAAATCCCATTGAAGTGAATGGGAGCCATCTTATTGTACACTACTGAAGTCACTCCACATTCAAAAAAGGTTCCTGTACTACTTCAAGGCGACTTCTATCCGACTTGTGCCCATAGAATTCAACAGAAGTCACCTCCAAGTCGGATCCCTTATGTATACTGAAGCGACTTTACAGGAAAAAGAAAAGAATTTACCCAGTGAATTCCCAGGCAACCCCATCCCTCCCTTCTCTGATTGGCCACAGACAAAGTCGTCTGGCATGGAGTCGCGTTTTAAGTCGCCCAAAGTCGCACTGAAGTCGCCTTGAAGTTGCTTTCAAATCGCCTAGCAAAGTCGCCCCTGAAGTCAGATCACCCCTGTGTGAGTGCGGGCTTAGGCAAAGAAAAGAAAAAGATAAAAACAAACAAACACAAACAAATGTACATGACAATTGTAATAAAACTAGCATAGTTAGTTAGTGAGATAAGACAGAAGGAGAGCTATAGACAAAGGGGAAGGGGCTGATAGTCACAGAGGGGGCTGTAAAACTTTAGGATAGTGAGAAAGGAAACCTATATCTAAATTTAGGGCGTTATTTTTTGTGTCAAATAGAAGTACCATTCTTAGTTCAAAAGTTTTCCTTTCCTGGATAGTTCTGAAATTCCCTTTAAGAAATAAGACATTGAGGTATTCTATAGTGTGGTCCGGTTGTGAGAAATTATGTCCCACAGGTGTGCAGAAACTGTCTTCTTTATGTTCCTTGATGGAATGTCTGTGCAAATTCATCCTCACTTGCAACTCCTGTCCTGTTTCGCCTACATAAGATCCTTTGCTACATCTTTTGCATTGGATTAGGTACATCACATTACTGGAGGTACAGCTGTATGGTCTCATGATATTGAAAGTCCCATTTATGTGTGTGACACTTTTAGACAGACTGATCTGATTGCGCAGTTTGCAGCATTTTTTATTACAGGGTTTGCTTCCATTATTTGTGACTTCATAATCAAAATTAAGTTTCCTGCTGGTTAGTTTATGTCTGAGGTTGGGTGGTTGTCTTAAAGCCAATATTGAGGGTTGTTGGAATATTTGTTTCAGAGTTTCATCCTCTGTTATGATGGGTTGCAAATCTTTGATTATCTTTTTTATCCCTTCTAGTGCTGGGTTGTATGTAGTGACTAGAGGTACACAATTAATGTTTTTTTCTCTTTGTATTGGAGATTTTCTCTTTGGGTTTTCAAGGACGTGTTTATGCTGGTGTAGATAGTTTTGTCTTTGTAACCTTTCTTATAGAATGAGTCTGCCAGTGTTCTGAGATGTTTATCTCTGTCTTCTGGGTCTGAACATATTCGATGGTATCGGATGGCCTGGCTGTGTATGATGGCCCGTTTGGTGTGTTGAAGGTGAAAACTGGAACTATGGTGATAGCTGAATCAGTCAGTTGGTTTCCTGTATATCGAAGTGTAAAGCTTGTCATCCCTGATGTATACTGTGGTGTCTAGGAAGTTGACGTTGTGTTAGAATAATCCATTTTTAGTTTGATAGATGGGTAAAAAGTGTACCTCATCCAATGCAAAAGATGTAGGCAAAACAGGACAGAAGTTGGAGGAGGAAGTGAGGATGAATTTGCACAGACACATCAAGGAACATCCCGGTGGGACATCATTTCTCACAACCAGACCACACTATAGAAGACCTCAATGTTTTAGTTCTTAAAGGGAATTTCAGAACTATCCAGGAAAGGAAAACTTTTAAAACTAAGAATGATACTTCTAGTTGACACAAAAAATAACGGCCTAAATTTATATATAGGAAATCCACAAAAGAAGATAAACGGCACTCCGATTTGGCTGGAGATAGATCCAATTTATTATCAAGTATGCAAACAGACATCACAAAGTCTTTGACTTTGTGATGTCTGTTTGCACACTTGATAATAAATTGGATCTATCTCCAGCCAAATCGGAGTGCCGTTTTTCTTCTTTTGTGGATTTCTTTTGAGCGGCTCACGGACCTAACGAGCACCCTGTGGGTGGGATCATTATACTCTCCTGGAGTGGCTTTTTCTCCTTTGTGATTTCAATTTATATATAGGTTTCCTTACTCATTATTCTACAGTTTTACGACCCCCTCTGTGACTATCAGCCTACCCAGTCTATAGCTCTACCTCTGTCTATCTCACTAACTAACTATGCTAGTTTTATTACCATTGTCATGTACATTTGTTTTGTTTTGTGTTTGTTTATTTTTCTCTTTTTTTCCTTTGCCTCAGACATTTTTTTTTTTTTGTTTTTTTTATACATTCTGCTAATCCTTTTGTGAATCAGTACTGCTTGGACCTTGATGAAGGGGACATACCACGAAAGCTTGTCCTAAAAAAAGTATGTTAGGGCAAATAAAAAAGTATCACAGACAGTACTCAATTGTCAAAGATTTCAAACAAACTTCTTTCACATTGTCATTATGGGATATTGTTTGTAGAATTTTGAGGGACAATAATGAATTGAATCAATTTTGGAATAAGGCTGTAACATAACAAAATGTGGAAAAAGTGAAGCGCTGTGAATACTTTCCAGATGCACTGTACTTGGTCCAGCTCACCTCTGCTCCACTCATCTATACCTCTCTCTACCTTGCCTGCACTATCACACAGTAAGTTCCCTTGTCCTTCTCTTATCTGCTGTCCCCTTCATAAATAATCACTACACATATCCTGCAGCCTGTCACGTACCTGGTGGATGAGTCTGACTTATGCAGTGGGTAACCTCCCTTACGACCCTGACTCGGGAACCCCTGGTAGAGTAGACAGGTGGCTCGGGAGTGCAGGATGGCACGAGGGTTGGACTGGGTCACTGGTGTTGATAGGAAGTCCGTAGGTGCACTCGTGCACAAGAAGCGTGGTCGTACAGGCCGGGTCGTGAAGCTGGCTGGCGGTGCAGTACAGAAGGAGCAGGCAGATGGATGGTCGGGTTCAGGCAGGGTCGTCAACAGGCGGGCAGCAGAAGTACAGGAGGGCTAGGCAGGAGGGTGGTCGTAGGCAGTCCAGGGGTCGGTGCAGGCGGGAATCAGCAAGGTCAGGCAGGCCGGGTCGTAGGAACAGGTAATCAAAGTACAGGCAGATCAGGAACACACACCACACGCTGTAGATCAAACAGCAGAGTCTGTGTGCTGCTGAGGTGTTTAAATAAGGCAGCTGGGCTCCAATCAATGAAATCACCCTGCACAACTGTTAACCCTTAGTAACCCCTGCGCTGGTTAGCAGATCCAAGACATGCCTGCATAGGTGCAGAAAGTCAGCTTTAGCCACAGATTCTCTTCCTAACACAGCCTCTGGTCTCAGCTCAGCATTCCACACACCGATCTTACACCCTTTCCATCCCAGTTTGCTTTTAGTACTTCTAACTGTGCTGTCCTCTTACAGCTTAGCACATTCTCTGCCTTCCAGCACTTTGCTCTTCATTAGCACATACTCTTACCACCCCAACCTCCTCACCAATTCACTCTTTTCTTATCCCTAATAGAGTGTTCACACTGGTGTGCTGTGGTTTGTATGTACGGTTTACCCACAGTTTTAGTTAAGCTCCCATTAAATTCTATAAGAAAATGCACAGTCCATGAGAATTCATCAGGAGCACACCTAAAACTGCAGGTAAACTGCACATACTATCGCACTGCAGCCACACCACAGTGCACCAGTGTGAACACACTATAAGTCTATGTTCACACGTTTGCATGTCGGGATCATTCACAAAATTGTGGCTTTCCTGAGAAACACAGAAGCACAAGCTGTCACAGCCGGATGGCCATAGTGAAGATGCCGGCGGAACGAAGACAGCGGGTGAAACCGACTGGGGTGAGCGCACCACTGTATTATGGGACAGGCGAGTGTCTGTTTTTTAAAGGTCAGCAGCTACAGTTTTTGTAGCTGCTGACTTTTATTCTTTTCACAGGTGACTGGAACTCCGCTTTAATGCAATACTGGGACACCACCATAAATAGCTCCATGTTAAATCGACAGCAATGGCTTTCTGGCAGACTTCACTGACCATGACCTTGAAAATATAGTAATTGACAAGAGCAAAGTTCTGAAAAATTAGGGCACTTTTTAAACTTAAAATGCTGTAAATATAGCAATACTGGAAGAGCATTTTATTACAGAGACACCAGGAGTCTTAAGCCCCATAGACACTATACGATTTTCAGTAGACTTTTGTCTTCAGATCTACCAAAACCATGTAGTGCAAAGACCTACCTGATTGCATGCAAATTCCTATCTGCAAAATGGAAAAAGCACAAAAAATGCATAGGTGTGAATCAAGCCTTAAGGTTTGACCTCTATATGGTTTTGGTAAATCTGAAGACAAAAGTCTACAGAAAATTGTATAGTTTGTATGAGGCTTTAAGCTGCCTACAGACATTAGATGAGCACTTAGGCCTCAAGTACACAGCACATTTTTGAACATTTTTACAGCAAATGTTTTTGGCTTCAGATGTTTTTTCCTACAGTAAAAAAACCCCTCCAGCATGTTGTCCTATGTGTTCATGCACACATAAGCTGTTATCAACTGTTTTTGGCTGGGGCGTTTTCTTGGCTGTAAAAAAACCCAAGACTAGTGGGTTCTGAGAGGAATTTTTCAGCTGCAGAAATGCTCAAAACACTGATAAACACTCAAAAATGCAGCTTACCAGTGTTTTTCAACGTTTCTGATCCCATTAAAAAAAAAATACACTAAAAACTCTAGTGCTAAAAAAACACTCAAAAACGCTACTGCTGTTTTTATAACATTTTTTAAACCCCCTGTGTGCATGAGGCCTTAGGCTCAGTGATGCTCATGTTGTCCCCACTGTGACATTAATAAATAAGGCAAAAAATACATTCTATGTAATAAAGTAAAACAAAAAAGCACATTCATGGTAAGTATAAATTTCAGCTTGAGCCACAGAGTTCTGTTAACAGCAGGCTTTTTTAGAACAAAAAAGCAAAGAAAGCTTTTCCTGCTGGCTTGCTATATAGAACAATATAATAGTGATAGCCAATATAACTGCAATGTAGCTGTGTTATTAAAACAAATAGAAAAAATATCATTGCATTTGTGTTAGCTCTGACCATAATAAAGAAATAAAGAAAAAGATTTACAAAACCAATGTATATTCCTTTTCAGATTATAAGATTAAAAGTATTTGGCAATTTCTCAAAAATGCCAGAAGGGCTAGTGTAAGAGACAGAAAAAGATCAATAAATAGTATCAAATCTATTGTGCTGTCATGCATCAGTTCTACGAGTCCTGCTCATACAAACAAAGATTTGATATGCATCACACTCATTAACTCACTGAAAACTGGTGGGACACAGGCAGTTCCACAAATGGTTCTACAGCACTTGAAGCTTCCGTCACAATCAGAGTCAGAATCGCAAGTGCTTGTTGTACAGTTGTCCTTATCAACACAAGTCTCACTGCACTGAGTGGGGTCTTCACTGCCTTCAGAAACTTTTGGACAGTCACCTGGTTTTCTTGATCCTTCAGCACCTAAAGACAAACGTTACATTTAAGCTGGTTTAAGTTTATTAGGAGAATCCAGAATGATTTCCATATGGAGAGAGCCTATTCAGAAAAAAAAACCTTACAGTGAATCTGTGTCCAGAACATATACACCAGCCTTTCTCAACCTTTTCAACACCGGGGAACCCTTGAAATAATCCTCCGGTCTCAGGGAATCCCTGCTAAAAATTAAAAATCTACAACTCATGATACATTAGTGTGATGGTCAATGGGAAGAATGCTTCCACTTGTGGTCATTGAGAAGAATTACCCCCTTACAGATAGCTAAAAAGATCAATGATTAAGAATTTATCTGAGAGGTAGAAATTGACCATTGCTCAAGGAACCCCTAGCAACCTTTGGAGGAAACCTAGGGTTCCACGGAACCCTGGTTGAGAAACCCTGATATACACTAAAGTATTTACATATTCTGAATAAGCAGTAAACGCACTTTCAAGCAATCCCTCATTTATATCTATAGTCTCACTATGATGAAATTGATGACACATCAAAAACGAATAATATTACACTATGCTCAAAAATCGACATGTCTATAAGAAAAAAAAGCTGCTGCCTTTAAACTTTTTAATGACAAATCGAAAAATAATAAAGAGGTGCATAAAACAATATAAATCTTTAACCTACTAATATATATCCCTAACAGTGCCTCTATATACAAATTAAAATACAAAAAAAATAACAAAATAAAGAATAAAGTAGAGGAGCACTCCAGTGATCTTGTTCCCCAACATATTTTGTGACTCCCATGCAGTCCCATTACCTCCAGCATTTCTGACCCTCATAATCCTCTGTGACCTTTATGCACTTCTAGTGACTCCAGTGTTTCTGGTCCCCAGCATCCTCTGTGGTTCTTGTGTACTTCCAGTGACTCCAGTGTTCCTGGTCCACAGCATATTTTGTGACCCCTGTAGACCTTCATGACTATTGAGCTCACAGTAACCTCTGCTGCGTCTACAGTGACACTTTCTCCCCTGGACTTCCAGAGACTTTTGCATCCTTGTGCAGTCCCCTGACTCCAGTGTAACCTGTGACCTCTAAGCACCCCTAAAACAGCATTAATCTGCTGTGGCTATGTTCATGTCTCACCACTCAGTGGCCCCAGAGTATCCAGCGTATCTAAGTCAGCTAGTGCCTGCATGGGAGTGTCCAAGCACTACAAACTGTGAGCTTTCCTGCAGCAATGTCCATCATCCCTTGCAGGGTGCTTGGGTGCTCTGTCAAATACCAGACAGTTCACTGGATCCTGCACCTTAGCCTGTCTTAGAGCTAATACCTTTAATAGATATGTGCAGACACCCAGGCTTTCCAACAACATGCATCTCCTAAATATCCAATGGCACTGCATAAAAGAAAAAGCATATGTGCAGCATTGAGTAAACTAAAACTCTACTGGATGATCTAATCATGCATACCTAACAAACAGATATGCATGTAAACAAGATAGTGAACATAAATACAAACACATACAAAGGTGCAATACAGTGCAATATAGATATATGCACACACTATGAACTGCAATGAAATACAATGTAAAATACAAAAATATATGGTTCACACACTGTGAATTCAAAACAGTGTGGCACCCAAAGTGCAAAAAAACTGGGTCACCTAATCCAACAGAACACCGGCATCCGCCGGAGGACACATCGGGAGCACATTGCGAGATCGTGGGGACAAGGTAAATAACGTAACAGTGTAATCCCGAGTGTGGTTTGGGGTACCTCTTTTGGTACTGAAAATTAACCCCGAGCCACACTCGGGATTACCGCCAATGAGGTTAAGTCAGGGATGCCTCATGTGACCCGTGGAGTCCTCTAATGTTGCCCAGGTTCCTGACCTGCCATCCCAGAGCATCAGTGTTCTTAATAGAGCCGGCAGTAGAGGGAGCATGCCTGTGGAAGGAGCAGAGCTGCATAAACTGATCCTTCCTGAATAGTGCCAGCTCCTGTCACAGGCGGAGTGATACCAATTGCACTCTGCCTGGGAGGACAACAGCTGGCAATACCAGTAGCAAGGGAGATTCCTTAATGAAAGATTATTAGTAAAGGTCAGTTTATATTCTAAAATCACAGTGTGTATATGGGCATATCTCTTCTGCAGTGTTTACTAGGCTGCTTTCAAACTGATCTGCAGGTGCACCGCAATGCACCTGTGGGTTATCTACACTGAGCCATAGACTTCTGTTATTACCCGTGGGTTTGGTGTGCTTTTTGGATATAATAGAAGTCTATGACAAAGTGCAGCTAACCAGCAGGAAAGCCAAAGGTGCATCGCACTGCACCCACGGTTTGGGCAAACTGCAGCACATCAGTCTGAAAGTAGCCTTAGGCACTTTTCACACAAATGGTCCGTTCGGTCCTGTCTTTCTGTTTTTCAGGCGGACCCAAATGGACCCTTCATTCACCTCTATGGAGTGGCAGATGTGTCCGTTTACACTCGCCTATCTCCAATCCACTAAAAAAAAAAAACAGAAGGAGATCAATCCCCTTCTGTCTGGGCAGATCAGAGGGCTCATAGAGTAGAGCGGGTTGTGTCCGTGTTCACTCTGCATATGCAAAGTGGACACAGACCTGTCATCCGCCTGCTTCGCTCATTGTGGCCCATGACCAGTTACCAAGTCGCTTAAGTGGCCCTCACTCTTCAAAAGGTTGAGCACCCCTACCCCTTAAGTTGTAGTAGGTTTGTAAAAGCTTATGAACTTGGAAATATAATCTTCCAACTTGATCAGCCCGAGAATTACAAAGGGTTAAACCTCACACAGCCACACAGGTCACAATAAACAAACTGAAAAACATCCAAAGTGCTCAGTGTGTAGTTTGATTTCACCTCAAAGCCAATAAAACACTCACACACATATAGGCAATGAATGAAGCTTCAGTGTAATAAATCCTTCATTACTGTGACAAGACTCACTTTGGGTGGGGGGCCCACGGAACCCAGAATCCCTTGGAGAGGTTGGGAGACCCTTGTCTCAGCTCACCAGGCCCCTCATGTCTAAGTCACCCTGTGTCTTTTAGGGGCACAGGATGACCAAGAAATTGGACATCTATTTAATGGACTCTGAGAACGGTAGATGGATTACTGCAGACGGGACCTTCTCATCTCTTTAGTGTGAAAGACATTTCCTATTGCATAGAATGATCCACTCAGTGTATTGGACCAATTAAAGCGGTAGTAAACTGATGTAGAGTTATAAAAAAACACATGTAAGGCAATGGCATAATGTGCTAGTATGCAATGTGCTAGTGCTGTCACCAGCTGCATCCAGGGTGAATATCATCTAAACGATGCATGTTTAGGAGATATTAATTTTACCTACAGGTAAGCCTGTAGGTAAAAATCACAAAGTGGGCTTTACTACCGCTTTAAAGCTTAAAGTGGTTGTATACTTTCCTATCGTTTTCAGCTAAGGAAGCTGACATCTTAGCCTCTGTTTAATCTGCAACTGCCATGATGCTGCACATGTGATCCATTATGACACCACCCATTGGATGGTTTGCTAGTTTAGTTGAGAGTACAATCAAGGAGACAGCTAGCATTTCCGGCATGCCGGGAATATTAACTCTTTTTTGACACTATCAAATCGATGGGTAGACAACCGCTTTAACTCCACTTTTGTTGAGAAAAAAAACCTCCCCCTCTGGGTGATCTATGTATGTTACAAGGATTTAAACAAACTTTGTTGCAGATTCCTACCTTTTGTTATTATGAAGAAATCCATGTTTGTTCCTCTGTGCCCCCATGCTGAGTGAGTCTAATGGTAGTGGTTTCATAATTATCAACCAGCTGTGCCGCTGCAGAGAACTAAAGAGGAAATCTCGTGGACCTGCATCTTTTAGACATGTTCCTATTAGGGGTATCTCACCAAAAATGACATTTTTGATGCAGGGGATGCCAAAAATCGGACCTGTATCTTAGCGTAGACTTCTGGGAAAATCAGTGAGCCAATCACACAAGCAGGAAATTACATATCTGGGGGGCATTCTGTACGCATTCTGTGTATAGAACACCTCCAGGTAGCCATATTGCATTGCATTTACAGAAAATTACAGCGACTACAGATTGAAAAGGAAAGGTAATTTTTAATAACATTCAATTACAATATGATTTGTGTTGCAATTGTATATGCTATATTATTCTTTTTTTTAAATGCTATTTTTTCCCATGAAAGTGAAGTTACCTTACAAGTAATTGGCCCCTTCAACCAGTGTACAGAGGAATCCCCTGTCTTTCTCAGTGTACAGGACCACCTGACATAAATTCCAGAGCTGATGATCTATTTCATCTCCTTTTAGAAATACCATTCAGGAAGATTCTGGTAAGGCGTCACTCATTTACAGCATTGAAAAATAGGCTGCAACAAGCCTCAGAGCAAACATTAAAAAAAAAAACGCCAACATCTTATTTTTACATACATAGAAATATTTATACATTTAGGATTAGTAACGGGTGTACTTTAGATCAGTGTTTCTCAACCTTTTTTCAATCAAGGCACCCTTTAAAATTTATGGACAGTCTCGAGGCATCCTATAAAAATTATGGACAGTCTTGAGGCACCCCATTCTAAAATGTAAACACTATTTTAATAGGTTTACATAATGCAGCAACATCCACAAAGGTAGGACACCAAATGTTAGTGGTGATTTATTCTTCCAAAGCAAATAAACTTTTGCAAACTGGCACTGTCCAATGTTTCTCTTCTCCCTCAATTTTTCTCCATCACCCAGCTAATGTAACCCCAATGCTGAGAGAGAGGGGCACAGTAGGGTCAAACAAGGATGCTATGGAGGCGACTGACATGCTCCATATCAACTGATCATGCCATTGGTCATTAGGAAGCCGGGCAGCTAGAAGGTTGTAACTTTTCACAATGAAAACCTGTGGCTTTGTGTAGCTATAAGGCAGGCTTTATACATATGTTGGCTTGTATACAATTTTTGGGTAATTTTTAGGCATTTTGCCAAGGCACCCCTGAAGAAACCTCAAGGCACCCTGGTTGAAAAAGGCTGCTTTCCTTGTCTATAATATAGAAAGTATTTCTCTACTAATATGATAGATAAGAAAACATCATCTCAGCTCACTAAAATACACTGCAAACCTATTCTATTTTCAGTGATGGTCATTCTCTGGGGTACTCCTCAGTCCCTTTCAATTATATCCTATTGGTGTCTATAACCTCTGTATCTCAGCTCTTATAATGTTCTTCTCTATAAAGGTATTTCTAGTAATTGCACTAATTCCTTCTTTACTACTGTTTGTATCTTGTTACTGCTCCAGTTGTAGGTACTGGATGAGTGATCGCATATATGTAAAGCTGCATTAAATGTACTTACCTATTTGTGAACCACCCAGATCTTGTGAGAGAGCGACCGCAAAAGCTCCCCACATTACCAGCAAGAGAACGTTCAGGAATCGACCCATAGCGAAAAGCTGTTTGACAATTGAGGCGAGGAACAAATGGCTCAGGTCACCTAGTTATTCTGTTTAAATGGGTGTCCCAGTGTCCCTAGGATATTAGGTATATATACATTTGTGAAAAAGGGTGTATTTATGTTATCCCATAACATGAATGTGTAACTGAAAAAGAGCTTTTCATTGACATCCTCAGGCTACATGATCCCAAATAATAGATCTCCTTGTTATTTGCTACTGAGTGTCGAGCCTGACAAAGAAATACATCATATCTTACTGAGTAGATACTTAATAACAAAGCAACTTCACCACAAAAGACAAGACCAGGTTACATGCTTTAGGATGTGTTGAAATCTTCTATCACACAGGTCAGAAGGATAAGGAAATGCTACTGCATAAAACAGGAACAGAATTCTAATGATATTCAGTTTCAACACAGACAAATAATACGTTGGAATCTTAGTCCAATAAGAATGAAACATGATTTTTTTTTACCGCTTTACTTCCTTTGCTTTTTCTGTTTAAAATTATTTTTCTATATTTTGTAATTGATTTATTATTTATCTTATATAATTCTATTCCCCCAGAGTTTGGCAAATCCACTCCAACATGTTGAGTTAAATTGCACTGAAGGCAGTGGGTTCCATTCACAAAGCAGTATGTTTCCCCTTATAAAATGTGGTAAAATACCATTCAGCGTTTTTCAAAAAAAATGTTGCCATTCACAAAAAAAACACTACTAAAATACCACATGAGTTATTTTATGAAGTCCTGTGGTATTTTAATAGTGAAAACATGCAGTAATCAAACTCCTGTCACTAGCCGGCGTATTTATTTACATTAATAAATAGGCGTTGTTAAGGAGTGGGTGGCGACCCAAATCCTTAACAACCAGTAAACAACATGATTGTTCAGGAGTGGGTGGCCGCCGCGTTCTTTTACAACCAATGACTCATCAGCTGTCAGCACGGTTCAGCATTTCTCGGTAAATGCCGCAAAACGGTCTACTGAATTAACAGTTTCAGGATCACATGCGGTATTTAAAGGGTAACGCCACTTTCATGGGAAAAAAAATAGCCAATAATAAAAAAAAAAATATAGCATATACAATTGCGACACCAGTCATATTGTAATTGAATGCAGGGCTGGCCCAAGACATTGTGCTGCCTGGGTCCAAGAATGAAATGCTGTCCCTCCCCCGTCTATATGCAAAATTATATGACATACCATTATGTTAAATTACAAGGGGCGGGCTAGGGTAGTATATAGACAGGCTAGAGTAGTATATGGACAGGCTAGGGTAGTATATAGACAGGCTAGAGTAGTAAATGGGCACGCTAGGGTAGTATATAGACAGGCTAGGGTAGTATATGGACAGGCTAGGGTAGTTTATGGACAGGCTAGGGTAGTATATGGACAGTCTAAGGCAGTATAGGGGCAGGCTAGGGTAGTATATAGACAGGCTAGGGCAGTATAGTGGCAGGCTAGGGTAGTAAATGGACAGTCTAAGGCAGTATAGGGGCAGACTGGGGTAGTATATAGATAGGCTAGGGCAGTATAGTGGCAGGCTAGGGCAGTAAAGGGGCAGGTGGAGCGGCCCGGGAGGCAGTCGTCATCATGACACAAAACTACTGGAAAAACATCTTGGACATCAATTTGTTGAGTAAATAGAAGAGAAGGAGAGGTGGCTGTGGTTCAATTTGCTGCCCCTCTCAAAGTGCTGCCTGGGTCCAATAGACCCCATTGGACCCATTGTAGGACTGGCCCTGATTGAATGTTATTAAAAATTACCTTTCCTTTTCAATCTGCAGCTCTGTAATTTTCTGTATAATGCAATATAATATGGCTGCCTGGAGGTGCCAGAAACATAATCTCCTGCTTGTGTGATTGGCTCCCTGATTTTCCCAGAAGTCTACACTAAGATACAAGTCAGATTTCAGGCATCCTCTGCAACAAAATGTAATTTTTGGTGAGATACTCCCAATAGGAAATCAAATCTAAAGGGATGCAGACCCTGCAGCTTTCCTAATTAGAGCCCTACAGGTGCACAGCTGATTGATAATTATGAAACCACTCCCATTAGATTCACTTTCCCTCATGGACATGGACAAACACATGGATTTCTTCAGAATAACAAAAGGTAGGAATCTGCAAAAAAGTTTGTTAAAATCATTGCAATGTACACAGATCAGCCAGAGGGGAAAGTTTTTTCTCAACAAAAGTGGAGTTACTCTTTAAGTAAAATGTGTCCTGACACCTAAATATCTCTTGCGAGTTCATTCTGTGAATGGAGCCCATTAGGAGCTAAATTTTGATAAACAGTTGTTACCCCTCAGGGGGCTGCTGCTCAAAAAATCAAGTAGGGGACCAATGCAAAAAAAGAAGTTTTAGCCTGAATTCACACCTGAACCAGACCTAAAGATGCACCAGACCCTTTTTCAATTCGGACCACGGCCGCCATGGACTTGTGTGAACTGGCTCCATTGAGAGCCGTTCACACTTGCCTGTCATGCGAACTGGAAGCGGGGAACCCCACATCCAATTTGCATATGTGTGAACGCAGCCTAACATTTATTTTTACTATGGGTATAGGCAGTTCAGCAGATGTAAGTAATCGTGAGGTGGTTTGGTACACACTGTTTTTGCACTTAAAGTGGATGTAAACCTGATTCATGAAATTTGACCTAGGCACATATATCTGTAGTGTTTTCTTATCCCTCTCCAAAGCACTAAGTCCCGTGTGTTTCTGCTGCTCCATTCTTCTGTTTTCAGCATGATAACTTCTGACAAGTTCTCCATCAACCAAGATAAAACCAGCCTGAAATTTGTGTTGTGGGAGGTTGCTATAAATAGATTAGCAGAGAGCTTGTCTTGTCACAGCACAGCTATGCACATTGCTTCCTACCTTTGCCTATGTGGAGTGTGCCCTTCCTCCAATCAGCTGTCTTGGCTGTATGCCAAGAATCCACTCCCAGGGCTGAATAGGAAGAGAAAATCTCTAAAGCCTTGTACAAACCATCTGATTTTCGGACGACCGAACATCCGTTTTTTGTTGGATGCTAGTCTCATGTCTAAAGTGAAGAGGTTACTAACAATACAAAAATTCTTATATGACCGAATTCAGCGTCAGAAGTGACGTAATGAGCATGTGTAGTCTTGCGCTTGTACGCTTGCCGTACTAATTATACGAAAATCAGACGTTGTGGTCACATCCAATGCAAATTTTATAGTCTGCACATCCAGCTTTTGCCATCCGAAAAATCAGAATCGACTGTCGAAAGCACCATACTAACGATCCGAAATTCGGCAGATCGTTTATCATACGAAAATTCCTGTCCGAATTTCGCATTGTGTGTACAGGTCTTAACACCATGTGCACTTTCTAAAGAATATAGCAATGTAAAACATATGTAGAGAGATTTGTTCCACCTCTGCGTATCATCTGAGGCTGTTCACTTCACTGGGTATATGTGACTGTTTACATCCATTTTAAACTTTTTTTAATTTCTCTTCCAAGAGATGTAGAGGCATGCTTGGAACAAATCTTCAGTGAAATGGGATTGCTGCATTTTGATTACTCCAAACTTAAAAAAGTCCCTATCAACACAATATAATAACTCAGATACCCACTAATCAATTAAAACCTTAAAATCCCCCCTTCCCCAGAACAAAGTTTGTTTGTACGTCTGTAGTAAAAAAGCTGCTTTGATACAGCCAGATCAGTAGCGCAATAAAAAGGTAGTACACAAATTAAAATGAAAGAAAAAAAATATTAGAATAATAAACAATAAAAAGAACTAAAAAAAAAAAAAGGGGGTTGATTGCCCAAGAGCTAACAATAAAAACTTTTGCTGACGGTTTTTAGCCCTAAGGCTGGATTCACACCTATGCATTTTTAGTGCTTTTTGCAGTTTGCAGATTTGCACTGCAGTCCATTTAACATGGTTTCCTATGGAACACGTTCTGTAATGTAAATCTGTAAAATGCACTAAAAATGCATAGGTGTGAATCCAACCTAATAAGGAATTTTGGGTTAAGTAAAGACCTGTGCACAAGAGAATTCACAGAATTAAAACACAGCTTGCTAACTGACTCTAATCCCTCTCAATGTACAGTGGTCTTTCACAAATCTCCCTACTTCAGCTCATACACATCAACATTATGGCTGCTGTCTGCCCACCCTTTTATAATGAGAGTCTGACTTATCAAGCTTCCTTCCTCCCTCATTATTGTCTGCTGGACAAGGTTAAAGAGTGCAAAGGGCAGTGGTTCTCAACTCCTGTCCTCGGGACCCACTAACAGGCCAGGTTTGCAAGATAACTGAAATACATCACAGGTGATATAATTTGCTGCTCAGTGATTGCAGTATTCTAGTCTACATCTCCCCAAGGTAATACTTAAAATCTGGCCTGTTAGTGGGTCCCAAGGACAGGAGTTGAGAACCACTGGCATAGGGCATTATGGGTGAGGGCCCTAATTTGCCCACCCGTTGAACTATATATTTCTTTGTCCACGCCCAATGACTGATTTTTTTTTTCCAGGGAATCAATTTACAAACGATCAACAGAATAGATTCCGCTTTTAGGCCTCATACACACGGACGTTTTTTGACGCCGGCGTTTTCTGGCGTTTTTTGCAGCTCTCCATGTTAGTCAATGGCCCCATAAAAACGTCGGCGTTTTTGAGCTGTAGATGACGTCGGCGTTAGTGAGCTGAAACTAGAACCCACAGCCATTGCGTTCTGAGGCTGTAACGTTTTGGCATTTTTTGACGCCGACGCCACAATATGCCAACAAATGCCAACAAACGCCACCTATTATTATACCGGCGTTTTCCGGCGTTTTTTGACGCCGATGTTTTTAGGTTGAAATATAGCAGAGGGATGATTTTTTTTAAAAAACGCCTATTGACGCCGACGCTCACTAACGCTCAAAAACGCAGATGCATAACGCCGAAAAACGCCGACTTTTTTTCCTTGACGTCGGGCCCGACGTTTTGTTTATTTTTTTAGAAACTTCCGTGTGTATGAGGCCTTAATCTCATAAATATTGTTCAGGCACTGGCAGTTGATGCATATCATACGTTGATAATCATTGGTGCTAAAATAAAGATGGTGCAAAGTGTAGTAATTACTAGAAGCCCATCATATGTCTAGGTAACTAGGTTAGTGAACACGATTCCTAATTGGTTGCTGTGGATAGGTTATTGCACCTTGCAGAAAACATTTGCATTTTCCACTGCCAAAATAAGTTTCTCCAGTACTAACACATAGGGCCGGTTCACACTGGTGCGATGCGGGAACCCTGCGAATCCACTGCGGGTTCCTGCATCGCACCCGACTCGCAGGCAGTTCAGACTGCCATATGCGAACTGCAGGGAGTGTCAATAGAAAGCTAATGATACCCCCAAATCAGTTCAGATATCGTAGTGTGAACTGCAAATTCGGAAAGGAATCGGTTTGCATGGGTGTGAACACCCATGCTATCTGATTCTGCTGCAGACCAAAAAAAGGGTTCTGAGCGAGTTTGGTCCAAATACGATGCAAATTCAGCCATACTATCTGTATGGCTGGAATTGCGTCGCACAGAGATCACATGTGATTTTCACTGCATTGCGGTGCGAATCACATCCGATCTCGGACATAGGGCCAGTTCACAATGGTGCATTGTGGGAACCCTGCAAATCCACTGCGGGTTTCTGCATCTCACCTGACTCGTAGGCAGTTCACACTGCCATATGCAAACTGCAGAGAGTGTCATTAGGAAGCTGATGAGGCCCCAAAACAGTTTGTATTTCGCAGTGTGAACACCCATGCGATCCGATTCTACTGTGGACCAAAAAAAGGGTTCATTGTGAGTTTGGGCCGAATGCGATGCAGATTCAGCAATACTAGCTGTATGGGTGAAATCGCATTGCACAGAGATCTTATGTGATTTTCATTGCAGTGCGGTGTGAATCACATCTCGGACTAAACTGCAGAGTTCACATCAATGCATTTTGCTTGTCAGCGTTTTTTCACTGTTTTTTGATGTGCTTTCCACGTTTTTTTTTTACCGCGATTCTGCCACGATTTGCGTTTTTTTATATTTAATTTTTTTTATACATTTTTTTTTTTTTTGGGGGGGGGGGGGTTGTTGCTAGGCAGATTTAAAATTCAAAATGCATATCGCGGCAAAAACGCGGTAAAAAAAAACAGCACTTGCGTTTATCATGCTTGCCCATTGAAGTCTATTGCTGCTTTTTGCATGAAAAAAAGTCCCAGACCCTTTCCAAAAATGCAGAGGTACAAAAAAGCATTGATGTGAACATGTTCCATAGGAACACATGTTAAAAAAATTCCCTGCGATTCTGCAAACTGCAAAATGCATCAAAAAACGCACTAGTGTGAATGGAGCTTAAGATTGGGTTCATGCAAGAACCTGCAGCGGCGCACAGCAGGGGTCCAGTGCGTGCTGGCTCACCGTTTCAGGTCCAATTTCAGCCTGAATTTGGACCTGAAACGGTCCAAAAGACGCACGTCGCTTTTCTGCAAAACGCACCGGATCTGCTGCGGAGATATGTGAACTGGCGCCTTAGAGAAGCCGGTCAAAATCTCCTGCTACTGCAAATTGGATGCAGAGAAACCGCATTCAGCTCGCAATGGAGTGAGCCCAGCCTAAAAGAATTTTCTATGCATTGCTATCAAGGGTTAAAGCCCCACCTTTTAAGTCAGCTGCTCCAGCCTAAGTGATCAGGTTATTTAGCAAGTGTAGGTTGGCTGATTGAGTCTCCTAGCAGTGCAGTTTCAGTAGCTGTAGTAAAAATGTGGCAAATCCTTTTATTTTTCACGTTACTGATTGTGTCTTCAGTTGCAAATGCTGGTGAGTGATATTGTATGTTTTTGTACAACCCCTCCTTCAATCCATTTTAAAATTTGATAAACCATTTGCCTCCTTTTCTTCCTGATGGTTCCACATCCTTCTAGAGCTTCATTGTGTAGGTTTCTTTATCACTGTGCTGTTACAGATGCATATTTATTATTATTTTTTTTTTTTTTGTGTAGTTGTGATTTTGGTCATAATAAATGTAACTATAGTGAACATTATATTAAATGATCTAGATTCGTATTTTTCTTTATCATTCATGGTGTGTGTTGCATTGCACCACAATGCACTGCAGTGTTACTTTGCAGTGTGATGCTGGCATGCTGATAAGGTGCATTGGGTAATTCAGAATCAATGGCTCTGTAGCACAGAAACACAATATATGGATCCCTTACACCAGTGGTTCTCAACTCCTGTCCTTGGGACCCACTAACAGGCCAGGTTGGCAGGATAACTGAAATGTATCACAGGTGATATCATTTGCTGCTCAGTGATTGCAGTATTCTAGTCTGCATCTCCCCAAGGTAATACTTAAAATCTGGCCTGTTGGTGGGTCCTGAGGACAGGAGTTGAGAACCACTGCCTTACACCAATGGTTCTCGACCTCAGTCCTAGGGTTGCCACCTCATCTCTTTAAACCCGAACACCTATGAATTACACAGGTCCTGTGGCTAATTAAATGCAGACCAAGTGGGTTTAATTACCACTTTAATCAGCCACAGAACCTGTGGAATGCATGTGTTCAGTTTTAAAGGGATGAGGTGGCAACCCTGCTCAGTCCTCAAGTACCCAACAGACCATGGTTTCAGGTTTTCCCTTACTTTGCACAGCTGCTTTAAATCAATAACCATGCCCTGGTATTGATCAGCGCTATTTTTATCTAGGGGAAGTTCCCGAAACCTGGCCCGTTGGGGATACTTGAGGACTGAGGTTGAGAACCACTGATTTTACCCCACACATTATCAGGTTTTATTTGGTGCTATATGCAGAACGCTATATAGGATATATTTTTTTTCTAACCCAGGCTTTCAAAGAACAGGTGCATAACAATACTTTACATACTGCATTTGGTAGTTTTATTGCATGGTGTTCACCCTTTTGATTGTCAAACCTTTTGTTCCTATAATCCAGATGCACACAATGAAGACCTTCTTGAAGCTATTAAGGATGTTGAAAATGCTGCTACAAAGTTGATGGATTATGAGACCCAAAAACTATTTTATGCAGTACAAAGAAGAATTTCATCTATGCTGAGAAGTACTGAACTGAGCTCTGATCAGCTCTCTTCAGCTATCAAGCTTGTTAATTTGATATCAAAAAGGATGGCAGAAGGAAACCTCAAGCTGCATCATATAAAACGTTTCATAGACTTTGCACTGTCCAGCAGGCTGAAGAAACTTCTATCCACGTGGGATGCGGAGCTCTTGAAGCTGCATTAGGTAATTGTGTGCATGGTTTATTGATGGGTGAGTGTATTAAAAGGGATATGCATATTTTTAAAGAGATAAAACACAGCAGGCCTCAGAAGGTTTATACAATTAGTGTTATGGCTGCCTTTATTGTAGGTACTGTACTTGGCAGAAAAAAGTCATGATTCTCCCATTTTTAGAACACTTTTTAGTGGATGTCCTAATAATTAGGGAATGCTTCTAAAAAAGCACCACAAGATCAGTGAGGTTCCACCTGATTGGAATTTTGACATTCAAGGCTCATTCACGCTACTGTATAACATTCATTGTTTTAAGCTAGCTCCAGCTCATTTGTTTTCAATCTGGCCTCGAGGTATGAAAAATCGCACCTGCGCTCTTTGTGGGGTGGGGTTTTCAGAGTGTGTGTGTGTTGGTGGTGGGTTTTTATTTATTTATTTTTTTTCGCCTGTAGATGTGTTGAGGTGCTATTAAGAATTACCCTCCACATTTTATTGCGTGAATAAGCCCTCGACGTTCCTACTTGCCAGAATTTCTGACTTTCCCAAGGTTCTCATGCATTGTATTGTCCTTTGGTGCTGCTACCATTACAGCAACTTTCTGGTATATACGGTATACAGTTCTGCCTCCCTAGACCAACTGTCTTGTCACCATTGCTCCATATTTGCAGTTGGCTAGCCTTAGTCTCACCGCAACTAAAGGCAATACACAATCTGCATAAATACATCAGCAATGAGGACTCAATTGTGCCAATTTGGGAAATTAAGATTGTGTTATAGAAAACCTAAAGTCTACATTTGGTATACATACTCCTTGTTTTATAAAAAGCATTTTAACATGGTGGAGTTGATTAGTGTAAAATAAGTTGCTCGTGACAAATGGATTGTTGGGTTTCTTTAACTTTCTCTAAAAAAAATAATGGACTCTTGTGTCCCTATCAGGGGAGGGCTGGCAGCCTTAGGCCTGGGGGGCCAGTCCAGTTAAGTGGCCCATTGAACCACCGAATCAGCTCACCATCCATGCACAACAAGTTTTATAATGGATATTGATCTTACGAAGTAAGACCAATATGATACAATGTGATAACATAATTTAATGTTAATAGCAACAAAATAGGTTTAACAAAAATATGCATTAATGCAGCTTCATCAGTGCCCTGCAGCGCCCATCAATGCAGTCTCAGTGCCCATCAGCTTAGCCTCACCAGTGCTTATCAATGCAGCCTCACCAGTACACCTCAGCTAAGCCTGATCAGTGCCCATCCAATGCAGCCTGCAATGCCGAGAGAGGAGAGCCGCCGGATAACAAAGAGCGGGGATCTCCTGCTTACCTGATGCTGTCATACGAAGTCCCGCCTCCTGGACTGGCTCCTATAATAGACATCACCATAGTTGGAGGCCGTGCCCCTGGCCTCTACTTGCTCAACAATAATAAAATCTTGTCAGCGGGCAATGGCCACTGGCCTTTTCGAATGTAAGTTGGGGTGGCCTGGGGGGAATTGCCGCCCAGCCCTCCCCTGGTCCCTATAGACAACCAGTACAGTAATGTTCCAATTTTTAGCTGAATGCTTTCACGAAGTGAAAATGTAAAATGTGAATGCAGTTTATAATATTTCCACAAGATGGCAACACAAGCTCACTTTTTTTTTTTTTTTTTTTTTCTCCTTGCACATAACTTTTCCACTATGGTGTATGTTTATTAAACCGACGTTTCTCTCAGTTCAGTTCTCAGAGGAAAATTTATATCCTCTGCAACATGTTTATGAAGCCAAGAAATTCAGTTATCAGAGGGAGAACTGAGAACTTTTTTTTTTCCTCCCTTATCTTCCAGGACAGCTACTTGAGAGATGATTGGCTCTGCCCTCTACAGGAAACACAAATCAGACACAATTTAAAAGGCCCCTCCTTTTCCTCTGACCCTCCGTTGTTTTGTTTTCCCAGACCCTCCAGGAGTACACACCATAGTGTGTGTGGTTTTTTGCAGCTCTGGTAACTGTGGTTGGCAGACCCCCCCTTTTATAGAAATTGACTGGCTGTGGCTGAAAGACACCCCCCCATTTATTTTGTGGTACTTGCCTTGCTATTTGAAAAGCAGTGGCGACTTCCATGTCATTTATCCAGGCTGGATATGGAGAGGCACCTCCCTCGTGCTCTCCCTGCTTTAAATGTACCAAGATGGCTTCCGATGACCAACTTCCGGTGATGCAGTAAACATGGCACCGGAAGTGAGGTAGCCCATTTCAGGACGGTGTTAAAAGGACAGATTTGTTTTATTTTTTTACCCTTCTATATATTTACCCTTTCCAGATGGGGATAGGGCATAGGGATATACTGGAATTCTTTATTCTGTGGATAATTTTCTCTCAAAGTGGACTCCATGTTTTTTAATAAATATCCAAGCTGAATGGGGGGGTGATATTGTGTGACAAACGGTAATTGGCTGTACCTACTTTCTCTAATGACTCGTTCCTCACTCAATCGCCTGTCTGGGATAACCTCTTCTCACTAATTTGTTTTCCATCTTATCAAGCTGCTGTTCTTTGTATTGGATCGCTCACTATTCTTATGAACACTAGAAAATTGACTCTTTGGAATTGATTTAAAGTGATTGTAAAGGCTTGCTTTATTTTATATATAAAAAAAGTTATTACCACCTTGTGCAGTTGGATTTGCACAGAACAATCCTTCTTGGGTCCCTCTTTGCTGCTTCTGGCCTCTCTGAGGGCACCTGAGCCAAGTCAGAGCTCCATGTATCCATTCAGGCACGGATCCCTGACCTGGCCCCACCTCCTCTCCTCCCTGATTGGCTGACAGACTTTGATAGCTGCGGGAGCCGATCGCACCGCTGCTGTGTCTCCGCCACTCAGGAGTGTACTTGGATGGCTGAGGGGATCGTGGACATTGCTGGAGAGAGGAGCTCAAGGTAAGTATTGGTGGGGTGCTGGGGAGAGGCTACTACACAGAAGGTTTTTTTATCTTCATGCATAGAATGCATTAAGATGACAAAAATCCTTCTGCCTTTACAACCCCTTTAAATACATTTTTTGAAAAATTTTGTAATACGATCTGGTTACGATCTGTTGGTTGTATGTATAGATCACTTTTTAGTAAGCTGCCTTCAATTCTCAGATGTGTGTCTAAAAATGGCATTTTCTCCTGACTATAACCTTAAATTCCAAGGCTGGTATTAAGAGATTAAGATATCCATGGAGCAATAAGCAGGATTTCCTTTGTGTGATATGGAGAGTGAACTTGGCTTATGCAGCCATTGTTTTGTGAAAACCACCTAAAACAGAAGATTTGATTGTCTTAAGGGTTAATTGTTTGTTTCCTGGTGTAAAGATGACTATATATTGAATAAGGGAATTTGTGGATCATTTGTGATTGTTCTTGCCTGAAGAAGGGCACAAACTGTTTTTTTTTATTTATTTATTTTTTTTTTTCACCCGACACTGTCGCTGTGGAACCATCTTTATGTATATTTGTATATAATTTTCAATAAGTATTGAGTGCAGCAAATTTTCTTGTGGCCCTCGGGTAGGGCTTGATTGTATGCACCTGCAATATTACGGAGTGCTGTTCATCTCACCTGAATCCTATATCTATCCTTTCTATCTAATCTATTGTTTCAGTGCAACGGCCAGTGAGATCCTCAGATCGCTTTCATAAACTGGCTGTGACAGAACCGTTGTATGCTGTTAGTGGTTTGTCCAGCATGTTCTCTGCTCCTCTTAACTGCATAGACCAGCACACACGAGAGATCAGTGGCTTTTCTCTTTCCTAAATGGAATATATATTGAAGCAGCAAACTATTTGGCCTTACTCACCCTACAATGCTGCTTCAAGCTGGTCAAGAATTTTATTTTTGTGAAAACCTCACTTAAATTGGTATATAGGATGTGATCAGTCATGTACACTGCTGTGACTGTTTAAGGGTTTTCAATTTTCTGAAGAAAAGTTTTGATGCCCCTGATGTATTGACCTGAAGGCCCATTTACACAACATTAAATTGTGTTATGCTAAGCAGGCTATGTAAAATAAAATGGTATGTCTCAACGCATCCTAGTTTTGTTTTGTTTTTTTTGTGGTTCCCTTTTTCAGAGAAAAAGCCTTTATAGATGTATGTTTTGGTGAATTACCTTGCATTTAAAGTAACATGCCTTATGTTTTGTACAGGTCCATGAAAAGTTGTTTGAGGGGAAAATTGGGAATTGTAATGGCTTCAGCCTTCACTTTTCTCCTGCCAAATCTCCTCCACTTTTTTACATGTTAAGATGACCCACCCCCAAAACCTGTGTAAAATGTATGTATCCTATGATGCAGCCACCTCCTGGATGGATTGATCGAGGCGCAACCATTGGCTCCCACTGCTGTCAATCAAATCCAGTGACCTGGGGGGGGCGCGTAGCTGAGTCCTGTCTGTCAATGGATGCAGCAGCTGGACACGGGAGCACGAGTGCCCCAAGGGAGAGCAGCTCAAACGGCACTTGAGAAGAGGGGGAGCCAGGAGCA
The DNA here is from genome assembly GCA_018402905.1 of Glandirana rugosa. Classification (NCBI taxonomy): domain Eukaryota; kingdom Metazoa; phylum Chordata; class Amphibia; order Anura; family Ranidae; genus Glandirana; species Glandirana rugosa. The sequence continues at coordinate 2,444,109 of BLSH010042062.1, read as the reverse complement.
ACCAGGGGAGGGCTGGCAGCTTTAGGCCTGGGGGGTGAGTCCAGTCAAGTGGCCCTTTGAACCACCGAATCGGCTTACCATCCGTGCCCACCTGGTTTTGTAACAGATATTGATGTTATGGAGCAAGACAAATGTGAAACAACGTGGTAACATAAGTTAATAGCAACAAAGGAAGTTTAACAAAAATAGTGCATCAATGCCTCACCAGTGCCCATCAAGGCAGCCTAAGCAGTGCCCATCAATACAGCCTCGCCAATGTCCATCAATGCAGCCTAATCAGTGCAGCCTGATTAGTGCCTGACAGTGCCTATCAACGCAGCCTCACCATTTTGCCCATCCCATCAGCTCGGCCTTACCTGTGCCCATCAATACAGCCTGATCAGGCACCCGTGCCCATCAATGTAGCCTCACCAGCGCAGAAAGTGCCCATCGGTACACGCTGATCAATGCCCATCAATGCAGCCTCACCAGTGCAGTGCCCATCAACGCAGCCTGATCAGTGCCCATCAATGCAGTGTCACCAGTGCAGTGCGTGCTCATCAGTGCAGCCTGATCAGTGCCCATCACCACAGCCTCACCAATGCAGACAGTGCCCATCAGTGCAGCCTAACCAGTGCAGTGCCCATCAGTGCAGCCTGATCAGTGCCCATGGGATGTGGGGGTCAGCTGGGGGTGTCAGGGTCTGGGTTTGTTTGTTACCTCAGCAAGCAGGTCCTCCTTGCACTGTGCACAGCCTCTTGAGGGGGGTATGATGATGATGCCAACGTTTTCCAAGCTGCCTCTCTCTGCTCAGTGCTCTGCTTTTCTCTTGAGGTAGACTCCTGGTCGTCGCACTCGCTGAAAGTGAGCTGCAGGCCTGTAGCAGTGCAGTGCAGCTGTTCAGTGCTCTGTCACCTCCGGCGTCACTCTCTCCTCTGAAAACAAGTGAGTGCGCACTGCAGACACGGCCGGCATTGCCCACTCCTCAAGCCAGCGCCTGGACCCAGCCTACAATTTGACTCACACATCCCATGATGCCCTGTCTCTGAGACTCCTGGGAGGTGGGAGTTGTAGTCTGGCTGCACTGTTGAGTTCCTCCCACCCCCAGGAACTTTATCACGGCCAGACTACAGCTTCCATGATGCAATGCAGCAGATGACCAGCCAATTAGCGGCCACCACAGACAAGCCAACACCTATCTATAATAGGTGTTGGCTAGGCTATAATATAATAGCATAGACCTAACAGACAAAGAGTTTTAAAGAGATGTTGGGGGGGGGGGGGGGGATGCCCCCCCCCCCCCCGGGCCCAGCCCGCCCCTGGGAGCAACGCTCAGGGACCCCAGAAGAGGAGGATTGGGGCCACGTTGCAAAACTAACTGCACAGAGGTAAGTATGACATTGTATGGTTTCTTGTGTGTTTTGTTTTTTTTTGTTTTTTTCAAAAAAAAAAAAAAAACTCCTAGATATCCTTAAGACTCACAATACAATAAACTGCGCTAAAAGTCCAAGGAGAGCTGCAGCGAAAATACTAAACGTATATAATCAATAGGCAAAACAAAGGCTGCGCTAGATGTTAGAGTAAAAATAACAGAATAAAGAGTCCAAATGGTGTAGTAATCCTTCCACCACTATAATAAATCTATGCTGTTTAAAACGGTCTCATTAGCACCACAAGTGCACTGGTAGATATAGGAAAGTCCACCACCAATAACTATAAGGGGGCTTACCAGAACACTAAGTGTTCAGTAGCACGTGAATCCCCGACCTGGGATGTAGAACCTTCAAATTCTCCAACTCAGGTCTGTATCCTCCTCACACAGGTACACCATCCAACAAGTTGGTCACTAGGGGCTGAGAGTCTCTCTCGTTGTAAGCCACGCTTCCCAGTATTTATGCATACATCGTATACCATGCGAGAAAAAGGGGGCTCATAGTGAAGTACCGCAAGATTGATTTATTAAAATATAAGAGTTATACTCACAATGTAAAATTAAAAACACACATATGCCGGCCGGCTCCCGAATCCCGGGAATAGGTTTCAAAGCAGTGGTGACGTCAGCGTGTCCTCCCGACGTACGTTTCGTCACAAATGACGTCGTCAAAGGGGATATATGGTGTAGTAATCCTTCCACCACTTTGGACTCTTTTTTTTTTTATTCTGTTATTTTTACTCTAACATCTAGCGCAGCCTTTGTTTTGCCTATCCTTTTAAGACGTGTAAGTGTTAAATGTAACAATTCTTAAGTTCCCTCACCTTCCACCTAGCCTGTCTTAACCACTTGCCGACCGGCATCTGACGGCGACAAAGTGGCTCGATATCGCAAACCGCCATCATATGATGGCGGCTGTGATATCCCTCACTGTGCGTGCGCCGCCGGAGGCACGCTCACTGTGTTGGGGGGGGGGGGGGGGCAGGGAGCAGGTAGGGTGGACTCTATCGCCGCTGGCTGCCCATGTTGGGGGGCCCCCCCCCCCTGCAGTGAAAGAACGGAAGTCTGTGTAACTCAACACGGATCTCCATTCTGTTAGAGGGGGAAGGGCTGTGATCACAGGCTTCCTGTATATTACTCCCTTCCCACATACAGTTAGAACATGCCCAGGGAACACAGTTGACCCTTAGAGGTTAACCCCTTCACTGCCAATGGCATTTACACAATAATCAGTGCATTTTTATAGCACTGATCGCTGTTTAAATGCCAATGGTCCCAAAAAAGTGTCAAAATGGTCCGACATGTCTGCTGCAATATTGCAGTACCGCTAAAAATCGCAGATCGCCGCCATTACTAGTAAAAAAAAAAAAAAAAAAAATTTAAAAACCCCAAAAATTATCATCCGTAAACGCGACAACTTTTGCGCAAACCAATCAAACACAGATTGCGATTATTTTATTTTATAATTTATAAATGAGGAATATAAATCTTTGCTCCTTTTTTTTTTTTTTTTTTGTTTATAGCGGCGATCAAAAATGACGCAGAGGTGATGAAATACCACCAAAAGAAAGCTCTATTTGTGGGGAACAAAAGGATGCAAATTTTGTTTGGGTACAATGTCGGCACGCCCGTGCAATTGTCAGTTAAAGCGAAGCAGTGCCGAATCCCAAAAAGTGCTCTGGTCCTAAAGTGGGAAATCCTTCCGGGCTGAAGTGGTTAAAGTGTACTTGCCCATTTCTAATCTGCTCCAGTCTGGTCACATGATCCCAAGGCTCAGTAAGCAGCTGCTGCAGGGCAGGGGAAGGAGCATTAACAAGCCCTGGGCTATGGGAGTCTATGGTTGTCACGCCAAAAGTTCACAAGCCTAAATTTCTCAGCCTGGTGTGGAAATTTGGTAAAGCATTTTGTATCTTTCAGATAACATGAAAAGGGCTATAAAACTTGTTTATAGCACCACTGTTCTAATCTTCTTCCCCTTCCTTCCTTTTTTTTTTTTTTTTTGTATTTCAGGTAACAACTTGACTGTAATAGCTGGAGCTTGCCTACATTCATTTTCATCGCTACCAGCTGAACAATTGGGAGATGGATTGATGACCATTTATTTGGGCATGACCTGACTGCTTTCTGTAAAAGTCATGATGTGGTGTAAACTGCAGATCAGATCACAGCAGGCTAGAAGACCTATAAATTATTGGTTATGGAACCTTTTCTAGCGTAACAAATTGCAATTTTGTTTGCGTGTTATGCTATTTATTACTTGACTTGTTTTAACGGTTATATTTAAGATTTATTTTCTTTTTAAATAAATTTTTACATTTCAAATGTCTTGTGTATCAAAAGCTGCCTGACTTTGAGTGTGTGTGTGTGGTGTGTGTGTGTTCTGGAGCTAAGGTGTAGTCTAGTTCTCTAGATGTCTGCCGGCCACCCGTAATCGCTCTCCGGCAGTGACAGAACGGGGATCCATGTATGTAAACAAGGGGATCCCCATTCTGACAGGGGAGAGGAGAGTGATTGTATGTTCCCAATATATGGGAGCAGCGATCACTCTCCTCCCCCAGTCAGCCCAGCCCCCATACAATTAGAAACCCCTCCCAGGGAACACATTAAACCCTTTGATTGCCCCCTAGTGTTAACCCCTTCCCTGTTAGTGACATTTATACAGTAATCGTGGCTATTTTTAGCTCTGATCGCTGTATAAATGTCAGTGGTTCCAAAAAAGTGTCAAAAGTATGCCATCTGTCCGCCGCAATATCGCAGTCTCGCTAAAAATCGCAGATCGCCGCCATTACTAGTAAAAAATAAATAAAAATTCCATGAATCAATTCTCAGTTTGTAGGCGCTATAACTTTTGCGCAAACTAATCAATATACGCTTATTGCAATATTTTTTTTTACCAAAAAATATGATGAACTGATGAATACATTTGTTTTTTTTGTTTATATTTTTTTGCTATGTATTATAACAAAAAGTAAAAAATATTGGGTTCTTCCAATTTGTCGATCTTTTTTTTTTTTTTAGGTTTTTCCAAAAAAAAAAAAAAAAAACCCGCAGATGTGATAAAATACCACCAAAAGAAATCTCAGTTTGTGGGGAAAAAAAGGACCTCAATTATGTTTGGGTACAGTGTTGCATGACTGTGTTATTGTCAGGTTAAGCGAAGCAATGCCGAATCTCAAAAAGTGCTCTGGTCAGGAAGGGGGCTGAAGTAGTTAAAAAAAACAAAAAAACAAAACAAAAAAAAAACAAAACAAAAAACAAAACAAGACTTTACAATAACTTTAAAGTGTTACTAAACCCAGTAATATGAAGATAGTTCATCCAAACCCATTCCCAGTGCCCACAGCTTATAAATCATCTTTTTACATTAAAATACTACCCCTATATACCTTTTTGGATGATCTGTATACCACGGTCACGTGATAAACTGCAGGGTCTGCCCAAGTGCTGAGTGTTCAGGTAGGAGGATATTTCCACTATAGCCTGTGTCCTCATGCTTTTATGGGAGGCGGATCGTTCATTCATCAAGCTGTGACATCCCACCCACTGTGTTCTTTTTTAGTTACTGTGCATGGAGGAGGAAGGAGGGACTAGGCTGTCATTTTAGGATCTGTATACGCACCCACATTTGTGATGTAACCTGACTAACTCAGCTCAAAACAGGAAGTGTTCTCTCCAACAATAGAGATCAAATTGTGCATGAGCAGCTTTACTACCCTCACTGTGTATTATCTGGCCCTGCCCAGAAAGACCCTGCAGGAGGAGGAGGATCTGTCCATACAGGTTAAAAGAGCCTTTTTACACAATGCAGAGGATTAACCCCTTACGTTCCACAGTGAGTATATCAAGCATGCAATTCTGCATATACAGACAGATTTTACTGTTGTGGGTTTAGTAACACTTTAAAGTAGAACTCCGGGAAAAAACTTTTTTCCATGTCCTTGTTGCTGATCTCCTACCTTCACCAACTATGCCATCCATCCTCTTCTGAGCTCTGTAGTTTTCTCTGTAGCAGCCTGTAGAAACTTGCTCAAAAACCATTATTGCCCAGAGATTTCCTGTTTGTAAGACTGCTGGCTCCTATGCCTCCTGTACTCCCAGCCAGCGATCTTGGCACTCAACCTGTAGTTCACTAGAGCCAAGCACAGGATTTCCATTCCAGCCCTGCTCAGTGTAGTGGGCGGAGGGGGTCTCAGTCCCCGGTCTGTGCCTCCTATAGAGGTGCTGCCCTCCTCCCTCCTCTTCCCTGCCAGCACCATGCATAAGCTGCTTTGGTGTGACCGCATTGATGGGCACAGATAAGCTGCACTGGTGTCACTGCACTGATGGGCACTGATAAGCTGCACTGGTGTCACCACACTGACGGTCACTGATAAGCTGCACTGGTGTCACCGCACTGATGGGCACTGATAAGTTGCACTGGTGTCACCACACTGATGGACACTGATAAGCTGCACTGGTGTCACCGCACTGATAAGCTGCACTGGTGTGACCACACTGATGGACACTGATAAGCTGCACTGGTGAGACCGCACTGGTGGGCACAGATGAGACCGCACTGGTGGGCACAGATGAGACCGCACTGGTGGGCACAGATGAGACCGCACTGGTGGGCACAGATGAGGCCACACTGGTGGGAATAGATGAAACTGCACTGGTGGGCATAGATGAGACCACACTGGTGGGCATAAATGAGACCGCACTGGTGGGCATAGATGAGTTTTTTTCTAATGCCGACATTTACCTGTGCCACGTGCTCATGTTAAGCAGCATGGCCTGGCTCTATCTGTGTTGCGAATAGGGATGTTCTCATATACACCATACCAATACTGATTGCTGTTAGAAAGATTTCATAAAGCTACAGCAGGATGAGGAATATTTCTAATACTGAATTACAGCAGAGTACAGTGTGTATAATATATAATTATAGGCATGTGTCTACAGTTCAATAATGATTACATAAAGCATATAAGGGCAATATGTTTATCTCCTTGTGGCTGGAGGGGAGAGCACAGAATGTGTGTTACTGAGTAGCATGGCTTGCTGCCTGCAGAATGAGGGGCATGATTTATGTTTATATGTACAGGCCTAGTGTACCTTCCACATTCACTGAAATGTGCAATGCATGATGGGAAATGTAGTTTAATGATAGTGTAAAGAGAGAGAAGAGGATATGATGCAATCACAGTTCTAACAGAGCCTCCCTGGCAGAATACATGATGGATTTTTTGACAGAACTGACTTCCTGACAATTCATTCAGGCTTTTCTCTTCAATGGTAAGGAATTTCACAAATGTAATAACTGTTTAGTGTTTTGTGTAGGTGGGCTGTACTAATGGTGGATTGTGTGACAATCCTGGTTTAAGAATCCTATAAAATCAAGTCACCATCAGGGGACAGTGGAGCCCAGCCAACAGTCTGCGAGCCACTGGGGTCGCTAGAAAGCTACACAGTGACCAACATCTCTGAAAGCAACAAAAGACAGGATCAATCAAGTACTCTTAAGGCCTGAACACACGATGCAACGGTCATACAACAGCTTGTTGTGCAATAATCTGACCATTAGTACGCGCGATTACAACAGCCGACGTTCAACAGTTGTACAACAGAAGTTGGCTAAGCATACTAGAAACATTTTGTTGTACAACAAGCTGTTGTAGGACTGTTGACTCGTGTACAGAAGTTGGCCCAACAAAGTTGTAAGTGCAAAACACGCATGCTCAGAATCCAGGACGTGTTCGGTCGTGTAACCTGTGTTCCTAATTCACAAATCACATTCACCTGAACTTCCTCGTTATATGCTCGTAACACCTCACTACGTTCGGCTTTGTTGTACAACTACTTGACTCATGTCAGTATGCAAGACTCAACCGCCAACAGCTGATTTTGGACAAAAGTTGAACGTGCGGTTGTACGACCGTTGCACCGTGTGTACGAGGCTTTAAGCTGGAAACACACTATACAATGTTCTTTCTATTTCTTCCTTTAGATTTACCAAAACCATATAATATGATGTCACGTCTAAACACTTTCAATTTGTATGGAGTCAGGCAGGCCCTTACACTACATAGTTGAAGGTCAATCTAAAGGAAATTAAACAAAAGTTGTATAGTATGTATCCCGCTTTACTCATGTGGTTCATGTGGTTCAAAAGGAGATGAGACTCTCCCTCCAAATAGTCATAAACATGTATATATATTTATAGAGTACTTCTAACTTGTAAAAAGAGGTGTTGTGTGGGCTGATCATATGGTAATTGTATAAATAAATGCCCCAGACAGGAGGGAAGGACCCTCTATGATCTGAAAAAGTCAAAAATCTATATATACACGATCAATAAAAAAATATGCATCAAATGCACTAATCGGCTT
>BLSH010042062.1:2414443-2425615 GCA_018402905.1 Glandirana rugosa | reverse complement strand
GATTTTAACTTGAGAAACCTACGGTATTATGTTTGGTACAGACCTCCAGTTTAATAGGTGACTGACGGTGGTTACATCGTCGTATCGTACATGGTGTTTGAAGATGTGATACATATGACATGATATGGAATATAAAGGGTCTGAACATTTGACACATACGATCTAACATGTAAGTATTGTGATCCTAAATAAATAAACTATAGAGTAGGACAAGTTGTTCGTCCGTATGAATATGATTACGAATATAATTAAAATTAAATATAAAAACAAATGATTTGTAAAAGTACCATCATAAAATATAGTGTAGAAGTTTGTGGTACATGCTATGCTGCTACATTGGTGGCAGTCAGTGGATAATTTGACCTCCAGACATGGTTTGTATTATGGCATCCAAAGAGTTCAATTTTAGTCTCATCTGACCAGACTATATACACCCAGTATTTCACAGGCTTGTCTAAATGTTGTGCAGCAAACTTTAAACGAGCTTCAACATGCTTTTTCTTCAGCAAAGGAGTCCTGCGGTGTGAGCGTGCATACAGGCCATGGCGGTGGAGTGCATTACTTATTGTTTTCTTTGAAACAATTGTACCTGCTAATTCCAGTAGCTCTCCACAAGTGGTTCTTGGCTCTTGGACAACTCTTCTGATAATTCCTTTGTCAGAAATCTTGCGAGGAGCACCTGGTCGTGGCCGGTTTATGGTGAAATGATGTTCTTTCCACTTACGAATTATGGCCCCAACAGTGCTCACTGGAACATTTAGAAGTTTAGAAATCCTCCTGTAACCAATGCCATCAGTATGTTTTGCAACAATAAGGTTGCGAAGGTCTTGAGAGAGCTCTTTGCTTTTACCCATCATGAGATGCTTCTTGTATGACACCTTGGTAATGAGAAGTCTTTTTATAGGCCATCAGTTGGGTCTGAACCAGCTGATATTAATTTGCAGTGACAAGAGGCAGGATTGCTTTGTAATTACTGATAGATTTATGCAGGTGTCTGGGCTTTCCATGCCTTTTTGCACCTCCCTTTCTTCATGTGTTCATTACTTTTTGCCTGTGTCATTCCATTTTATTACACATAACTTAATTTCTTAACTTATTTGTTTTGGTTTCTTTGTATGTATGGAGCGCATGGGTTGTTACCGATGTGGTGAGAAATTAATGTCAATAGCATCTTTAGAAACATATATTTTTTTGAATCAAGACATTTTTATTGAAAGCATTTTTTTTCTTTTTTTTTTTTCTTTTTGCAATTTAGAAAAAGACCAAGACATATAAACATAAAAAGAGAAATATATTAGAAATATATTTACATAGAAAATTGGTGACGTGTTCAATACTTACTTTGCACTCCCCATACAGTGGCTAAAATAAGTAAATGATGTGCTGACAAAAATTCAATTTTCTTTACTATCTATTCCCAATAAAAAACAAGAAAAAATATGTGTCCAAATTTGCTACCAAATTTAAGCCTCAACTGTTCCAAAAAAATGTCGAATAATATGTTAGGTTAAACTAAAAAAACTTAAAGGATATAATGTGCATAACCAAAACATTACGGAAACAAAAAAAAAAATATCTGAAGCTCATGGAAATTTATGGAGCAAAATGCTTGGGGACTCAAGTGGTTAATATTTTAGATACATTTAATCAGAAGCTACCCCAAGCTGAATGAAGAGTGTATTGCAGTGGTAGACTTTAACTACAGTCTGTTATCTAACTCTAGTTTTGATTTCTAACATTGCTCAGAGACCTTCACCAGTCAATCTATATCACTACATTCTTTTTCCTTATTTAATTCTTCTATATTTATACAAAGCTGGTAGATTGATTCATATGGATTACCTACTAATGTGAATTCTAGCTTCCAGGGGTAAAAAAAGCCTGGAAGATTCCAAGTATGACACATGCATACTTACATTGAGCCAAGCTGGACTAATGTATCTATGCATACATATCCATACCTAACCTTCAGCTTTTATAGTAAAATATGAACAAATCATGCTTCTGCAAAATCATTCAGAAAGTAAAGAACTAGATTTAAATACAGCAAAAAGCAATAATCCACTGCAAATCTGAGACTCATTACATTAAATGAATGCTGTATAACCAAAATAATTTTTTTCAGTTTTGGATAGATTAGGGAAAGGTTGGAATCCCTGTCATGTTTAATTGCTATTTTCATTGATGTCCATATCCCTGTTGGGTAGGTTCACCCTCTCTATATGGCCTGGTGACCATTGTCACTGAGACAGAAAGTAATAGAAAATATAACATTTTACAATTGTCACTAGTACAGGAGGTGAGGGGAAAACCAAAATGGGGACACGTGATCTGGTGACAACTATCTAAGTCTCCACTTTTCATAATTTTCCTCTCAGTTATGGTGCATCTTTGGGACAAGAAGTTAAGCAGTATGCAATTCCTGTCTACATGCATGCAGCAATGGCTTCATGGCATTTCTTAAGGTGGGTTTTCTGACTATGATAACAGTGAACCATGCCTGCGTAACATCCTTTAATATTACATGTGGTCATGTGGCTACATGTGGTCTCTATCAGAAACCCATGTGACAGGGTAACAATGCAAAAGCACAATTTGGAGACAAGAATAAAGCATTGTTGCCCTATACAGGCAGTCCCCGGGTTACAATCAAGATGGGGTCTGTAGGTTTGTTCTTAAGTTGAATTTGTTTGTAAGTCGGAACAGGTACATTTTTTAAGTCAGCCAAAAAAAATATTTTTAAACTTTTTGGATAGCATAGGGCAGTGTTCCCCAACCCTGTCCTCAAGGTCCATCAACAGGTCATGTTTTCAGGATTTCCATTATTTTGCACAGGTGATTTGATCAGTTTCACTGCCTTAGTAATTACCACAGCTGATTCATCTGAGGGAAATCCTGAAAACATGACCTGTTGGTGGGCCTTGAGGACTGGGTTGGGGAACACCCCTGTAATGTTTGTTTTGCTGTCTGTTTTTGAAGATTTCACCTCACTTCCTGTCCCAATGATAATTGGATTTTGAGAATTTTGGGTTGTTGTGGAAACAAACCTTGGTGATAAAGCTTCAGTGGAGACACCTTTTTCCCATAACTCTTACAGGAGTGAATTTCCCTTCCTAGGGCGAGATTTCCTCTCACTTCCTGTTGTATCCCTCCTTTTGTAAGTTCGAGTCGTTTGTAAGTCGAATGTTTGTAACTAGGGGCCGCCTGTAACAGGAAGTGTTTGAACAGGGACCTTCATTTAGTGATCACCAACTACTATTTTAATGGAGACTGCAGATTTAGAAAATACTAAAAATGACTGAAATTACATTTGCAAGTTCATGAGCTAGTTAGTGGTTAGGTTTATATACCGTATACTTTAATTTCAGCATTAGGGAACTGCCTAAGCCCCCATTCACAACGAAATTTCCAAATCCTATGACAAGTCACACCCCTTTGCCAGCAAAGGAACCATCCTTGTCGCATCGACTCATGTCGCAGTGATTATGAAAAAGATTCCTGCATTACTTTTTACTGATTTTATTGCGACTTGCATAGACATCTCTTGTATGAAGTCGCAAGCCCCAATGAAATTGGCAGGGCACATCGCACTGATGTGCGGCTTTGAAATCGCGCTGAAGTAGCACACACCGGTGTGAATGGTGGATGAGTGGGAATGTGTCTGTTGCTTTCTACTTCTCTGCACACACAAGGCCAACTACTGTATTTGCCCAAGTATTTGCTTGTTTTCACATAAGGGAAAAATACACAAATACAGTAAATAGACATTTTATTATTTTTACTATATTGCAATTAACTCTGTCAAGCTTTTAAACATGCATATATATGCATTTCAAATTAATTTAAATAATTCAGGACTATCGATTTACAAAGCATAAATATATAGTGATCTGTTCCGCCAATTGCAAATTGTAAACCAATATATTAAGAACACAATATTATTAAGACATTTATTCTTCCATAAGATGTTAGTTGCTAGTAATCTATACACGTTATGTTTCAGTGCTTCCTTACACAAGGCATTTCCAACAGTTTTAAACTTTGTCTGTACATTGATCATATGATATAAATGTAACTAGCAAAACTACTCACCATTGACGTATTTGGCCAGGCCAATGGCCACCAAGGAAAGTATAATTAGATTTTTCATTCCCATCAACTCAGCTTACAGCTTTCCACTGCTGACCACCAAATGAAAGTTGGAAAAAAATCAATCAGCATTTAAACTGGGTAATATATAACCCCTCCCACACATACTATACACTTGAAAGTAGAGGAGGATCTGGTCTGTACTTCTATAAAAGTTTCCAGGATTTGGTCTCTAACAACGAGTCAGTTCAATTGTTCAAACACTTTTCTTAAGGTTTACGCAATTTTTCCTTGTAGGCAAGATATGTCAAACAATGGAAACTCCACCCAGGATGCTGTAGCTCAAAATGTACACTGGTCAGCTATGCGGTTAGAACAGGCAAGTGAAAAGTCCACATGCTCAAAACTGGTAGATTATTTATTTCTTAACGTTTTATTATAAGAAGAGCTTTATTACCAGACGTGATATAAAAGATTTTGAACCAAATTAACTTCATAGACTTGTCTTTAAATCATAACTTGGGATATAACACTGCCTATATGAACAAGGTGATTTTTTTTTATTAATCAAATTCAGTTGCTAACATAATATGTTCATTTTTACTGTATATGATACGGTATCTATTATTTTGATATCTTGTTATTTTAACAGAATTTTGCAATTATGTTTACCAAGTCAGAACCAATAAAAACAGACCCAACCCTCTGTCTTGACCAAATTTAATTTTAATTACATGAGCAGGGAAAAGCAACAACTTCTGTACACTAATCAGAGATGCCATTATATGTGTATATAGAGGTTTTTAATAACATTTGTTATAAGCCATTGGTTAGAGAACATATATAACATATACACTATGCATATGGAAGAAGGAAAGGGGGATTTTTAGTGGTGCTAACACACAGTTAGGAACAAAAGGGTTTATAAAATATAAATGTTTTGTGATACGATCTATATTTTCGTTGGAGACATTGATGTTATATTCATGAGTGTCAAATAGATCTTGTTATCTCATATCCCAAAATGTTTCGCCGGTATAGGGCTTCATCAGGGGACTATTGAGAGAGGGTAATTATACACTACAAGAAAATAAACAATAATCAGACATAATTTATAAACATAGCCATATATATTGTGTCATCACAGTTCTGGATTGTCCCAATTAGGGTGACTTCCTGTGAACTCACCCCAGAGATGTCCTGAACCCCTCACAACTTGAATGCCAGGGGGAGATGGAGAGACAGGCACCCAGGTTGCCTCCAATCATATATAGGAATAAGCTACAACTGACAGAAAGGAGCAATTAATTGGACTAAAGATCCAGTCCAGTAGCATGGGCTAAAAAAATCAGCTCCAATAATATAGGACAGGTATGTAGACACTTACTCATAAGACGCACTTGTGATCGCATATATATCAGGCGCCATGGAATCAATCGCTAAAAGCAACTCAGCTATAAGAGAAGTAAGCTGTTTCTGCATTTCCTTGGCAATCTTTGCTTTATACACTATTAGAACACTTTGTCTATATTTTGGATGCTCTGCTCTTACCCACATGGTGGACGGGTCTGGTTTAGATCAACTGTTTCTATTACATCCACTAGGGACTAGTATGGAGTTTTATACTTTGGCCCTTTTATATAGTTTTGTGTTCCTTTTCTGTTTCCTTATTAGCTTTCTCTTGTATCTCTGGCTTGATAGCAGCACTCCTTTGCATTCCCTATTTGTACTTCTCACTGTATATTCATTTTCTTAGCTTCTATGCCTACACTGCCATTATAGGGCAGCTAATCATACCAATTTTTGGTCTTACTTCTCTTATAGCCGAGTTGCATTTAGCAACCTGACAGAACATTGTTGGGATGACTTAGTGTGGAGACTGTGGGCAGGCCTTCTCATCCACATCAGTGCCTGACCTCACAAATGCTCTTCTGGAAGAATGGTCACACATTCCCATAGACGCTTCATTTAAAGTCCCAACTCATTCCACTTTAAACATTTCTTCACACCTGCCTAAAACTTTTGCACAGTACTGTATAGATAGAAGCCCATGGTGGTGTTGAAGGTTTAAAATGACATAATCTAACACCTGTTTTGATGTCATATCTGTACGGAAAAAGATAAAGTATGGTAAGGTTTAAACTCAGATATTCTTTAAACCAAAGTTTGTCCATACACATTTCTATATAATTTAATCATGTGAGTAGTATATATACAGTGGCCCTGATTTACTATGCCTCCCAAATCTACTCCAGCAGTGCCTTAAAATAATTCCCAATTAAAGGCAATTACGACTTTAACTCTCACAAACTGGAGTAAATTTACTCACATGCGGACTCTATTTGCCTGGGAAGATGCCTCTCAGATCATATATTCTAAGCACTTGATGTCAGCTGGGCTTGAACTTGTGGTTTCAGAATTCCTCCATTTAATGCTTGTATGCAAGTTCATTGCCATAAAATAAACATTACCACCCCCCTCTCTAATTTTAACAGCCTTAGCCCTAGGGGACATGTCTGAATAGAAAAAAAAGTTTCTAAATGTTTGTTTTTGTTCAGGAGCAGTGGGTTTTAATAATGGTTAAAGTGAAAAAAAAATATTCCTTTAACCACTTCAGCCCCGGAAGGATTTCACGCTTTAGGACCAGAGCACTTTTTGCGATTCAGCACTGCGTTGCTTTAACTGACAATTGCGCAGTCGTGCGACGTTGTACCCAAACAAAATTTGCATCCTTTTTTTGCTCACAAATAGAGCTTTCTTTTGGTGGTATTTGATCTCCTCTACGTCATTTCTGATCGCCGCTTTAAATAAAAAAATGCAACAATTTTTCAAAATAACCAGTTTTTCTTCCTTTTTGCTAAAATACAAATCCAATAAAAAAAATATAAAAAACATTTTATTTAATCGGTTTTGGCCGATTTATATTCTTCCTCATATTTTTTATTTTTAAAAATCGCAATCAGCGTTTATTGATTGGTTTGCCGCGGTTACGGATGATGAAAATTCATTTGTGGGTTTTTTTGTTTTTTTTTACTTTTTACTAGTAATGGCGGCGATCTGCAATTTTTAGTGGTATTGCGATATTGCAGCAGACATGTCGGACCATTTATGCACTTTGTTTGGACCATTGGCATTTATACAGCGATCAATGCTATAAAAATGCACTGATTACTGTAGAAATGCCATTGGCAGTGAAGGGGTTAATCTGGCGGGGGCGCTGTAAGGGTTAACTGTGTTCCCTAGGCGTGTTCTAACTGTATGGAGGCTGGGCTGGCAGGGGGAGGGAAGTGATCACGGCTTCCATATACAGGAAGCCTATGATCACCGCCCTTCCCCCTCTTTCAGAACAGAGATCCGTGTTTACTTACACGGACCTCCGTTCTTTCACTGCGGGAGAGCCATCGTGGGTACCCGGGGGCAAAAGCACCCACCCTACCCGCTCCCTGGCCCCCCCCCAGAACACAGTGAGCATGCAATCGTGCCTCCGGTGGCATGCGCGCGCTCACAATGCTAGTTATCGCAGCTGCCGTCAGGTGACGGCAGTTTGCAATAACTAACCATTTTGCTGATGTCACGCGGGCGGTCGGCAAGTGGTTAAATATCGTGCTTGGGGGTTCCCTTGGTATGGATCTCTGTGATGTTTAGAACAGTGCCACCGCAAAGATCATTGAAAAAGCATTACGTTGGGGGGAACATGCAAACTCCAGGAAGGTAGTGTTGTGGCAGGCATTGGAGCCAGTGACCCTTATGCTCCCAGGAGAAAGTGCTAACCACTACACCACTGTGTAGACTATATACAGTGCATGCACGCTCGGATAAGTGTTTGGCATAGATTTTAAGAGGAACTACATGCCAAAATTAAACACAAATTTAGGGTAGGGGTCCCCTGCAAAGTCCATACCAGGCTCTTCAGGTCTGGTATGGATTTTAAGGGGAACCCCACGCCAAATTTAGAAAAAATGGTGTTGGGGTCCCCCCAAAATCCAAACCAGACCCTTATCCGAGCACGCAGCCCTGGCATGGCGGGAGGGGGGTGGGGACGAGTGCCCCCTCTGAACCTTATCAGGCCACATGCCCTCAACATGGGGAGGGTG
Source organism: Glandirana rugosa (assembly GCA_018402905.1). Lineage (NCBI taxonomy): Eukaryota > Metazoa > Chordata > Amphibia > Anura > Ranidae > Glandirana > Glandirana rugosa. The sequence continues at coordinate 2,417,432 of BLSH010042062.1, read as the reverse complement.
CTTTGGGGTCTGGTTTGCATTTTGGGGGGACCCAATGCCATTTTTCCCAAAATTTGGCATGGGGTTCCCCTTAAAATCCATACCAGACCTGAAGGGCCTGGTATGGACTTTGCGGGGGACCCCTACCCAAAATTTGTGTTTCATTTTGGCATGGAGTTCCACTTAAAATCTATGCCAAACCCTTATCCGAGTGTGCATGCACTGTATATAGTCTACATAGTGGTGTAGTGGTTAGCACTTTCTCCTGGGAGCAAAAGGGTCACTGGTTCCAATGCCAACCACAACACTACCTGCCTGGAGTTTGCATGTTCTCCCTGTATATGTATGAATGTGAGTTAGGGACCATAGATTGTAATCTACAATATGTAATGTATAATATATATGTAAAGCAACAGCGCTATACAAGTACCTGGAATAAATACACGGAATGCAGTGTATTATATATAACATACCGTACATATATATTCCTATACTGCATGCCACTGCCTAACCCTTTGCTATCTCTGCAAAAGTTTTCACTATAGTCGGCCACTGTGTAAGTGGCCTTATATAGTGTGGGCTTGGACTCTGACCCGCTGAGCAATGATTGGCTAAAAGCACCCTGCCTTTGGCAAATCATAGCTCTCACAGCAGAGCATGCTGTGATTGGCCAAAGCACGCAGGTCATGTGCATGCTTTAGCCAATCAGTGGGCGGCATTCCCCACAATTTCACTGCATTATTGGTCACTCAAATTCCACACAAGCACCCCATAATGTTCAGGATTCGGCAACCCCCCGATGTTCGAGTCGAACATACTTTTGACTCGAACCGGGGGACCATCCCTATTGACCATGGATGTACATCGCGAGACACTTTTTTAACATAAAAGATTGGACGAAAAAAGTCTCAATTTTTACACTTTTTAGGTGAATGGGTATGATGTACCCAATACCCATTCACATATGGGGGGGGGTCAGGATCTGGCGGCCCCCTTCTTAATGAGGGCTTCCACATTTTGATCAGCCCCCCAACAACCACGGTTGTCAGGAAGAGGCCCTTGTCCCCATCAACATAGGTACAAGATGCTTTGGGGTGGTGGGGCGCAGAGCCCCCTCACCCCAAAGCACACACCCCCTCATGTTAAAGGCATTTGGAGTGGGCTTCCCCTTAAAATCCATCCCTGAGCCAAATTACTTGGTATGGATTGGGGGACAAAACATTATAGCCGTAAGCAAGTTGAAATGACATTTTTGATCAATGTAAGGGAGGATGTGGGAGCTATATGTGGTGTGGGTGGGGTTCATTGACTTATTTATTTGGCATCACCACACAATTTCTTGCAGCCCTTGTGCACACAGCACTTCCTGTTTCCAGACACATTACACTTCCTGCTGATGTATGTCTGTAAGGACTATGCAAATATAAATGATATAAGCACTGATATAAACTTATCAGTGCTGGTTCACACTAGTGTGATGCGGGAACCCTGCGAATCCACTGCAGGTTCCCGCATCGCATCCAACTTAGACAGTTCACACTGCTATATGCAAACTGCTGGGTGTGTCAATAGGAAGCTAATGACACCCCCAAATCAGTTGCAGATCGCACTGCAAACTCGGACAGGAATCGGATTGCATGGATGTGAACACCCATGTGATCTGATTCTGCTGAGTAACAAAAAAAGGGTCCTGTGTGAGTTTGGTCAGGATGCGATGTGAATTCAGCCATACTATCTGTATAGCTGAATTTTCATAGCACAGATCGCATGTGATTTGCACTACGGTGCGAATCAAATCCGATCTTAGACACCGCAGCAGTGTGAACCGGCCCTAAGGAAGGTAATCCACTTCCCCAAAACCACCACCCTCCAAAACCAATTTAAAAAGCTACAAAAGAGAACAACACGCTAAATCAATTTCCTTTTATTTTGCCAGCAGAGACACAAGTATGTACATATTTACTGGCATTAAAGTATTTACAGTATATACACATTTGGGAAAACAGTTAGCAATTGGGTTCAATGGGCCCTGCTCATAGGAGCTTACAATCTAAAATTGAACTAAACCTTAGAGTGGACACACCTTTACTTTCACCGTGCATAACCGCCCACACATTTCATAAAATTACCAAACACCCACATGACATTATTAGCTGCAAAATTACAGAAAGATAATTAACAGTCATTCTAACAAAGCATTACAACATAATATTAAAAAAAGGCACATATTAAACCAAGAACATTAGTGAGTATTTTATCCTAGAAGAATGCATGGTAAGACAAACAATACACACCCCAATCAGACAGCATGGTCAAATCAAGCCACTTTTGATGGTCAAAATGCACAATAATTTCAGCAAACATCTCTAGTAAAACATTTGTCATTAGCAAAATAGCATTCCTTCCACAAAAACCACAGCAACAAACCTGACCCCCTCATCAGGTTAAACCAACACCCTCTACTGAAGCCCTTTTTTTATAAGCTAGCACTGACACGCGTCCATTAGAAGTACATGCCCAGCAGTAGCTTTCAATCTGTCTTTTCTAATATATTTCACCTGAGAGGCTGCAATACCTAATACTGTTTGCTGTGTCAACCCTTGGCTATGTTCATCAGATCAGTATAAAGCCTCGTACACACGATGCGATGATCGTACAACCGAACGGCCCAAATCATATGTTGGATGTTGTATTTCGCGTACGGACATGCACTAAACGATCGTACGACCAAGCCAAACGTAGTGACGTGTTATGAACATTTAACCACTTCAGCCCCGGAAGGATTTCCAGCTTTAGGACCGGAGCCCTTTTTGCAATTTGGCACTTCGCCGCTTCAAATGGTAATTGCGCGGTCATGCAATGCAGTAGCCAAACGAAATTTGCGTCCTTTTTTTCCCACAAATAGAGCTTTCTTTTGGTGGTATTTGTTCACCACTGCGCGTCACCACTTGTTTATGGTGGTTTTCTTTCGAGATAAACACCCTTTTTTTCCTGCGTTTAAAGCAAACCG
>BLSH010042062.1:2350275-2392360 GCA_018402905.1 Glandirana rugosa | reverse complement strand
CCTCTCTCTCTCTCTCTCTCTCTCTCTCTCTCTCTCTCTCTCCTCCCTCTCTATCTCCCAAGTCAGTTTCCAGTCAGCCCTAGCACTGGGATCATAGGATGTGTGTAAAGGCAGCACATGGGAGATTATCCCTGGTCCTGCATCCTCTAATCTGTGACCGTAAAACACATGATTAGCTCATGCATAAATAAATAATTTTTGTATTCGGGCTCACTGACCATAGTCATTATCATTGTCATAGTCATAACCATTTGTTGTGTCCACGGCAGGTATGGGGCATGGGTTTCAGAAAATAGATTATGGATTTATGGCCAAGGTAAAGTCAAATCTAGGCATAGCATAGAGTTGTCTAGTAAGTGCCGATCACTATAAAGAGGGAACTTGTGTTGCAGTGCATATCCTGAGGGAACTTGTGTTGCAGTGCATATCCTGGTGTGATATGATCATGGCATGCTGAACTGGCCATGGGTAAATTGCCATCAGTTTATTAGACACTGCAGTGCAATGTATTATTAATTTTTATCACTTGAATTCTTTTTCCCATTATGGGCATGAGTGGGACCTTATGTCTAAGCTTTGCCTAAGGCCTCACAAAGCCTAGAGCCGTCTCTGGGAGGGAGAGTCTCCTGGAGAGCCGAGTCTCTCATGCACATCGCTGGATCAACATGGGGCTCAGGTAAGTTTTGGGGGGGCTGCTGCACAGAGAAGTTTTTTTACCTTCATGCATAGAACTTAAAGAGGAAGTAAACCCAGATGGGTTTTACTTCCTCTACATACACCTGTAAATTAGAAGCATAATAGGCTACTATACATCGCATAGTAACCCATTATGTGCCACTTACCTGCAAACGAGTCCAGCACTGTCCCCTGTGCAGGTGGCGTCCATCTTCAGCCCCTCTTCCTTCTGGGGCCATGACTCCGGTGCTGTGACTGGCCGGAGTCACGTGACGGCACTCCCGCGCGCCACCAGTCACGGCACAGTGTCAGTGGAGAAATGGCACGGAAGCCGTTTCTTCACTGCGCATGTGCTGAAATGACGTTGGCACATGCAGAACACTGCATATCTCCTGAACCGTGCAGGTTTGGGAGATATACAGGGCACCTACAGGTAAGCCTTATTCTAGGCTTACCTGTAGGTTAAAGTGGTTGTCACAGGTTGACAATCACTTTAAAAAACATTGAGCCTTTAGAACCACTTTAAACAAACATTACAAACATACAGACATTTTGTAAAGTTCAATAGGCCACCACATGGTGCGAGGTGGTGGATTGCCTCGCACTGCTCTGTGCTGAAAAATAGTCCTGGATGCGGTACTTTTTTCACACAGTGGTGTGAATCAGGAAAAAGTTGACAAGGCATTTTGCCTTGTCTTGCATTGGAACTGTGCTGAAATAGTCACTCAGCACAGTCCCACCGCACCTGGTGTTAATGGGCCTGTAATGTAATAGAAATGCCACTTCTGTATGTGAAAAGTTTAGATGGTTCAGTGAATGCTTACAGATCTCTAAGCTCTGCCTTGACAACCACAAATTAAAGCTGAACTCTAGTCAGATATAAAAGACATGCATTAATGTAGTTCTGTAATCATTAATGCATCATTTAATGTATTTTAAATGTAATTCTTTCTAAATACATTGTAAGTACCTGAATTTGACCTGGGAGAAGGAATGTAGTTGCTATGAGTAACAAAGCACTAGTTCAAAACACAAAGCAACCAATCGTTAGGGGTGGTACTTGGTGAGTTGACAGGTTCTCCGGTAACAAGAAGGTCAATGACTGGCTCCCTCCCTAGCGGTCGCTTTCCTGTCGTGAGATCCATGGCCTGGTCACAAGGTATGGGAAGGAAAGAGTTATTAAGTGCATGCATGAGGTCTGCGCTATGTGGACAGCAAGACCCCATTCAGTTACTGGAAGTAGGCACAGACGCAGCACATCCCTCCTAATGTAACATCTACCCAAGTTACAGTGTGTAGTGACACGGGACAGCACTTTACAAAGGAACTGCATTTTTACTGCACAGTGTGATGGCTCATCTCTAAATATGGGAACTATCTTAATGTTCGATCTTTCACATAACTACAGTCTCCGATTGGTCCGGGATATTAATGGGCAGGGCCGGACTGGCCATATAGCAGACCGGGCATTTGCCCGGTGGGCCAGGGCCACCCACTTCGTGGCCTGGTGATGGTCAGGTTGCACAGCAGGAGGTAAGTGGTGGCCGCAGCCTGGAAATGGTTAAGACAGGCCGCGACGGTCGCTCACCTACCGCTATGCGGCCATGCCTGTGTCTCCTCCACGGCGAAACTAATGGCTGCATGGGCTGTGCTGTGTGTCTCTCTTACACACAGCTCAACCTCAGAGCCGGTGCTGACAGTTCCTCTCTCCGCTCTACACTCGGACGGACTGCTCCTCCTCCTCCCACCTCTCTACTCCTGTGTCTGCCCCGCCCACACTCCCTGGGGATTTGTGGGTGGGAAGTTTGAACCCAGAAGAGAAAAGCTACAGACAGCCTGTGCCTCCATCCTGGGGTGAGTAAGCTCACTCTTTCACCTGCCTACCAGTGTATAAAACTAATTTAAGAGGTGCTCTGTGGACTCTGATGCAAGAGGGGGTGCTTTGGTGTGCAGAGACCCCCTTACATCAGAGTTTCCCTTTACAGCAGAGTCCACAGCATTCTCCTTTAAATCAGGGTTCTCAGAACACCACTTTACATCAGACCCCCCCTTAAATAAGGGTTCCCCTTTACATTGGAGTCCACAGGGCTCCCCCTTACAGTAAGTGAAAACTCTGCAGACTCTAAGGGGGCTGTGTGGACTCTAATGTAAGGGGGGCTGTGGGGACTCTGATGTAAGGGGGGCTCTGCAGACTCTGATGTAAGGGGGGTTCTTCAGACACTGATGTAAGGGGGGTCTGTGTGGACTCTGATGTAAGAGGGGTCTGTGCAGATTCTGATGTAAGGGGGGTCTGTATGAAATCTGATGCAAGGGGGGGTGTGTGTGGACTCTGATGTAAGGGGGGGTCTGTGCGGACTCTAATGTAAGGGGGTCTGTGCAGACTCTGATATAACGGGGGCTGTGCAGACTCTGATGTAAGGGGGGTCTGTGCAGACTCTCGTGTAAGGCGGGTCTGTGTGGACTCTGATGTAAGGGGGGTCTGTGTGGACTCTGATGCAAGGGGGGTCTGTGCGGACACTGATGTAAGGGGGTCTTTGCAAACTGGGATGTAAGGGGGGCTGTGCAGACTCTGATGTAAGGGGGGTCTGTGCAGACTCTCATGTAAGGTGGGTCTGTGCGGACTCTGATGTAAGCGGGGTCTGTGTGGACTCTCATGTAAGGTGGGTCTGTGCGGACTCTGATGTAAAGGGGCTGTGCGGACTCTGATGTAAAGGGGGTCTGTGTGGACTCTGATGTAAGGGGACTGTGTGGACTCTGATGTAAGGGAGCATGTGGCGGGAGGAGCTGTAGATTTGCACAGTGAGCAGAGAGTAAAAGGGGGAACTGTGATTACAGAGAAAAGTGGGGCATGATTGCAGGGGCACTGTAATATAAAGGGGACTGCACTGTAAAGGGGCACTGTAATCATTAGTGCAATCCCCTTTATATCACAGTGTCCCCTGTACATTACAGTGTGGAGGACCGACACCAGCCACCCCTGCAAATGCCTACGGCATCCCCCCATCCCCCGGGTCCCTGGAAAAATTGTCTGCTCAGTCTAAAATGCCTGGGCCTATTGTTTGTCCCATTCCAGGCCTGTTGATGGGGTACCCTCACATGCAGGACGAGTTTGCCTTGCCCACTGCCTGGTGTAGTCGAAGAACCTCTGTGGGCCTGCAACTTCTAAATTCAAACTTCATTGAATACAATAAATATGGGGCCCTTTTATAAAGTAAGCTCATTCTATTTTATGTGTAACACACAGCATCATCAATTAACATTTTTCATGTTACAAATACTGCTCTCCATGGGGTTGTTCTTGTATAGTGTGTAGAAGCATAAAGGGAAGTTCATTTATTTTTTATTGTAGCCTAGTCTGCAGCGCCCATTGAAATTACTATTTTTCCACTCTAGGAGGAGGAGGTTGAAATGATTGATCTTATTGATCAGATTGATCTGGAAACTTTACTTGAGACTAATATGGTGGATATACTTCCCCATCAAATCTTACATAAAAAATCAGACAAGTTTCCTGTTCTTAACACTAACCAGAGTGTCTCTACATTTCTTTGGTGATCAGAGAAATTGAATTCCTTCAGATCTCTGGTAACCTTACTGGGCCTATTACAGGTATTTCCATAGTTCCCACCTGTCCCTGATTTCGAGGGGTGGTCCCTGATTTGGAGCAAGGTCCCTCTGTCCCTCTTTCCTCCTCATTTGTCCCTCATTTTGTTCTGAACTCTAAAGTTGTATATAAAATGCACTTTTTTTCTTTCAAAATGTGTTTCCCAGTGCTAAACCTTTCATCCAATTTATAAATTGCTGCATTTGTAAATTTCAAAAGCCAGTATAAAGGAATAGTAGTGGTAAAAAAAAGCACTTGTGGGTTTTGGTTTTAGGCCTCACACACACGTGCTTATAAAAAAAGGAGCTGTAACGTCGGTACCAACTCCAGGAAAAAAGCCATGTTAAAACGCGATTTTATCAGCGTTATGCATTGACGTCAATGCGTGTTTTTCGGCACTAGCTTTCGGCTGTGTTTCTCTCCCTCAATTCAAAATCAATGGTTCCCTATGGGAGCCCATTGATTTGAATAAAAGTCGCACTAGAAGTTGGATCATGATGATCGGACTTGTGGTGCGACTTGTGTGCTGAGGATCTTGAAGGGGAACCCCCACAAAAAATTAAAACAAAATTTGCGTGGGGTTCCCCCACCAAGAGGTGCCAGACCCTTCAGTCTGGTATGGATTTTAAGGGGAGCCCTCACGCCGAAAAAATGGTTTAGGGTCCCCCCCATAATCCATAGCAGACCCTTATCCGAGCATGCAGCCTAGCAGTCCAGGAAAGGGGGTGGGGACGAGCGAGCACCCCCCCGGACCATACCAGGCCGCATGCCCTCAACATGGGGGGGTGGGTGCTTTGGGGCAGGGGGGCCCTGCACCCCCACCCCAAAGCACCTTGTCCCCATGTTGATGAAGACAAGGGCCTCTTCCCAACAATCCTGGCCGTTGGTTGTTGGGGTCTGTGGGCGGGGGGCTTATCGGAATCTGGAAGCCCCCTTTAACAAGGGGACACCCCAGCCCCCCACCCTATGTGAATGACTATGGGGTGCATCGTACCCCTACCCATTCACCTACAAAAAAGTGACAAAAAAACACACTACCCAGCTTTTTAAAATAGTTTATTAAATCAGCTCCGGCATCTTCTCCCCTCTCCAGCTCTTCTTTCTTCTGCTCTTTTGCAGGGGGCCTTCTTTCTTCTGAGGAGTCTTCTATCGTCTGCTTGTTCTTCTGTCTTCTGCTTTTTGCCGCTGTCTTCTCCACTGCCTTCTCCCTCTTCTGGCCATGCTGCAGAATGGCTTATATTGGCATAGGACGGGGGCCACCTGCTGAGGTCATCCGGAAGCACCGCCCCCTTATGACATCACAGGATGGGGCAGTATATTTTTTCTGTTGTTCATGTAGTGCTGCCGTCTTGAGGGTCGCAAGATAAGTCAATCCCCCCCTGGTTTTCCTGACTCTGTGAGTCCTCTGCCACCTCTGACACACTGGGTTTACTCGTAATGGTAGTTTCCCTTTAAGTAAAACAGAGTAATGAAACAGGATTGAGAAAAGTCAATAATGTTTACTCAAAGTATATGGTTTGGAAGGAACTTGCACTCAACAGGGTACATCAAATAATTCTCACAACTGAATGAAGGTTGAACACCAATACATGATAAGGTATATTAACTATGACTCTATAGATTTAACCAGTAGGTATATCAGTAAGTCAATACACGGTGCATGAGAGTGGGGCACAGGAGAGTAGAGGAATGACTCCTGGACTGTCAGACCACTCTCTACTGCTCACTCAGCTGACACCAGTAGACAGTAGATAAACAGGCACAAAACCAGCAAACAGTAGATAAACAAATACAACACCAGAATTATCAATGCAGCTATATTCAACCTGCTCTTAGAAAACAGAGTTCTGTGTGATATATGCTCACTAAGTGGGGGGGGGGGGGGAGGATGAAGGGTAGTTGTAGTTCAATGTTCCTTGCTTGACAATTGAGATATACAGCTAGCTTTTGTAGTTTAAATGGTATTTACCAATCAAATGCTGATGTAACAGTAGATTCCCAGGAAGTGTACTGGAATTGTGTAAAGCACTCTTTCTGCAGCAGAACAAGAAAAGCTTCACAGTGATCGCCAACTTTGCTGTGGAACTACAATTAGCAACAACACAATACAAAGTATGAATGCTTGTACTCCACTTCTGTTCCCAAGTTAATTACTAGGCCTTGCCTACTGATAAAGGTGAAGAATCAGGCTTTATGTACACAGTGTCTGTAAGAATGGTCTACCGCCCACTCACCAAACAGGATCAAAGGATGCAGATGATGCATTCGCCACTGAGGATGATGATGATAAGGATGGAGATGATGATGATATTGATCACTGCAGTCTCTGACTCCTAGGATCAGCCTCCATCGCCTCTCACCATGGTTCTCCCAGATCGATCATCCAAGTGGGATGCAGAGATCAGGAACGAGCCGCGATACAGCCACTGATTTCCTGCTTGCAGAACTGTGCCGTCCAGTGAGAGCGTGTTAGGCCTCAGCCTCTGCTTAAATAGTCTCTCCCATGAGGTACCTCTTCTCCCAGGAACCCTCCTTTGCTGCACAGCCTGTTGGAAGATGTAGTTCTCCTTCATTATAGCCAGAGGGCAAATCCTCACGATCAAATTACAACCCCCAGAGTGCATCTCTCTCTTATCATTGTTAGAGTCACAGATCAGTAAACTGGCATTAGGGGGAAACAGCTGCATTAAACCTAAAAGAAGAAACGTCTCTGTTTGCCGGGAGTGTGCATACCCAGCTCCTGGCTACATTCACATACAGTATTTGTAATATATTCCTTGCTATGGTTTAGCTGCCATATTATTCTTGCTGTCTCCTATTTCTTTTACTACTGGGGTGCTGCATATACATCTGTAATATATGTGAAGAAAGCAAAGGTGGCCCCGCATAGTGGGAGAAAAAATGGTGTGGAGCTGCTGCCTCTACTTGCCTCCACCTGGTCTGGTGTTGGCTGGTAAGTGAGAAAGTCAAGGTAGTAGGGATGGCGCTGCTCTTTTGGGTTCTATGTGTTAAACGGGTGATGTGAATCTGCTTAGACCATACACAAAATAAATGAAATTAAATTACAGCATTAAAAGATTACTTAAAAGTGACTAAAGTGCTTAGTGCTTTTAGCAGTTGCTTTTAGCAATTTGTGGTGAGTGAATAAATAGTGGATTAATTAATCAGTACATAAATAAATCAATCATAAGTAAATCATTAGGTAAATGAGTCAATAAGCCAGTGATTGTCTTGACCACCTCTAAGGTTTGAGGCAAGTTCATAGATTAAGTTGAAAACAGTTCATATAAAGTGACTTGTGCTCTTCAAACTTGCAGTGTGATAAATGTGCTGGTGCTCTGGTAATCCCCTATTGGAAAGCTACTTACAAGAGAGAAGTCCCCTCTAGGGGGTGTCACGCCTCCACAGCGTAAGCTCTGTGGTGCTTCTTTATTCCAAGGTTTTTGTGCTGTCCTTCGTTCGACCATCCAGCCTCTCCATGTGGTCCATATGCGGGAACAAATTAAGCTCAGATAGAGCGGTACCATTTAAAAGGTTATTTATTCAAAACAAATCAAAATAAAACCTACAGTATACTTCTAACACACTGACAAATGTCAGGGAGGGCTTGGGTAAAAACTAGAAAGTCTGTTTATTCTGCCGGACCGGAAATTCATTTGTTCCTAAATAAATGGGAGGAGGAACAGATACAAAATGTAGAGAGACCAAACATTAAATTGTACCGAAGGTATATTGATGACATCATAATAATTTGGAAAGGAAATGAAGAATCCCTGCAAAACTTCTTTGATGAAATAAATAAGAACCAATATGGCATCTCTTTCTCCGGAACTTGGAGTAAACAAAGCATAGACTACCTGGACCTACAAATATACAAGGAAGAAGAAACTTTAGGCACAAGAACCTTTTTAAAAAACTGACCGCAGCAGATACATACCTACCAGCAGTTGCCACCACCCAAAGTGGATTGGTAATATCCCAAAAGGACAATTTATGAGGATACATAGAAACTGCACCAATCTAAGAGCCTACCATACCCAATCAGAGAAACTGATAAAAAGGTTTGCAGAAAAGGGATACAAAGAAAAAACCCTAAGGAATCTAAAGAACAAACTAAGTACCATTGACAGAGCCACCGTAATAAAAGGAACCAAAGCTAATAAGAGAAACAAAAAGGCAGAAATGGCATTCATAACAGGATACAACAGACAGTACGTAGCAATAGAAGGAATCATTAAAAAACACTGGCCAATCCTAAAGTCAAACAAGGTACTGAAAAAAATCCTCCCAACCAATCCCTCCTTCATTTACAGGAAAGCGCTCACTTTAAGGAAAAAACTTGTCCAAAACGCATTTGATCCCCCCAGATCAATAAAAATATTTCTGAATCTCAAAGGATTCTTTAAATGCAACTAATGTCTACCATGTAGAGCAACCCAGAGGACCAACAAAAAGTTTGACACCTTCAGAGCCACAACAACAGGATATGAATATAAAAACAAAGAACTGATTATGTGCAATAGCACACATGTCACATTCATTCTGCAGTGCCCATGCAAATTGCAATACGTGGGGAGAACCACAAGACCACTAAACGTAAGGATACAAGAACACATCAAAAACATCAAAAAAGGGTTTCCCAAACATAGTGTGTCCAGACACTTCTGGAAACCAAAAAAACCCGAAAGTCATTAAATTGTATGCCATAGATAGAATTAAAGGACACTGGAGGGGAGAAAACAAAAAGAAAAAAGTTTCACAGAATGAAACCAAGTGGATATATAAACTCCACACCCACCAGCCTGAAGGGTTAAACATAGACATTGACTTAAACTGTTTTATTTCCAACTTTTAGACAATCATTTTAGGAGTTGACACTACAAAAAACTACAAAAAACAGGCTTTTTGAATCACCTCTAGATATTTTTAACATATTTTCAATATATTTTTTTTTTTTGAGACACCTTAAAGATATTAAAATAAAAAAAAACTACAACACCCACTTTCATAAAAACAATGATATACCTTATACACAATAGAGTCCAACAAAAACCTCAAAAACTTTAGTCCTAAGGTTCAATGTGTCCAACTTTTTATCTAACTTTTATGCAATGTTTTACACATTTATAAACATTTATCAACAAATAGCTATGAACAGGGGAATTATGACTTTTTTAATTTTGATTTTTGCTTTATTTTAATTTTAAATTTTGTATTTTCATCTTTGCATGTAAATTATATGATGTATGGTTCGCAATGCAATCTCCATGCGATTCTGTAACTTGTGGTGTTTTCAACATTTATAATTATGAATATAGGGGCAAAACAACACTAGTTGGTGGCCATGAAAATAATAGTATGAGGAGGGGATGAAGACATTAAATTTACTAATTAAATTATACTAAGTAAAACACACACTTTTTCACCTTTCACCACATCTGGTAGTAGTATGGGAATTTCAACACAACTAAATAAATCACAGACACATCAAACATGGCCACCGACAACCACATGGAAAAAGGCAGGTGTCCCCATTAAATCCATTTACTGAAATTAGGAGAAGTGACACACTAAGGTCCAGTAAATAAAAAAAGAAAAAACAAAACTCCTCCAAAAAAGAAAGGCGACATTTACCGTTCCCCCTCGCCCTATATCTCTAGTGTAACTCATGGGTGTTAAAACCAGGACTATTTGATATATAAAACACCAATCAGGGGTATAACACATCCACATTAGGTAAAATAATAAAAAGACTAACCAAAATTTGCTGCCTCTAACCCACATGACATATGGTTGCTAGGAGACCAAAAAGTATAAATACAAGGGAAGTGGAGCAAGATGGCGCCACTCCAGATGATGTCTAAATGACGACACCGGTAGGGCGGTACTTTGCATCACTTCCAGTCCGGTGGACTTTCTAGTTTTTACCTAAGCGCTCCCTGGCGTTTGTCAGTGTGTTAGAAGTGTACTGTAGGTTTTATTTTCATTTGTTTTGAAAAAATAACCTTTTAAACGGTACTGCGCTATCTGGGCTTAATTTGTTCCCGCATATGGACCACATGGAGGGGCTGGATGGTTGAAAGAAGGACAGCACCAAAACCTTGGAATAAAGAAGCACCCCAGGGCCTACGCTGTGGAGGCTGTAGAGGTGTGACATCCCCCTCTGGTAAGTTGCTTTCCAATAGGGGATTACCAGAGCGCCAGCACGTTTATCATACTGCAAGTTTGAAGAGCACTTTATATGAACTGTTTTCAATGAAATCAATGATCTGTTTGTTCTGGTTTCTGATATTCCCAGAATCTATGAACTTGCTTAAGAACAATTGTTTTTTTCCAAAAGGAACAAACCTCAAACCTTAGAGGTAGTCAAGACAATCACCGGCTTATTGACTCATTTACCTATTGATTTACTTATGATTAATTTATTTATGTACTGAATAATTGATTAACTAGTTATTCACTCACCACAAACTGCTAAAAGCACTAAGCACTTTAGTCACTTTTAAGGAACCTTTTAAGGTTGTAATTTAATTTCATTTATTTTGTGTATGTATGGACTAAGCAGATACACATCACCTGTTTAACACATGGAACCCAAAAGAGCAGCGCCATCCCTACTACCTTGACTTTCTCATCTGTAATATATATTGCCCACCCAGCTAGGTGTGTCAGAGTGTGTGATGCTATTTGCAGATTGTACATTATGTGACGTTATGCGAGGCGAACTAATAGATGGACGTTATGTGTCGCCTCGCATGCGTTCATTTGGAAGAGACTCAGCCTCCTTGGCAGGGTTGCATCCGGACCGGATTTTGTGGTCCAATTGAGTCCACTATCAGGTTTACTTAAAATGACTAGGAAGAGAGCTAGGGTTTTCTCTGCCCCGGGACTCTGAGAGCGATCAGCTTGAGAAAGCTGACACATGGAGCTTTTCCTTATGGAGTAAGAGAAAAGGTTTGCACTAACATTGTTTTGTGGGTGTCTGGGATCAGCCCTACATCGTTTATTTAGGACAATTGCTGAAGTGTTTAGTTAGAGCTGGAGAGGCAAGTATTTATTTAACTGTTTTGTTTATTTTGCACCTGCAACCTTTTACCAATAAACCTGACTGCAAGCCAGATTTTAAGAAATTGCTGTCTGAACTGTCTTCATCCCAGGGAAGCTGATCCCCACAAGAGCTAATCCCTCACACGTGGTAGACTCAGCAGGCATCTTCCTGAAAGATGGAGAATGCAGTTAATGTCCTGTTACCAGCCACTGCAGCCCAACAAGAGAGCAATCGCCCGCAGCAGGAAACTAATCGTCAAGTTGCACAGGCCGTGGTGACTCAGCAGAGAGGAAAATCTCAGGCAGCATGAGGCGAGTCGCCAGGCCATTGCAGCCCAGCAGGAGACAAGTCACCAGTTTGCAAAGACCCTAGTGGAATTAAAGAAGGGGTCCGCAACTCCTGTGCCAGTGGAACAAAAGATGGTACGTGCCAGCTACCACATGCAAAAGATGACACCTGCAGATGACATGGAGGCGTACCTCACGACCTTTGAAAGAGTTGCTGTTCACAAAGGATGGCCAAAAGAGTAGTGGGAGAGACTGTTAGTACCTTTCCTGACAGGTGAACCCCAAAAGGCCTACTTTGATTTGGAACCAGAAAAGGCCAAGGACTATGAGACTCTAAAGACAGAGATACTCGCATGCCTGGGTTTCACCATGGCCGTCCGGGCTCAACGGATGCATCAGTGTTCCTACTGCATGGACAAGCCACCCCGCTCGCAAATGTTCGACCTGATATATCTCACGAGGAAGTAGTTGCAGCCAGAGACCTTACCAGGCCCCCAGATTGTGGAGCGTGCACTCCCTGCTACTTTGAGGAAGTGGGTCAGTCATGGGGACCCCAAAACTGCCAACCAATTGGTGGACCTCATGGAGAGATACACTGCTGCTGAGTACTTGTTGCACCATTCTGCTCCCCACAATGTATCTAGGGTGAAAGATCGCCCAGCGGATCCGGTAAGACCCTTCCAGGGTTCAAGGGCATCCGGAAGAATAATAAGACTTCCATTATGGCTAATAAGACTATGGACTCTAGACCTGAAGACTGGCCAAAGAAGCCAGGAAGGTCTTTGAGACCCTTGCTATCGCTGCCATGCATTAGGTCATATTGCTGGCAATTGTCCCCTGACTGATGAACCTATGCAATATGATAACGTTTATGTGAAAAGACGCCTTTCTCTTTTTGCCCAGGTCGCATGTACAGCATCCTGTCAGGAACACATTGAGAGACAAATGTGTGTAATTACTCAAAAGTAATTGTGTGAATCCTGCAAAGTTACATCCTAGCACTGTTGGGGTTATTTGTATTCATGGTGACACACGGGACTACCAGACTCCAGTGGTTGAGATTGATACTCCCTGGGGCAGGGTGACACATTCAGTGGGGGTGGTGCCTTCACTGCTTCATGAAGCCCTAGTGGGGAGAGACTTTCCCCATTTCTGGAGGCTATGGGAAAGCAAAGGGAGTCCAGTCGATAGAGCTCTGCCTGCTGGGGAGGCACGGGAACTCACACCAGACCCGTTTGATTGCCAAAATGAAGGGGAGACTGTTGGTATGACCGCAGAAGGAGGAGACCCTCTTCCTTTTCCTATAATGGCTGAGGAACAGGAGGAGATGGAAGCCAGCTCCCAGATAGAGGTTATTGAACAAGAAAATATCTCTGACTCCAGCAGTGAGAGTGGACAGAATGTGATACCTGACTTAGAGGTCAGGAGTAGAGTTGAGCGAACCCGTGCATGTTCGAGTTTGGTGGGTTCGGTCGAACTTCGGAAAAAAGTCCGGGTTCGATACCGAACTTGACCCGAACGTTACCCCGAACCCCACTGAAGTCAATGGGGACCCGAACTTTTCGGCACAAAAATGACTGTAAAAGAGTCCTGGAAAGTGCTAGAGGGCTGCAAAATGATTTTAGAACAATAATCTGTCCCTTACAGCAGCAGCAGGAACCTGACCCTATAGAACTAGAAGATGATTTTAGAACAATAATCTGTCCCTCTAAGCAGTAGACTCTACCTAGTCCAGTCAGATCTTTCTGTAATGCAGGATGAGATCTGCAATCTGTCCCTAAAAGCAGCAGTAGTAGTAATCTCTACCTATCTATCTATCTGCAATCTGTCCCTAAAAGTAGTAGTAGTAATCTCTACCTATCTATCTATCTGCAATCTGTCCCTCACAGCACCGTCAGCATCCTCTCCCTACACTACCCAGAGAGCATGTGACATGCAGCACTAAGTGACTCCAGCTTATAAAGAGGCTGGGTCACATGATGCACTGTGATGGCTTCTAAGGGCAAACCAGTGAAACACTTGTTGATTGGCTGCCCTGCAGCTATTCAACATGCATGATCAAATACCCGAACCCAGAACTCCAACCCAAACTTTTTTTCAAATGTCCGGGTTAGGGTCCGGGTCACGGACACCCCAAAGTTCGGTACGAGCCTGAACTTTACAGTTCAGGTACGCTCAACTCTAGTCAGGAGAGAAGATTTTTGTATGGAACAACTACGAGATGCCACACTCACTAGAGCCAAAGAAAACATTAAGATGGTGGATGGCGAACCTGTGGAACCTAATTGGGGGGGGTGTCTTTTCCCTACATGATTCTTTTGGGAGAACAATTTGTTGTATCAGGTGGTAAAACATGGGGAGGTGGAGGTAGAGCAGCTAGTAGTTCCCAAACCCTATCGCAGGATGGTACTAGACTTAGCCCATGGTCATATAATGGGGGGACATCTGGGTATAGAGAAGACCAAGGAGAGAATAACCCAGAGATTATTCCAGCCCGGGTTGCACATGAATGTCAGAGAATATTGTAAATCATGCCCCGAGTGTCAAATGACTGCACCGTTGCCCTATTTTCGTAGTCCGCTTGTCCCACTACCCATAAATGAAGTGCCGTTTGAGAGAATTGGCATGAATCTGGTGGGGCCAGTAGTGAGGTCTGCTGGGGGTTACCAGCACATTCTGGTAATCCTCGACTATGGGACACACTATCCTGAATCCACCCCCTTGCGGAATACCTCCGCTAAGACTATTGCCAAGAAATTAGTCCAGGTATTTAGTCATATGGGAATCCCAAAGGAGATCTTAATGGATCAGGGCACCCCGTTTATGTCCAGAGTTACTAAGGAATTGTGCAAGTTGTACAAAATCTCTCATCTCCGTACCTCTGTCTACCACCCCCAAATGGATGGACTTGTGGAGAGATTTAATAAAACCCTCAAAAGTATGCTGAAAAAGGTGGTTGACAATGATGGGAGAAATCAGGATTTTTTGCTGCCATATCTCATGGTTGCCATACGAGAGGTTCCGCAGGCGTCTGCAGGTTTTTCCCCATTTGAACTCTTGTATGGTAGACATCCCAGGGGACTGTTAGATGTCGCAAAAGAAACATGGGAAGGAGAGGCCACGCCTTATAGAAGCGTCATAGAGCATATCTCCTCGATGCAGGATCGAATCGCAGCTTTCCTGCCCCTTGTCCTGAACATATGGAGCGAGCCCAGGAAGCCCAGAGGAGGGTTTATAATTGGGGTGCCAAGACCCGGACCTTCAACTTCAGGGATAGAGGTCTGTCACTGGTCCCTACTGTTGAAAGTAAATCCCTGGCCAAGTGGTAGGGTCCCTTTGAGGTTATGGAAAGCGTAGGGGAGGTAAACTACAAAGTTTACCAGCCAGGGAAAAGGAAACCGGAGCAAATTTATCATGTGAATCTCTTAAAACCTTGGAAGGAAAGAGAGACTTTATTGGCCATGTCCCCGCTTCAAAAGGACAGGGTACCAGTGACACCTGACATCCCCATAACGGAATTCCTGTCCGTAGAGCAACAAAATGGCGTTAAAGAATTTGTGAGTAAAAATAGAGACTTTTTCTCCCCTTTACCAGGACTGACCACATAAATGTGAAGCCATATAGAATCCCTGAGGCTAGACAGCAAGGAAATCAAGAACACATTAGAGTTGGATGTGATAGAGGAGCCCCACAGTGACTGGTCAAGCCCCATAGTGCCGGTCCCAAAGCCCGATGGCACTATCAGGTTCTGTAATGATTTTATGATTTTAGAAAGCTCAATAGCGTGTCCATGTTTGATGCATACCCGATGCCTCAGGTCGACGAACTTGTGGACAGGTTGGGAGGTGCCCGATACATAACAAACCTAGACCTAGCTAAGGACTATTGGCAGATACCCCTAACAGAGTCAGCAATGGAGAAGACTGCCTTTTCTACTCCTGAGGGGTCGTTTCAGTACAAACAGATGCCATTTGGTTAACATGGGGCCCCTGCATCATTCCAGAGAATGATGGACAAAAGCTAAAGCCACATCGTCCCTATGCAGCTGCCTATCTGGATGATGTTGTCATCCACAGCTCTGATTGGGAATCTTATTTGCCCAGAGTACAAGCAGTAGTGTATTCACTTCGGAAAGCAGGACTCACGGCCAACCCAAAGAAATGTGCCATAGACTTAGAGGATGCCAAATACGTCGGCCACATTATTGGTTAGGGACTGGTCAAGCCACAGAACAATAAACTTGAGGCAATCCAAAAATGGCCCCAACCACTAACAAAAAAACAAGTGCGTTCATTCCTGGGGATCACAGGTTACTACAGACGTTTCACACCTGACTTTGCCACCATTGCTGTCCCTCTAACAGATCTGAAGAAGGGTAGAGAGTCGGTCATGGTGAAGTGGAATCCAGAGGCCGAAAAGGCATTTCAGAGGTTGAAGCAAGCCCTTTGTGTACAACCAGTGTTCGTGACCCCGGATTTCTCAAAGGACTTTGTCGTGCAGACGGATGCCTCTGATGTGGGACTGGGGGACATGCTGTCCCAGATCAGAGACAGTGACGAACACCCAATCGTCTATCTGAGCAGAATGTTGAACAGGCAGGAGTGAAATTATGCCATTGTCGAAAAAGAGTGCTTAGCAATCAAATGGGCCTTAGGGGCACTGAGATGCTAACTGTTGGGAAGACGGTTTAAGCTAGTCACCAACCATGCCCCCCAGAAGTGGATGTGTGACAACATGAACAAAATAGTCGGTTGGCAAGGTGTTTCCTGGCTTTACAGCCATTCAAGTTCACAGTGAGCATAGGGCAGGGAAGCTCCAAAACAATGCAGATGATGCCCTTTCCCAGGTCCACTGTATGGTTTTGACAGTTGCTCAGCTGCAGGGGCTTGAGCAGAGGGGGGATATGTTGCATTATGTGAGGCGAACTAATAGATGGACGCTATGTGTCACCTCACATGCGTTCATTTGGAAGAGACTGAAGTGGAATCCGGCCCAGGTTTTTCCAGCCTCCTTGGCAGGGTTGGTTCCGGACCGGATTTTGTGGTCCACTTGAGTCCACTATCAGGTGGACTTTAAATGACCAGGAACAGAGCAAGGGTTTGCTCTGCCCTGGGACTCTGAGAGCGATAAGCTTGAGAGAGCTGACACATGGAGCTTTTCCTTATGGAGTAAGAGAGAGAAAAGGTTTGCACTAATGTTGCTTTGTGGGTGTCTGGGATCAGCCCTTCACCGTTTAGTTAGGACAACTGATGAAGTGTTAAGTTAGAGCTGGAGAGGCAAGGATTTATTTACTGTTTTGTGTATTTTGCACCTACAACCTCTTACCAATAAACCTGGCTGCAAGCCAGATTTTATGAAACTGCTGTCTGAACTGTCTTCATCCCAGGGAGCTAATCCCTCACAATTAGTTCAACATAAAGCCCCCAAAGCAACACATCTGTGTCCTGATTCCAACAACTTCCCCATCAACAAATGTATGTTTCTGCAAGGTCCCAGACTATAAACTCTATGGCTATTCAAATAAACAGTTCCAGAAGATGTTCTGATTCATATAAATAATGATATGTTCTGATTCTATCATCAAAATGGTGGCACAGATGTGTCTTTCATACACCACACACACACGTCTCTGTTCTGTACTCAACATGGAGTGGTATGATGCATGAAGGAATCCCCACTAGTGTAAAAAGGACTCAGGACAAAGATTCAGGTTTATAGGAATCTTGTTATGAGAGAAATATGGCAGCTGCTAATACTGGTTTCTGTATGAAAATACCAGCTGCCTGGCTGTCTCACACTCTATCTGACCTGGGTGTTTTAAGTCACTTTTCTGAAAGAAGTGGACAGGCAAAGATTTGTGACTTTCCCAACCTTCATATTCATTCTGGATTAGAAACTCTTAAAATACTGAAGCCCGAGACAGTAGGCCCAATAAACGATTGTTTTTCCAGCATTTGTTTTTTTTTTGGCTCACGTGTGATGCGCACTTGACATGTGCCAAATACACCAGCCAATAATGTAGATATTCACCAGCACATCAATGATCTTCAATTATGTCCAAAAGTTTATTTGTTAAAGAAAGATCACATCACAAAACAGTGTAGTATAGCGTTTCGGAGCCCCACAGGACAACTTCTTCAGGCATATGATCTTCACCCAGTTCCTTAAGAGCTCATTCCAGGAATGTGTGCCATGGAAATATGGACTGTGTTTTCTAAATACACCAGCCATACACATCAGCCATAACTTCATGACCACTTTATGAGAGGCTGGATATCTAGCACTCTAAGCACTTCTAGAGAGAGTGTTATAATTTCCCATTCCTAACGGAAATAAGGGACATCATTTTGGATGAGTGGAGCAAGGTCACGAGATATACCTTCCTTCCTGAGCAAGATGGCCAAGAGCTATCAATTCAGAGGTAAGGATGTGAGGCCTCTAAAGGCTGCCTCTCTAGTTGTTGAGGCCTTGATGAGGCAAGCAAGCATGTTGCTCTTCCTTGGAGGATGCAGTGAATGGCCTGAAAGTCGGCCTGGGCACTTGTGGCCATATCTAAAGCAATGAAAATGTGGAAGGAGTGAATCACCAGAAGCAATATATCTATGGCTGGAAAGAAGAAAATGAAAAGGAACTGAACCTTGAAATCTAAAAAAAAAAAATGTTTGTTTATTTTTCTCTCTTCATGGCGCTCGGCGGAAGACAATACCTGCACAAGATGGAGAGAGTAATCTTTTTTTTCTAATACTAATACTAATATATAGTAACTTAACCACTAGAAAACCCCCCAGTGTGTCCCGAGTGGACAAATGTATTTTTGGTGAAGAACCTCGATAGGTTGAGGAACCCAAGGAAGAATGTGTATATTATGTTTTGGTGTTTTTTTTTGTTTTTTTCTATTATTTTTTCTTTCTCTTTTTCTTTTCTCTCTCTCTCTCTCTCCTTCTCTCTGCATTTCCTCCTCTCTGACAAGGGAGGGGGTACACAAGATTTGCTAAACGGTTAGCTGAGTTAGGTTTGATAGATGTCTGGAGACTTAGACACCCGGACGCTAGGGGATTCTTATGTTGCTTGAGCAAGTATAGGGCCTTGTATAAGATAGACCTTGCTTTGGGGAACAATAATTTTCTTTCATGGCTCGATAAAGTAGAATATGATGCCAGGGGGATTTCATATCACTCTCCTTTGATATTGATGATAAACTTGGGGGGATCAACTTCCCCAGTGTGGAAAGTTAATCCACATTGGCTGTCGTTAATACCAAGGGAGGCCAACATTGAGCTGAGACTGACAGAGTTCTTTTTAACCACTTCAGCCCTGGAAGGATTTCCCACTTTAGGACCAGAGCACTTTTTGCGATTCGGCGCTGCGTTGCTTTAACTGACAATTGCGCGGTCGTGCGACGTTGTACTCAAACAAAATTTGCGTCCTTTTTTCCCCACAAATAGAGCTTTCTTTTGGTGGTATTTGATCGCCTCTGCGTCATTTCTGATCGCCGTTATAAACAAAAGAAGAGCGACCATTTTGCAAAAAAACCCAAATTTCTTACTTTTTGCTAAAATTCAAATCCAAAAAAAAAATATAAAAAAACATTTTTTCACCGTTTTTGGCCGATTTATATAATTCCTCATATTTGCGATAAAAAAAATTGCAATCTGCGTTTATTGATTGGTTTGCGCAAAAGTGGCTGCGTTTACGGATGGTGAGAATTCATTTCTGGGGTTTTTATTTTTTTTTTATTTTTTACTAGTAATGGCGGCGATCTGCAATTTTTAGCGGTAATGCGATATTGGGGCAGACATGTCGGACATTTTTGACACTTTTTTGGGACCAATGACATTTATTCAGCGATCAGAAATTTAAATGTCCACTGATTACTGTATAAATGTCATTGGCAGTGAAGGGGTTAACCTGGGGGGGGAGAGCTAGGGGTTAACTGTGTTCCCTGGGTGTGATCTAACTGTGGGGGGGTTGGGCTAACATGGGCATGAGAGATCTAACTGATCCCAGTGACAGGGATCAGTAGATCTCTCATACCCCAGTGACAGAGCGGGGAACCGCCGTGTTTACATCGGCGGTTCCCCGTTCTTTCCCTGTAGCCGCTCATCGCGGCTCGCCGGCGGACATCGGGTCCGCCCGAGCCGCGGGCACACTCCCCTGGAGTGCGGCGGGTGGCCAAATGCAAATCGCCGCTTATTTACGGCGTTTCGCGCAGGGCTCCCCCACTGCCACCGTGAAAAGACGGCGCACGGTGGGGAACTGGTTAAATAATAGAGGCTTGGCATTACCTGTGGTTATGTGGGACACTATGAAAGCATATTTAAGAGGGATCCTGATTAAAGAGATATCTAAGATTAAAAAAATCATCTGGACAGTGGGAGAAAGAGATAATGCAAACAGTGAAGCAGGCGGAAGAAGAATTTTTTATAGCCCCAACAGAAGAGAGAAAAAGGTCCTGGCAGGAGACTCAGAAACTATACAGTAAGTTATCTCTAACTAAGGTAGAAAATAAAAGATTCTTTCAGGATCAAAAATATTATGAAGCTGGAGAACAGACAGGACATTTACTTGCAGTAATTGCACGGGCTCAACAAGATCAGACTGCAATTACATCAATAAAAAATAAAGATGGGGAAGTAGTACATGATGGGAATAGTATTTTGGAGTCATTTGTTCTTCATTCTATGCCTCACTCTACGATACTCGGGTGGGGGATCTGACAGAACAAATTAAAATATTTCTGGATAGTTTAGATATTCCTAAATTAAAACAGTCAGAAAGAGAATCTCTAGAATCCCCGCTTACTCTGGAAGAACTGAAAGAAGTAGCCTCTCAAACACACAATAATAAGAGCCCTGGCCCTGATGGTTTACCATCTGAAATCTATAAAAAATATGGCCAGATACTTCTGCCGGAGCAGTAACCCGCACTCACACTATATGCTGAGAGGTGCTATACCTATATCGGACCACCAGATGTCAGGCATACACATATATGTTAAACATCAACACTAAATAGTCATTGAGGCTTTATTATACATGGCCCTGTATCAGCCCATGCATGTACATTAGGTAGATAAATAACCAATGATATAGATCAATAGATACAAAATATATTAGGAAAGAGGTTCAAAAAGCCCAGAGGATGAGTCTATAAAGTGCAATAGTATTCTTAATGTGTTTTTGTAATACACAGATTGGGTTGGTGCTATACCTGCATTGGACCACCAGATGTCAGAAACACACCTATATAACAAACCTCAATATTGAATGAGGCTTTATATATCCCTAAAAAAGTCCATGTGTACACAATCAGTAAACAGTGGTATATCACAGTGATACAAATTATGGAAAATGTTTAGAACATAAGTACAGAATCCATAAGGGTGAATCCATAAAGTGCAATAGTGTTCTTAATGTGCCTATAACAGTGTTGCTTGTTCAGGTAAGTGTGCCAGATCCTTCACCTTTTCACCCAGTGAGAGTTCCTACTCACCAGATAGTATGGATTCCTATTAAGGGAATCAAATAAGCCAATGCTGTGCCGTGTTCACCACTGACCTCCCTGGGACTAGAGTCCTAACCCTTGGATACACCGTCACTGTAAGGTGATACTCGCCTCCCACATAAGGGCGGGAGTAGGAAGAGAGTGGAGCCAACAATGGTGAAGTACGTCTGGATAGTATTTATTGTAGATTAAAACATCACATCAAAAAGATATGCTTACGATTAAAAGTTGTAATCGCAGGGGACGCCAATTGCAGTCCACCTGCGTGCCAATGAGCGGAGATGACAATCGGATCCCACAATGCCCTTACGCGGCATTTCGTCAGTGGCTCGCTGACGTCATCAGAGGGTCATTCAATAGTGAGGTTTGTTATATAGGTGTGTTTCTGACATCTGGTGGTCCGATGCAGGTATAGCACCAACCCAATCTGTGTATTACAAAAACACATTAAGAATACTATTGCACTTTATGGATTCATCCTCTGGGCTTTTTGAACCCCTTTCCTAATATATTTTGTATCTATTGATCTATGGTTATTTATCTACCTAATGTACATGCATGTGCTGATACAGGGCCATGTATATTAAAGCCTCAATGACTATTTAGTGTTGAGGTTTAACATATATGTGTATGCCTGACATCTGGTGGTCCGATATAGGTATAGCACCTCTCAGCATATAGTGTGAGCGCGGGTTACTGTTATGCATTATTTGTTCACATTGTGAATTTACACCAGCAGCTTCACATCTAAATACTCAATTTTAAGGTTTATCTGTTGCGCAGGTTATTCCACAACTATATATCTTTACTTCTGCCAGAACGTTTAGAAGCATTAACAAGTGCTCTTGAACACCAAAATCTTCCAGATTCCATTAAAGAGGCTACCATAATAGTAACCCCTAAACAGGATAAAGATTTATCATTGCCTGAATCTTATCGCCCTATTTCCCTTCTTACAACAGATGTTAAAATCTTAGCCAGGGCCTTAGCAAATAGACTTTCAAGATATATAAACATCATTGGTCCATGTAGACCAATCAGGCTTTATTCCAAACAGATCAATGGCTATAAATATCCAACAGAGAATATGGGGTCCAGTGCAATTCTTTCCCTGGACGCCCAGAAAGCGTTTGATAGTGTTGAGTGGAAATAATTGTGATTAGTACTAGCATTGCTTGGTATAGGGCCTAGATATATAGCATGGATACGTTTTCTGTATGATAAACCTAGGGCCAAAATAAGGATTAGCAATACTCTTTCTTCCTCATTCTCACTGTCCAGAGGAACAAGATAGGAATGCCCCCTGTCACCTCTTTTGTTTGCTTTAGCAATAGAACCATTGGCTATGGCTAATCGACAGGAGAAAGGGATTGTTGGGTTCCACAGGAGTATGGGAGAGGAAAAAATAGCATCATATGCGGACGACGCTCTCGTATTCCTGGGGGATACATCTGAATCATTGACAAATCTTATTGGCCTTATTTTAAGATTTGGGAAATTTTCAGGCTTCCAAATCAACTGGAGTAAATCAGTCCTGTTACTGCTTGATAATCCTCAAATACCGCGTTCGAATATAACCTCTCAAATTCAAATTAGACATCATATTAAATATCTTGGTATAACAGTATCTAAACAAGTAAAAGATTATATTCCACTAAACTTCTGGACGGATTCTCAGATAAAGGTAAAAGCTGGTGCAGGCTCTCGCTTTCGGTAATGGGTAGAGTAAGTCTTATAAAGATGATATGGATACCAAAAATGCTTTATGTCTTACACAATTCCCCTGTCTGGATTACATCCATGTGGTTCAAAAATATAGAGCCCCTGTTTAGAGAGCTTGTTTGGAGGAAAAAACATCCATGCATTAAACTAGAGTCTTTGATGCTGCCTGTGGATGAGGGGGGCTTGGCAGTTCCATATCCAAAAAATTACTTTTTTAGCCTCTCAACTGCAACACTTATCAGGCTGGACTGAAAGAGATAAGCTAGACCCAATACAGGGCTTGATATTATCTAGATACGAGGATTACCCCTGATATCACTACTCAAAACAAGTAACCTATCCCGGGACTGGAAGACACCCACCGGGAAACTGCTTGAAAAAACTTGGCAGGAGATGAAAATGATAATGGGAATTAGTGGTTTTAACCAAAATACACCGATATGGAATAACTCCAGATTTGGGGAATTGGAAAAACTTAGGGGTTTTGATCTATGGAAAGCCAAAGGAATACTGTATATGCATCAGTTATTTGAAAATGATAATTTAAAGACATTTGAACAACTCAACCAGGAGTTCAGAATCCCTAATCAGAGGTTTTTTCAATATCTACAGCTACACCACGCTATACAGACGCAGGCTCGTACACAGTTACTAAAATATAATAACATGGCATTTATGATCAGACTACTTAATGTTAAGGAAAAAAAGAGACTTATCTCCAAAATCTATACTATTGCAGAGTAAACATCAGAAGGCATATACTATACCATCAAGAGTACATTGGGAGAGAGATCTGGGTCATATAACAGATGACCAGTGGAATGCGGCACTGGCCACCTTACCAGTGGTCTCCTGATCCCCAAAACAGGGACTGACCCAATTGTTTATTCTACATAGAATATATCACACCCCCGAAAAACTATTTAAGTGGCACCGCAGGGAGTCACGCCTGTGCCCTAGATGCAATAAGGGCACAGCTAATTTGATCCATATGCTCTGGAGATGCCCTAAATTACATTGTTTCTGGCTTGATATGTGCGAGGAGGTAAGGGAGATCTGTGGAACAGATTTGTCGGAAAATCCGGCCATGTGTCTTTTGGGCATAGCGGATGACCCACTGCAGTTAGCCAAGGACTACGTCCCAATCTGCAGGATTCTATATCAGGGCAAGAAAATTGATAGCCCAAAAATGGATGTCCCCATGTCCACCTACAAGGGATGAATGGAGACAACAAATGGACATTACTCTAACTAGAGAAAGATACGTATACCTACACAGAGATTGTCCAGAAAAGTTTAAAAAAATCTGGGAAAAATGGTTGGCAACATCAGATTTCTGGGACCAAGTATCTACAACCTTCTGGGTGATGGGACTCGATATCTTTTCCCTCAAGAAGGATGAATCATAGCTGTCGGGGGGGGGGGAGGAGGGAGACAGTGAGAGGGAAGATTGTTTTTTCTTTTTTTTCTTGTTTTTTTCTTGTTTTGTTTGGCTCTGCTTTGTTTTGTTTTGGAGGGGAGGGGGGTTAGGGGTTGTATGGGTATGAAGGTATTATACGTTACTTATATGAATTTCATAATAAAATAAAAAAGTTATATGGTTTAAAAAAAAAATGTCGGAGGAGAATGTGGACGCAGTATTCAAGAACGTTTTCAGAAACCCAGCAGTTCAGGAGCTGGTGTCAGTTTCCGTGGTGAGGTTCCAATTGACATCATCCGCATAGTGGTACGGGTTATGCTCCCGTCAGTTACGGCAAAGGGAGTGCTATGGCTGGGGCCTGGGCTTGCTGATCCCGCCTCTAACAGGCATAGTGTAAGATCCCTTTGAGGGAGCTTCATCTTTTGGCAAGCTAGATAACACCATAACCCGGGCCACAGCTGGCAAGTTTGGTCTTGCCTCAGGTCCGACGCCTGCTAGGCCGGGAGACCACAGTCTAGAGGACAAAGTTCAGAGCGTGCAAGGGTCGCATGTTTTTACAGACCAGGTCAGGATTTTAAGAAGAGCTGGTGAAGAGGCCAGATATCCCCTCAGGAGTGTTCTAAAAGCTTGACTTCGGTTATCCAAGAAGCTACTTGTATTGCGTAAAGTCACCGGTGTCTCAAAGTGCTGCAGTGCCAGAAAGAGGGGCAGCTCTGGAGCCCAGAGCTCGGGTCTTTTCAGTGCTCCTCAAAATTCAGCTGGTGGCTGATTCTGGAAAAGGGACACCTGGAGCCCACTCAGTCTCTTGTGTGCCTCGGGGCCCAGTTGGATATAATCAAGAGGAACATTGCTTTGTCTCTGTATCCTGATGTTCTGGAACAGAATACTCCTGGCCCTGTCTTCTTCCCACCTGTGCCCCTTTCAGTGTCTAAAATGATCAACACTGTGGACACACTGGGGAAGGCTGCCCTTCCAGAAAAGGTTTCTCCAGCAGTGGGAGGCAGGAATAAATTTAGGTCATCTACATAACCTCAGTCATGAGAGCGAGTCCCCTGGTGGTTGC
The DNA here is from genome assembly GCA_018402905.1 of Glandirana rugosa. Taxonomy (NCBI): domain Eukaryota; kingdom Metazoa; phylum Chordata; class Amphibia; order Anura; family Ranidae; genus Glandirana; species Glandirana rugosa. Next base: position 2,367,037 of record BLSH010042062.1, on the reverse strand, counting down.
AATGGAGAAACTGACTCATTTGCCATTCCATTGCCCCATTTCCTGGTTCACAGTTACGTCCGATGCCACCATCGGCTTGCTGCCTGTCGGAGATAGCTTAAACCAGGCGAGGCTGTCAATTTCACATGATTGTGTTGAACATTCTGAAACTATGAGCAGCCTTCTGCATCCTGCAGGTTTTTCACCATATAATGAAGGGAGTGTCAGCGCTCTTAGGCTAGTCAACACTATGGCAGCCTCCTACGTTAAAAGACAAGGGTGACTCACAACCTGTTCTCTATTACAGGAAGTGGAGCCAATTATGTCTTGGGCTCAGAAGAATCAAGCCTACATCTTAGCGGCTTATGTCCCAGAGACCAGAATCTTCAAACAGACTGTTTTTCCAGAGTCCAATTGGACAACAATGAATGGTCCCTACATGTGGAGGTTTTTTAGGTGCATCATTGGAAATGCAATGGGTCCTGTGTCCTTCTTCCAGTCTTGGTCATCCTCAGGTTTCTACGAAGACTCCAAACAGAAGTTAGTGGCAGTGATGCCGTATTGGCCAATTAGACGATGGTTTCCCTTACTAGCACTGTTCAGCTACGGGAACCCAGTGCCCCTTCTCCTCAGGCCAGACCTTCTGTCACTGGGTGTAATTCTATATCCATGTCCAGCACGGTCTGGCGATCTGGTTCTTGAGATTGAAGGTCCTCAGCTGCTCCTCCAGAGTTATCTCCTCTCTCTTGAATGCTATGAGAGTGAACACAAAGTTTACGAGAGAATCTGGTCAATTTTTGTGCAATACATGTCTGCTGCTGATGGATCATGTAGTAATCTAGATGTTCTGAATATGCTGGGCTTCTTCCAGTCAAATTTAGATCTGGCTCTATTGGTCAGCTCCCTCACAGTACAAGTGCCAGCTTTATCGGCCTTCACAGGTGTTTCCAGGTCTAGACTTTTTTTCCTGTCCACCAATCCTTTGAGGGAGCAACTAGGCTCAGACCTCAGAGTAAGTGGATTTTTTCCAAATAGTGTCTTCCTCTTATTTTCATCTCCCTCTCGGGAATTGGAGCAGAGTGGTCTAGGGCTGTCTCAAGTTTGCCTTTCTCCTGGCTATCACGTCGGCATAAAAAGCCTCCGAGATTGATTTACCGGTCATGGAGAACTTTTCTTAACGTTCTTTCCAGTTCGATCAGTGCTGTTACCTATCCTTGACTTCATTCCCAAGGGTACATCATTCTTCATGGGAACCAAGAAATTGTTCTGCCAACCTTTAGAGTATTAACTTGCGTCCTTTAGACGTGAGAGAGGTCGCGCCGTGGCTTGGTTGGTTAAAGCACATTTCTAGTAAACAGGAAATCCTGAATTTAACTCTCAGCAGTGCTTTCCTTTGGCTCTAGGTATCTCTTAAATATTGTGAAGTTATATCTACAAGCTACAGCTTCCTTCAGGCTTCAGAACGCCTGTTCATTCTTTTTTCCGGAAAGGACAAAGGGAAACGTGCCTCATCTAGGACTATTGTGGCATGGATTGACTAGGCTATCAGAGCCGAGGACTTGGCTTCTTTGGAGATGGTGACTGCTCACTCAACCAGGAGTGTGTCTACATCCTGAGTGGCTTTGCAGCATGTGGTTCCCAATGTAATCAGTAGGGCGGCCTGGTAGTCCCCAATCAGTACATTTGTAGCCATGGCCCCAACCCCTAGAGGCCTAATGGTGACCTCCAGAGTCAGGGAAAGCTGACATCAGAATTGAGTTGGGCGCCAGACACTTTGATGATGCAGAACAAAAGAGCTTTATTTTTTTCTTAAAGAACTGGGGAGACAGGGTTAGGGCCAGGACACCCTTTGAGCAGGTGCTAAGGCACTTAGAAGACTCTGAGACTCACAAAAATAGGACAATAAGGTAGGTGTATAGTCCCACAGGCCTTAAAGCTGAACTGTGCCTGACAAGAGCTATTTCATTTGATACTGAACTTGTATTTTTGACATAACACAGATCTGTACACATACCAAACTTGGTATCCCCGTTGTGTAGACCTGGCATCCATCTCACAGCCTCCCACTGCAGCTTCATGAACTTGAACTCACAGTCTCTTAAAAGACTCATTGGATTCCACTGCCACTGGGTCCCTTGAACTTCACAAAGCCAATTTCTGTATCTTCCAAGTGTCCCCCCGCTGATCTGCTGAGTCCCTAGCTTGACTTCCGCTGAGACTTTCCCAACTTCTCCACCGCCCCAGATTAGTAAAAAAGGCTGCTCTGGTATTCTCTCAGACTCTAAACTCTGGCCTCTGATAACAGGAGCGTTGTCCCTTGGGGTCAACGGCTTCCCCTTTACCTCTGACTCTGGTTCATGCTTTGCCTCTGGTGACAGGAATAATTGTACTCCGCTAGCAACACTGTCCCTTCACCTCAGACAAAGAGGGGTTCTCCAGCCGGCAGAACCCATGCAACTTGGTTAGGCTTCTGACATGAAGCCCCAACCCTACGCTGCTTCTTCTTACCCTGGGTAGGCCTTAGACTGCCAAGCAACCAGGCATTCCCGGACAGGCCTCAGGCTTCTAACCTAGCAGCCAGGAGTTTTCAACACACGTCCACCCAGACAGCCGTCTGGGTGGCACAGAACCCCAATCACCTGACTCCTCCCAAATAGATAGGCTCTCCCAGCAGGGTATGGGGCCCAAGAAAACCCCTGCCAATTGACTAGAGCAACCTATCCACTCATATTCCAAGTTTGTATGCACCTTATCATTCCAATGCCATAAGTAGCTGTGCCACCCAGTGGCAGAGGAGAGAGGTGCTCTGAACTCAGAGTTAGGAAAAGAATCAGGAGATCCCCTAACAACTGGCCAGGCTAGTTACCACCTAGCAAACTAGATTTGACATCCCTGTTCAAGACCAGGGTGCTACACTCTCCCCCGGCCAATAAAACTACATCTCTGAGTTTGCAAAAAAAAAACTTTGTTCTCAAACCTGAGACTGGATGTCCTGGAAAAACATGGATGGGAGGGGTTAACAGGGAAAGACAACTGGCAACAGATCCATGTGGCGTACCACAGGAAATACATTCACATAACGTTTGTATTTTAACAAGTGGCATGTCATACAAGGGCAGCAAATATACAAGAGGAATAGTATGTACAAGTTAGAGAGTGGCGGACCACCTAAGCAACACAAGAATATTGTGAATAAGCGACATGAAATCCTAACTACCTAGCTACTATTTACACCTGTACAGAAAAGAAGAGAAATTAACAAACTATTTATTTGCCAAAATCATTAGATCTCCTTAGTCAAGGAGGGCGAAGTGGGTGGTGGAACACCTGGAAGAAAACACAAACAGCAAAGAAACACATCCTATCACTATAATAACCTTTAGTGCACTATATACATAAGTGAAAATGGTGCTTAACCCTGTCCAGGAGCTGCAAGAAATTAGTTGTGTCATAATAGCAAAGCAAACTATACAGTATCTCACAAAAGTGAGTACACCCCTCCCATTTTTGTAAATATTTTATTATATCTTTTCATGTGACAACACTGAAGAAATTGCACTTTGCTACAATTTAAAGTAGTGAGTGTACAGCTTGTATAACAGTGTAAATTTTCTGTCCCCTCAAAATAACTCAGCACACAGCCATTAATGTCTAAACCGCTAGAAACAAAAGTGAGTACACTCCTAAGTGAAAATGTCCAAATTGGGTCCAAAGTGTCAATATTTTGTGTGGCCACCATTATTTTCCAACACTGCTTTAACCCTCTTGGGCATGGAGTTCACTAGAGCTTCACAGGTTGCCACTGGAGTCCTCTTCCACTCCTCCATGATGACATCACGGAGCTGGTGGATGTTAGAGACCTTGAGCTCCTCCACCTTCTGTTTGAGGATGCCCCACAGATGCTCAATAGGGTTTAGGCCTGGAGACTTGCTTGGCCAGTCCATCACCTTTACCCTCAGCTTCTTTAGCAAGGCAGTGGTCATTTTGGGGATGTGTTTGGGGTCGTTATCATGTTGGAATACTGCCCTGTAACCCAGGGAGGGGATCATGCTTTGCTTCAGTATGTCACAGTACATGTTGGCATTCATGGTAACCTCAGTGAACTGTAGCTCCCCAGTGCCGGCAGCACTTATGCAGCCCCAGACCATGACACTCCCACCACCATGCTTGACTGTAGGCAAGACACACTTGTCTTTGTACTCCTCACCTGGTTGCACACAACCATCTGAACCAAATAAGTTTATCTTGGTCTCATCAGACCACAGGACATGGTTCCAGTAATCCATGCCCTTAGTCTGCTTGTCTTCAGCAAACTGTTTACGAGCTTTCTTGTGCATCATCTTTAGAAGAGGCTTCCTTTTGGGACAACAGCCATGCAGACCAATTTGATGCAGCCCCACCCCTTCAACCTCTGCAGCAATGCTGGCTACACTCATATGTCTCTTTTCCAAAGACAACCTCTGGATATGTTGCTGAGCAAGTGCACTCAACTTCTTTGGTCGACCATGGCGAGGCTTGTTCTAAGTGGAACCTGTCATGTTAAACCGATGCATGGTCTTGCCCACCATGCGGCAGCTCAGTTTCAGGGTCTTGACAATTTTCTTATAGCCTAGGCCATCTTTATGTAGAGCAACAATTCTTTTTTTCAGATCCTCAGAGAGTTCTTTGCCATGAGATGCCATGTTGAACTTTCACCAAATTCAACACATCTGCTCCCCAGTCACACCTGAGACCTTGTAACACTAAAGAGTCACATGACACCGGGGAGGGAAAATGGCCCAAAAAATTGGGCCCAATTTGGACATTTTCACTTAGGAGTGTACTCACTTTTGTTGCCAGTCGTTTAGACTTTAATGGCTGTGTGTTGAGTTATTTTGAGGGGACAGCAAATTTACACTGTTATACAAGCTGTACACTCACTACTTTACATTGTAGCAAAGTGTCATTTCTTCAGTGTTGTCACATGAAAAGATATAATAAAATATTAACAAAAATGTAAGGGGTGTACTCACTTTTGTGAGATACTGTACATTAGAAGTTGAAAATGGGCCCCACCCCTTTTTTGGGGGGTGACACATCTTTCCCATTATGTCAAGGAATCAGTGGTAGAATCCACAGGGTGTGGAATTAAATCACATAGGCTGGCACTCTCACGCCACCTGGTGGTTGGCATAGTCCTTAAATAACCTTGAGTCCATTGATCAAACGTACAAGAAAGGAATCTTGCCATTTTTAGCCACAGTGCATCCTATCTTACTAACTAACTTTCTCTCTCTTTTTTTTTTTTTGAAGTCCCAAAGTCTGACAGACATTTTAATTTAAATATAGCGACACCATCAACATGATTTTCTTCCCAGCAGTATCCCTCTTGCACAGATGCATGGCTGTGTAAAAGCAGCAAATTTACCATGCAATTGTGCAAGGGACCAGAACTTGGGCAAAGAGAGTTCCACCTTCCTGGCCGACAATAGTTGTGGTCTCAGGCTTCTACACCCCAGCCAGGAACTGAAACCAACTCTTCTCAACTGAGGAACAAACATGCTGAGACTCCTTGTCATCAGTCAGCACGTTGTTTGTTTTGTTTTTTGCTTTTTTTTAGCAAAGTAGTCACACTGACAGTTCCCAAATGTAAGCCAGCATGACCCGGACGGGGTACTTCCTGCATTTGCTGGTATCTCAGCCCACAGTCCAGTAACAGCTAAAATAGGAAAGGTTCCCTCAGCAGCTTCCATTGGAGAGGTGGAGCAACGAAACACAAACCCCACTATCCTCTCATTTGTAATCCACACGAAAGGTAGTAGCAGTTCTTTTTTTTTTTCTTTTTTTTTTTATTTAGTTAAACAGTCTCACCAATACTACCTAGGGTCAGGCAACTGTAGATCCTTCCCATCCACATCCACCGTGGTAATGAAGTGTCTAAGATCCTTCTGATCCGGCCTACGGATAACCACACAGTCTTGATAAATATGATGGCCATAGTTCCAGGTTCGAGAAATATGGGCATACTTGGCTGCATGTTTAGGAGACAACTCAGTGAGACTGAGGTACAAAGGGATTTTCAAGAATTCTCGGATAGCAACATCTACCCATTGTACTCCCTTTCTCTGTATCTCCTCTTCCAAGCTGGTGGGTATATAAGGATATAGGTGGTCATATTCCACAGCCACTCTTTTTGCAATGATCCTTTGTAGTTTATATAACTTGGGGAGTGTCTTAGGATCCCCACATCCAGGTAGCACGCAGGTGTCAGCAGCCCGCCAGACCGGATATCCAGCTATAGTGTCAGGCTTGAAAGGTAATTTGGCTGGTGGCTGGGGGTTTGGAGGTCTTTGAAACCCAAGCAGCCCAGTGCTGTTCCTCGAAGGAACTAGTTCTATTTTAACATTTGCAATGAAGACAGAAAGGGCCTCATCCTCCTCCTCACACATTTGTTCATCCTGAATGTCAGTCCATTACCCAGTCCATGACAGAGTGTCTGACCATAGTTCAGAGAGTCGATCGGAGAAATCATCCAAATAGGAAATAGTGGAACACTCTTCAGCGGGAATTAAGTTGCACTTTGGCTTGGGAACAGCAGTCACAATGGCCTGATCCCCTTTTCTAGCCACATGTTTAACAGCCCCCACAGGAACTCTACCATTACCCGATTCTGGCTTACCCGTCTCAGGTGTCTTTCTCCCATCATCAGGGAACACAGGTGTGCCCTACCGCAGCCACGGGGGATGACCAGAGCACTGGGTCCTGGAGCAGCTACAGGAATTGAGGGAGCAGCTTCCTGTATGACCTGGGTGATAGATGGAGGACTCTCGAAGCGTTCCTCAGCTGAGACAACGGCATTCCTATCCCAATGCGCACGTAGCATCTGCTGAGGTTGAGCTGACGGGACTACCTCGAGTAGGGGCTCCCCCCAAACATCCACAGATGATCCAAGGTCTCATTTGTGGGGCCAGACTGGACCACTTACTGCAAATCAGTCCAATGACTTTGTAGACTCCTGCCGTGTATAGTGCAAGGCTACCTCTCAGCATGTACCTGATTCCAGTATCAGTCAGGACACTCGGCGGTCCACTCAGGAAACCCCGAACCCACACCTTCCAATCTGCCATGGAGGATCCAAATTGGGTCATATATCTGCATTGCATTATACATTGATCCGAGGTCCGAGAGGTTAAGGGAACCCTCCCTAGACAATGGATTAACCCTAACAACACCTATTAGCAAAAGTATGTAGGCATAGAACACACCCCTGCCACGCCCCCTTTAAGGAGAAAAAAAATCATTGGTTAAATCCACAAGTACTTTATTTTACCATTACTATTCCTTTATACTGGCTTTTTAAATATACAAATGCAGACATTTATAATTTGGATGAAAGGTTTAGCACTGTGAAACACTTTTTGAAAGATAAAAAGTGCATTTTATATACAACTTTATAGATTAGACCAAAATAAGGGACAAATGAGGAGGGTAGAGGGACATTGTTCCAAATCAGGGACAGCCCCTCAAAATCAGGGACAGTTGGGAGCTATGCAACCACAGAGGTGGCTAGATTGGGTTTATCTGAGGGTTTGATTAAAAATATCAATAGATGGAAGTCAGACAGTTTCCATTTATATATTTGTCCTAATTCCTTTATTTAAATTGTTACAGGTTTGCATTAAATAGCATGGATTGTCGGGCACTCCTTTGTCCATTGTGCATAACAGAGAGCGAGTCAAAGAATCTACACTGAGAATTTGGGTGTAGATGTCAACAAGTTTAAAGTATTCTGGTTTGGGAAGCGGGGTATGATTTGGTCTGACTTATTTCCGGTTCTGCATAGGTTGTACTAGAGTTATCCAGTTCCAGACATTTTAATTTTGCATTTGGGGGGCAATGATTTAGGCAAGATCAAATCTCTCGAGTTGATTTTCACTACTCGAGATGATCTAGTTCGTTTTCATTTATCTTTTAACAATACGGTTTTGTTTTTTTTCAGAGATAATACCTAGATTGAATTGATTGAATTCAGGTTCCCTACGCCCACTTGAAAAGTTAGAAAAAGGTTAAACAGATCAGTGCAGAAGTTTTTAGGCTCTTTCACAGGTTTTTCATATCGGCACACTGAATTGGATGGTGGACTCCCTGGGCTGTACAGGACCGATGAAGTCCATTTATCCGAAATGGGATTGGATATTTTCAATGCTGGTTTCCACACCTGCATTGAAATGGCGGTGGTTTGGGGGTCTGGGTGACAGTCGGCTGCTAACTGTCCTCTGGGTATGTTACCCTCTTTTAATTATTATTATTCCAGTTCGAGCCGTAGTAGCTGAGCTGATGGTATGTTTTAAAACACAGTAATATAAATATTTAAGTGATTGTTTAACCACCTCAATACTGGGCACTTTCTCCCACTTTCAGCGCTGTCACACTTTGAATGACAATTGCGCGGCCATGCTACACTGTAATCATGTGGAATTTTTATAATTTTCTTCACACAAATAGAGCTTTCTTTTGGTGGTATTTAATCATTGCTGGGTTTTTTATATTTTGCTAAGAAAAAAAAAAGGCTGAATATTTAAAAAAAATGTTTTTCTTCAGTAAATTTTGTAAATAAGTAACTTCTCCTGATGAGGCGGCACTGATAGGCTGCACTGATGGGTACTGATGAGGTGGCACTTATCGGCACTGATGAGGTGGCACTTATGGGCACTGATTAGATGGCACTGATGAGGAGGCACTAATATGCCACACTTATGGGCACTGATAGGTGGCACTGATATGTAGCACTGGAGGGCACTGATAGGTGGCACTGATAGGTGGCACTAATGGGCACTGGCAGGCGGCACTGGTGGGCACTAATAGGCATCATGGAGAGGTGGCATTGATGGGCACTGATGGGCAATGATGGGTGGCACTAATGGGCATTGATGGGCAGCAATGATGGGCATTGATGGGCAGCACTGATAGCCAGTTCTGACTGGCATCCCTAATGGGCACTGATTGCTGGCAATTGTAGGCACTGATTTCTGGCACTGGTGGGCACTGATTGTTGGCACTGGTGGGCACTGAATTGTAATCATGGCACTGATGATCAGTGCCCTGATTACATGTCTGGATGTCCCCTGCGAGGAGATGCCGCTGATCGGCTCTCCTCCCCACACAATCTGTCAGTGTGAGGCGATGAGAGCCGAATACCGACATTTCCGTGTTTACATGTGACCAACTGTGATTGGACACAGTCGATCACATGGTTAAAGAGCCGCGGCTCTTTACAGAGATCGGAGTCATGCCGTATCTTAGCAACACGTGCGGCCGCGATCGCCGTTCTGGGGCCACGTCCCAGAACTAGAGCCGCACCGTCCCTCTGTCATTTGACGGTGGGCGGGCGGGAAGTGGTTAAAGCCAATAATAAAAGGCCACGGCCAATCTTTATCATACAACATAAAAGTGTGTGGTGTGTTTTCTTAGTGAATTCCTGCTGACTGCTGTCCCATGAAGGGAAAATGGGGAAACTGTTTCTAATCCCCCCTTCGCTCATGGTACTGCGGCAGCGGGGTTTCAAGTATCCCCTGAGGTGAAAAATGCGGGAAAGCTCCAATTGGTCACCATACCCCCTAGATGGTCAGGTTACGTCTGTATCCAGGCAGTTTAGGATTAGAGTGGGAAGAATTTGAAATAAAAAGGAGGTCCGAGCCCCTTGAGGTAAAATGCCCCAGTTAGCAACAAGCTGTGGTGTTCCCTCCCTCCCTCCCTATCTGTTGCAGGCAAATATTATGTGGCAGTGTCACCTTTTTTAAAGAGGACAGTGAGTGTGCCTGGGTCTGAGTGACTGGGTTTCTTAAAGTGTTATCTTTGCTTTGAAAGTTTTCTTGAAAAGAAGTAGATATGGTGTGGGTATGTTACCCTCTTTTAATTATTATTATTATTCCAGCTCGAGCCGTAGAGGCTGAGCTGATGGTATGTTCTACAAATACAGTGATAAATATTTAAGTGATTGTTTAAAGCCAATAATAAAAGGCCATGGCCAATATTTATCCAACAAAATAAAAATGTGTGGTGTCTTTTCTTCCTGCTAAACTCCTGCTGACTGCTGTGCCATAGCGCTGACCCTTCAAGGCATTGCATGCACTAGACCTCTGAAGATATGCTGTGGTAACTAGCAACACACCGTCAGTAGCACATCCTTTAACACTTTCCTGCCTGGCATATAGTAAAATGACAGCCAGGCGGGAAAATGTTGTTCTGGAAGGACGCCACATGACATCCTCCCAGAGTTCCCCTCTCACAGGGCCACGCAGCCGCTCAATCTGTCATCGGCTATGTCCACCAGACACAGCTGATGACTGATCACTGTACTGGCCCGCTGCCCTACCATGTGATCACTGTGCCCAATTACAGCAGATCACGTGACAATTGTAAACAATGGATGACCTCTATTCATGCCATCCAATGTATACAATTGTGTTGCTAGCTGTGATCAGTGATCACATGGTACAGACATGGTCAATCACAGCCCATCTATACCATATGATTAGCTTTGGTTAATCACAACAAAAGACACTGAATGAACCAGTTTTATTCAGTAAAAATGGTTGCTTATGCCAATGTAATTCATTGGTATAAGCAATCATAATGTGTAAAAAAAAAAAAATCCTGATCATTTCCCCCAGAGTAGTACAGTGTTACTATAATAACACTGTATTGCTCTAGTCACAGTGTTAGAAAAAAATTGTAAAAAAAAAAAAATACAAACTTTTTTGTTTTCCAAATTTTTTGTTTTTTTAAATTTTTTTTTAGCAAGAAATAAAAGAAAACAGTGGTGATTACATACCACCAAAAGAAAGCTCTATTTGTGTGAAGAAGATGATAAAAAATGAATTTGGGTACAGTGTTGCATGACCGCACAATTGTCTTTTAAAGTGCGACATCGATGAAAGCTGAAAAATGGCCTGGGTAGGAAGGGGGTAAAAGTTACCGGTATTGAAGTGGTTAAGTCTTGTAAGTTGTGAGGTGGGGCTTCCATGGATTGGACTGTTCTTTTCCAGTATATTCCACAGATGCTCAATTGGAATGGAGGAACCTCTGTTTATTAGGCTGCAGTTCTGGTGTCCACCAGTGGGTGTCTCTCGGCAGTCAGGAGCTGACATCATCCCCTGCAATTAGGCATCACCTGATGCTGATTGCAGGAAGCATATTTAAACCTTGGAAATGCTGTGATCATTTGCCTTAATATTTTCTCCTTGTGCCCCTGATCTGCAGTCCTGTGTTCCTGTAGCCTGTTCCCGTCTCCTGTTCCTGGACTTCGACCCTGATCCTGCAGCCTGATTCCTTCTTACCCGCTCAGTCCGTCTCCTGACTCCCTTTCCCTGTCCTGTCTTGTTCCCAGCTCCCCCCTGCTTGATCTCCCGTGTATGATCTCTGGTACGTTTACGATTTGGTTGTCCCTTGCTCTGTACATATTGTATTTATTCTGTCGTTTGTTATGTTCACTGGTTGTTTGTTCACTGTTTGAGTTACACTATTTACTATATTGGAGGTGTGTTTTCTTTGTTCCTTTTGTCATTTATCTTATGATAAATCATATTGTTTACATTTTACCTGTGTTTGGTACACTCTGTTGCCGTCCACACATTTCTGGTCACAACGGTCCCTGGCACTTAGCTTGTGAATGAGGCGAAGCTCTGCTGGCTTTCATCATCCAGCAACACTGTTTTCCTTTACTTTGCATAGTAAATCAACCCCCTTATGTTTGCTTTGCAAGCTATATGTTAACAAGTAGTAGGGTGACATGTTTGGTGAGCATATAGTATGTCTCAGTTCCACCTTCATTATCTTACAGTATTCCCATAACCATAATAGTATTCAGACCTGTTCCTTTCATTATATAATTGCACATATGACAGATGTACTCCTAACAGATTTGCTCTGCCTATTAAACATGTTTGTTATGGCACTGGTGGATTTGGAAGTGGATGGAGTAACCATGGATCAGTGGGCATCTTATTATTATTATTCAGGATTTATATAGCACCAACAGTTTGTGCAGCACTTTACAACATAAAGGGAGACAATACAGCAACAATACAATTAAATACAAGTGGGTTAGGAGGGCACTGCTCCTGCAAGATTACAATCTAATAAGGACAATTTTGTGAAACGCCTCACTGTTTCAGATGCAGTGGGTGAAAAATGATTTTTTTAGCAGTGTCAGTATGTCTTCATATGAGCAGTCTTTTGGTTTAGCAAGAGATATCAGTGAGTGAACAATATCAAAAGTCTTAGATCCAATAACACTCAGTAACACGGCTCTTTTCTGCACAGCGTCGGCCACCTTATTAGCTTCCAGGAAAAACTCTAACCTGTCAGCATAAGAGTCCCATGAGGATGGATTAGCCACATCAAATTCCTCCATATGTCCCAGAAAAGCCATGCTGGAGATATTTATAGCTGTGTCTCTAAAACACAAGTTTCGATTCTTCACTCAAGTGCATTACCTGTGTTTTCTGCAGTGTCCCTTCACTGAAATCCCATCCTCATCGCCAGTTTTGTGTATTTACAATGTATGTGCACCATAGACATGGACAGATATTACAGGACTTCTTTACTCAATGCAATACCATACATACAGGAATACAGGGACAGGAAAAAGGACACAATAGATGTCTAAATAGACATAGCTCTACCAAGAACAATAGAGAAGTGAGCATATGTTACAATGCTTCCCCCTACTGGATGGAGAGCAGTATAACACACTAAATACATAACAGACAAGCTGGTGAAACAAAAGGTAATAACTGTGAGGGGTCAACTGATGGGAGAAATATAAGATTTGGTTATTAGCAGGATAGGCAGATCCCTTTGGCAATGTGCTTGAGCATGAAACGCTTCAGTGAAAGTCCTACGCACTGACATTTTTATTGCTACGGCCTCGTGATAGGAGCAGCGTTTTTTACACGTGTTTTATGCTTGTTTTTAATGGCCATTTGTACATGTACTACCACTGGAATTTAATAAATACTACACCATATTAGCTTTGCCTTTGGCGGTAGTGAGGATCGATCACTTTTTTTAATTCCATACCCACCTGGATGCTGACTGAGGACACTCACATCTACCTGGCATCATCGCCTGGGAAAACGGTACCCATACAAGACTCACTTACATCCAGAGTGCATTATATATCGGTGGCGAGATTTCACAGTGAAGTTTAATTATACTGTACAGCTTGGTGGACTGCTCTTCTCACAGAGAGGATATTTATTTCCAGCTGATGGTCACTATATGTCCTGATACCTTTTAATACCTTGATAAGGAGCTATTTGAAGTGATTCACCAGTTTTATTCTCATGCAACTTTTTTCACGAATTGCTGATATAATATGTTGTTTTTTCATTTAGGACATTGACACATTTTATGTACTTTTAGCACTGCACTTATCACTTTTATATTTTGTTTGAGGACTGTATATTCACCTTTTTTGTGCTAGCGGCTTTATTATTGTTTCTGCACTGAGCACTCACTTGTTTTCTTTGAATCTATTTACAATGTCTATGCAAATGGTACAGTGAACCAGTGATCAACATTTTTCTCTAGTTGTGATTTTTTTCTATCATCCTGTTAAAAAAATAAATAAATATATTATTCAGTTCTGTGCTAATCATATGAACTCTGACATTAGAAAAATGAATTATACCTATCCATCAATAATCCAAAGTTAACGGAACAGGATATTATTAATCTTAGAAAAAGTTTATGAAAATAGATTATGATGGGATTTATAAAGGGTAGGCAAACATTAAACTTAAGCAGACGTATTTGTTATTTGTTTGCCAAGCTTTATTATGAATAGAAGCAGGCATTACCTCTTAGGGCTACGTAAGTAGTGAGGCCATAAAGCTCCGATGTTTGGAAGATTTCCAATATTTGGAATTGTATAGTGATTGATTATTTTGACCCCCTAACACCTAACTCTTAGCTGGAGAGGAACAACCATTGGTAGAAAGCATATGATTTATTTTAGGTTATGGAAATATTAATTGGCTTATCAGGGGAACAAGGATAAATCCTTAAAGTTTAGGATGGGTCAAGGGTCTCTTGGTTTATATACATATACAGTATGTGCATGTTGAGAGTTTACAGCAACAGATTCCAAATGCAAATAGCACACTTGAAATTAACTCTGGACCTTTTATCTGCTCCTTGTAAATGGGATAATGAGGGAATAACACACACCTGGCCTTGGAACAGCTAAGCAGCCAATTGTCCCATTACTTCTGGTCCCTTAAAAAGTGAGAGGCACATATACAAACTGTTGTAATTCCTACACCGTTCACCTGATTTGGATGTAAATACCCTCAAATTAAAGCTGAAAGTCCGCAGTTAAAGCACATCTTGTTTGTTTCATTTCAAATCCATTGTGGTGGTGTATAGAGCCAAAAAGATTAGAATTGTGTCGATGTCCCAATATTTATGGACCTGACTGTGTGTGTATATATATATATATATATATATATATATATATATATATATATACATACATACATACATATATATACATATATATACACACTGAGCAAAATTACAAACGCAACGCTTTTGTGTTTGCCCCTATTTATCATGAGCTAAACGCAAAGATCTATGACTTTTTCTATGTACACAAAAGGCCTATTTCTCTCCAAATATTGTTCACAAATCTGTCTAAATCTGTGTCAGTTAGCACTTCTCCTTTGCAGCGATAATCCATCCACCTCACAGGTGTGGCATATCAAGATGCTGATTAGACAGCCTGATTATTGCACAGGTGTGCCTTAGGCTCGCCACAATAAAAGGCCACTCTAAAATGTGCAGTTTTATCACACAGCACAAAGCCACAGATGTCGCAAGTTATGAGGGAGTGCAAAATTGGCATGCTGACTGCAGGAATGTCCACCAGAGCTGTTGCCCTTGAATTGAATGTTCATTTCTCTACCATAAGCCATCTCCAAAGGCATTTCAGAGAATTTGGTAGTACATCCAACCGGCCTCACAACCGTAGACCATGTGTAACCACACCAGCCCATGACCTCCACATCTAGCATCTTCACCTCCAAGATCATCTGAGACCAGCCACCCGGACAGCTGCTGCAACAATCTGTTTACATAACCAAAGAATTTCAGCACAAACTGTCAGAAACCACCTCAGGGAAGCTCATCTGCATGCTCGTCATCCTCATCGGGGTCTCAACCTGACTGCAGTTCGTCGTCGCAACTGACTTGAGTGGGCAAATGCTCACATTCGATGGCATCTGGCACTTGGGAGAGATGTTCTCTTCATGGATGAATCCCGGTTTTCACTGTACGCGGCAGATGGCAGACATTGTGTATGGCGTTGTGTGGGTGAGCGGTTTGCCGATGTCAACGTTGTGGATCCAGTGGCCCATGGTGGCGGTGGGGTTATGGTATGGGCAGGCGTGTGCTATGGACAACGAACACAAGTGCATTTTATTGATTGCATTTTGAATGCACAGAGATACCATGAAGAGATCCTGAGGCCCATTGTTGTGCCATTCATCCACGACCGTCACCTCATGTTGCAGCATGATAATGCAGGTCCCCATGTTGCAAGGATCTGTACACAATTCCTGTAAGCTGAAAACATCCCAGTTCTTGCATGGCCAGCATACTCACCGGACATGTCACCTATTGAGCATGTTTGGGATGCTCTAGATCGGCGTATACGACAGTGTGTTTCAGTTCCTGCCAATATCCAGCAACTTCGCACAGCCATTGAAGAGGAATGGACCAACATTCCACAGGCCACAATCAATAACCTGATCATCTCTATGCGAAGGAGATGTGCTGCACTGCGTGAGGCAAATGGTGGTCACTGACTGGTTTTCGGAACCCCCCTCCCCCCCAATACAGTAAAACTGCACATTTTAGAGTTGCCTTTTCTTGTGGCCAGCCTAAGGCTGGCTGTGCAATAATCATGCTGTGTAATCAGCATCTTGATATGCCACACCTGTGAGGTGGATGGAAAAGGAGAAGTGCTCACTAACACTCGCACCATTTATTCCTGTGTGTCAGTCACGATTTCAGCGGGAATTTCACAGGCATCTGTGTGGGTTTCTGCACAGATGCCTATGGAAATCGCACCTGAAATCACAAAAAGTAATACAAGAACAAGTGCGGCGTTGCGCCGATTAGGGTAGTGCCATTGCCAGCAATTGCCGCCGATTTGGCATGTCGTGTCAATGTGAACCAGGGCTTAGACAGATTTGTGAACAACATTTTAGAGAAACAGGTCTTTTGTGTACATAGAAAAAGTTGTAGATCTTTGTGTTCAACTCATGATAAATAGGGGCAAACAAAAAAGTGTTTATAATTTTGCTCAGTGTATATATATATATATATACCGTATATACTCGAGTATAAGCCGAGTTTTTCAGCACATTTTTTGTGCTGAAAAATGCCCCTCTCGGCTTATACTCGAGTCAGCTTCTGGTCTGAAAGCTCTATGTATGTGCGATGAACAGCACACATACATAGGCTTGTTGGCTGCAGTGCACAGTGACTTCCAGTGATTGGCTTGTCACTGTGCTGTGGGCGGGGGGCGGGTCCGGAGCCGGAAGCGCGGCACGGAGCGGCTCGGAGCTGCTGAACATGCAGGCTGAAGAGAAGAGATATGGTAATGTCCCCTACAATGTACCAGTAATGCTGATTGTCAGTGTAATGTAATGTCATGTCCCCTGCAATGTACCAGTAATGCTGAAGTCGTAATGACCATGTAACGTCCCCTGTACTGTAATGTAATGTGACTGTT